>VXBQ01014411.1:902952-947638 GCA_013400175.1 Phainopepla nitens | reverse complement strand
GGGGGGGGGGAAGGGGCGGAAGAGGAGGGAGTTTTGATTAAAAATCCACAAAGCCATTTTGTCGTGGTTGTTTTGAGCAACAAACCCAATCGCGGCGGCCTACTGCTTTTTGTAAAACGCTTCCCACCCGCTCCCGCTACCGCTCGGTCATGGGCGATGAAGGCGAGGTAAGAGGAGAAATTCCCCCCTCCAAGGGCGCTGTCTCCTTCCTCCGCGTGTGCCTGCAGAGCTTCGAGGCCGGGCGCGCCCAGCAGGTCCGGGAAAGGGCGAGGAGTGGGGGTGCCTTCGTCTAAAACATCCTCTACCCTCAGACCCACCGCTGGAGCGGGGCTGGGTAATCCCACCGCCCGGGGGGGCCGCGGGACCGAGGCAGGGGATGGTTCTCCTCAAGGAGAGAACCATCAGCCTCCTCCCGGAGCCTGTCACCTCACTGGGCGATTCCCTCGCTGTAGCGCGGCCGAGCCCGCGGGNNNGGCCGAGCCCGCGGGGAACCCGACGGCTCGTCCCTTCGGGCACCCTCACTCTTCCCTCCCCAGCTCCTTGGAAACCCTCTGGAAATGCTGGCTCTGGAAGGGCGGCTCCCAGGCAAGCGGCAGCCGGCTCCCCCAGCCCAGCCAGTCCCCTTTGAAGAGGCGACCCCCTCTCAGCTTCCCCCTGCCGCTTTTATGCTTTAACTTTTTCACCCTGAGCGGGGACAATGCGAGACGACGTTTGCATATTCGCAACTTTTCCCATGACACAGCGAGGAAACCTTTCACCCGCCGAGAAAAAAAAAAAAAAAAAGGATGGGGAGGGGAACGTCCCCCCGTTTTCCCAGCACTTTTTGCCGGAGCAGAGCAGCACCATCTCAGCCACTCTCACCGGCGTTCCCGGTCCCTTGGAGCAGCTGCGGCTCGGTCCTACCGGGGCTCCCCAGACGGGCCCCGCGCTGTCCCGGACCCTCCTATCCCGGGTATTATATATGGAGATCCACGTGGTCGTGTCCCGAGGGCGTTTTTCCTTCCACGCGGGTGGTTGTTCTGCACACCGAGGAGTGTCACTGAGACGGGGCGTCCTGCAGCTGGGGGCGATTTCGGCTCTGCAAAGGCAGATGTCCCGAATCCACTCTCTGAGAGTCTCCCTCTCCTCCCCCCCGTTCTCTCGCTCCTTTGGTGCTGAGCGTGGGGCTGACGTGGAGTCATGCTTTAACGCCAGTGTGCGTAATTCAGTGACCTCTCTCAAAATGTCCCAAGGGATCCAGTGTCAGTGGCCCTGGCAGACCAGGACGCTCACGTAGGAAAGGATGGAGCATCTCTCCTTGGGAAGAGGCCCCCTCGGAGTCGCTGTGGATGTCCCGGATGCGAGGAGCGGGGTATCCCCACCCTGCACATAGCCGGGAATGTTTGTATCCACATCGTCACTTGTTCTCAGGCTGTCGCAGGCGGCCGCGTTTGCGTCCCTACGATAACAGCAGGCATGCAGAGATGCCCTCCAGACGCTTTCTCTGGAGGAAATTTCTCTCTGTGTTGCCTATTCCCATCGTGACACTTTCCCCCCGCCCCGACGGCGGGGTAAGGAGGAGAGGGGAGCGGGGCTTGGAGCTCCCAGCGCTGTCTGAGCAGGAGACTGAAATGTCACTCTGGAAGGGAAATTCTGTATCCCTTCAATGTAATCGCCTTTTCCGATAAGCACCGACAGAGCCGATCTATGCAGATGTGAATTTGATGATGCCATAAACGGAGAAAGGGGCCATTAAAACGACAAAACTCTGGACATATTGTAATAAAACGCACTACAACCGTGATCAACCCCGAAACAGCCCGATTCAATGTCTAAGGCTCCATGAGGGAATCCCTGGCAGCCAGGTGGCAGCTTTTTTGGGGTGCCCGAGCTGGCAGGGCTGGGGGCCGTCGGCCGCGGGATCGGATGAGAGTCTGGGGGCTCCGGTGAAGGAACAGGATAAGGCTTGGAGGCGGCTCCGCGACTGCCTGGAAGGGCAGCCAGAGTGCTGCCCCGCTTCTTTGCCATCCTGACAGTGATCCCAGTTGCCCCCTTCAGTACCGGGACGACTTGGGAAGACCGGGCCCCACCAGCCGCGCCCTAATCAGGGTCGGCGGCGAGATGGGGACGAGTCCCGCTTCCCCCGCGGATAAATGCTTCGAAGCATCCTCCGCCCCCGCGCAGCTGCTCCCCGGATGCGACCCACGGCAGCTGCTGGGGATGGGGACACGCTGTCCCGGGACACTCTTGTCTTAAAATCAGAGGCATCCCGGTCCACTCTTAGATGCTTTTGCGGCCCTTCGGGCTTCTTTTCGTTGTGACTGGCACAGGATTTGTCCCCACTCGGGCCCTACCCAGCAATCGGGGCTTTTTTCTCCCCTCCGTTCTGCCTGCTCGCCGTCCACTTTCGTCTCGGGTTTTCCCGCCAGCTCTGGCCCAGAGCTGCAGATCCGGGAGAGAAGTAGGGACCCTGGGACCAGAACCCCCCACCGGAGGGCGGGCGAAGGCCTCATTTCTCCTTCTTTGCTTCCTCTGGCTTTTTTCCTATTTCGTTAGATCCTGAGTGGGGAACTGCGACCCAACACCTCTCTGGCTGACAAGTGCCAGATGGGGAACCCCTCCACTTTGACCTCCATATTTTCCCCGTCGGGCTGTTTCACCCAGGGCTGCCTCCTGGGCGAACGCTGGGCTCCCCGCCTTCCTCCTTCAGCCCCAGCCTTACTGCTTGATCTGAAAAAATAATATCGGACGTTTTTGCTGGGGGGGCTCAGGGCAGCGGCATGGCTGCGGGGATGTGCCGGGGGCAGGGCGCTGCTGCCCGCCGCCCGCTGCCGGCCCCCCGCACCCCGGGCAGGCGGTGCTCCGATCCGGAGCGCTCGCCTCCCTTCCAGACCGACGCTCGTGGTCGCCTCGGGCCACGGGGCTGGCGCGGACTAGGGGGATATGGGGCGAGCAGCGCAGTCCGAGGAGTGCTGTCCCAGGTCAGAGACGTCCCCATAAGCCCCGGGAAGGGCCGAGCGCTGTGCGGCACCCGCGACCCCTCCTCACAGACTGCTCCCGCTTGCCGGGACTCCTGCGGGCACGCGGATTCACCGTCTTTATTTCTACTAGTTTTGTGGTTTAAATAATTTGTTTTTCTGTGATTTAAGGGAATCTCGGGGTGGGGTGTGGGGGGCGATCTTCCCGTCTCCCTCCACTTTAACGACACGGAACTGGGAGCGTTGTTTGCAAGGTAAAGAAAAAAAAAAAAAGCCCTCTTGAAAGCCCTTTGGCGGCCATGGAGAGAGAAGGGAAGGAGGAATCGTGTGTTAGTTAGTCCGACCTGTGGAATTTATGACTCCCCCTAAGCACAGACATGATAAGGACTTAGAAAACATCTTGGATCTTTTCAAGCCGGCAGCCCCCGAGGCTTTGATGTAGATTACCTTGCAGAATAACCCAATACTTTTATCGTGGGATTGATACTAGTCTTGTTTAAGCACATGCCTCTAGGAGGGGGTTAGATGCTGAACGCTCGCTCCCGAGCGGGTTCGCGTTGCTGGGAGGACAGCAGAAGGGGAGGGAAGGTGGCACCGGGTGCCTGGCCGGGGCACGGCCGCCCCGCACCAGCACCGCCACAGGCCGGCCCTGCGGCCCCGGCCAGCCCTGCCTCTTTGCACAGGTGCCGCCAGGCCTGAGTTCACATGGCCCTGCTCCTCTTCAGGAAACAGGAACGTAAACAGAGAAGAAGGAAAAATAAAAAAGTGGTATGATACCCCAGAGGCTTCTGCAGCCAGAGGCGGATGCGGGTGTCCCCAGCCTCCCAGATCCAGTGGCTGGCACACCTCTGCTGACCAAGGAAACAGCCTTGGTTGGATTTTATTTTATTACTTTTTACTTGACTGTACCTCACTTCATTATCTTTTTAAATGTCACGGAGGAAGAACGCCGCACCAGGGCGCCCCGGCTGCCTGCGGAGCGCTTGTGCCCGGCCCGGCCGGTGTGTCCCGCCCGGGCCGGCCGGGCCCGGTCCGGTCACCGGAGCCGGGAGTCACCGGCAGGGCGCACCCGCAGCACGGCCCCGACGGCGCGGCCGGGGCGAGAGCGGGGGCCGTCCCCCTCACGGGAGGGGAGCCCAGGGCTCGTCTGTTGTCGCCCCTGCCCCCCAAAGCCACCCGCCGCCCACCCAGGGACGCTCCCCGCAGCACGCAGGGCCGCTGCTATCTCCCCGGGCCCGGCAGCGCCCGGCACGGGATGCAGCGGGCCCGCGGCGCCGCCCGGCGTCACGCTCTCGGCTTGGCGGCAGAGGCTGCCCCCGGTCTCCCGGTCCTCGCCCAGAGCCACGTCGCTCCCCGGGAAACCGCCGGCCTGGCTGGTGGGATGGAGCCACTGACACCAGTGTCGTTCCCCGCGCCAAGCAAAGCACCGAATCCGAGCTGTAAAGTGGTTTGTACACGTTTGCCACCCGTGTGCCTGCCCCCCTGCGATCTCCCCGTCCCAAGGGCAGTCTGAAGGCTGATGCCCTCACTGCTTTCCTCTCTGATTTACATTTCCCAGCTCTGAAACCTTAGCAGGGAGGTGATGCAGGCCCCTTGGGTGTGTTGTCCTCATCTCCACTGCACATGCCAGGCCCATTTTTCTCCACCATTCCCTCTGCTCCAGGCCCTTCCACGGCAAGATGCTTTGGGGTTGTTGTCCCATATATACCACTGTCTCCCTCAGCCTTGTGTTCCGTGGCATGCCCAATCCTGCAATCCCCTTCAGTGAGCAGAGGCACGCCGTGTTGCTGACCCATGCAGATGGTTTGTTGTTTGCAAGACCGTAATTGTACACATCCCTGAAGGGCCATGGTGCTTTGTAGATAGTATTTTGTGCTAGCAAATGTAGGAGTCCAAAGCAGAGAAGTGCCAAGCGCTCCTTTGGCCTGGCAGGGAGCAGGCCAAGGCTCCCACATGGGACCTTTCCCTGTGATGGGGCTGTAGGAAGGCAGAAGAAGACTCATCTTTCTCACTGGAGAAACCTTTACCCTCCAACCCAAAGCCTTAGTCCCTCTGGCTCCAGGGAGAAATTGGTACCTGACTGCTGTCCACCACCTCACATTTGCTCCCAGCTATTTTATTCTAGTTCCTGAGAGGGAAAAGGAGTCTCACTACACTTTTTTTCTGGTCTGAAAAGAAGCCCCAAAAGGAGCTGAAGGTTGGGCCAGGCAGACTCAGAGCCAGCTTCCCAGCCATGGCCCACACTCCCCTCCCCCTCCTCCATGACTCAGCTCCCAGGGACCAGCCCAGTCCTGCCTCAGGTTATCTCCACAGCCCCTCCTCACTCAGGGCGACCCTACACACAGGAGGCTTCTCCAAAGGAGAACCCAGTACGCACCACATAGTTACTTCTCCAAGAAAACTTTGTTGGCATTTAGACTTGGGCATCTCTTTCTTTTTATGATCTGAAGCCTCCAAACCTCCTCTGAAGACAGAACAGTCATGGCACTAGTGGGACTGGAGGGCTATCATTAACTTCTGGGTTTCCTTCAGCCAGAAGATGCATAGAGTGTGGAGGGAGAGGAACCCTAGTGCACCTGGAAAGAGGCTACCCTGGGCAGCCAAAACTAAGTGTCAAAGCTTAGCTGTGGTGCAAAGGATCGTGAGTACAATACCTGGCAGCAGGAGTAGGCCACTGTCAGGATCTCCTGTTTGTTTTCATCCCAGCTAAGCAGTGTTTAAATGAACTGGATCCCACACCACTGCTTATGTGCCTCTGTGGAGGCTCCTGACCACAGAAGCACCACCACTTTTCCACCTCTCTCCACAAACATGTCTTCGGAATTCCTTCTCAGCTGAAATGTGAACCCAGTTGTGCCCCAGGGCACCCACACTTCTTCTAGGAGTGTTACTCTATCAGTTTTCTGGCACAGCCTTAAACAGATAAATTTTAATCTCACAGTGACCTATAAGGCAGGATCCCGGCCCTAAGCAGCTGCACTGTTTATCTCTTTACAAAGCACTTCAGGAAGCATGAATCTAGCCCAGGTCTCAGACCACCTGCCTGGAAGGACTCTCCTGGGCCATTCCGTAATGCTGGGATGCTCACCAAAGGTGAGAAGGAGCTGGGCTCTGGTTCCAGCTCTTTCTGAAGCCATTTGAAGCCTTCTCAACCACAGATTTGGGTGGGTCCTTTTGTGCCTTTTTTAAAAAAAAAAAGCTCTTTTTCTTCGCATGGTCTAATTAATTAGCCATTGATGCAGGATGGAAGGTGGCAGAATAGGAAGCCTGAGCCACTGAGCATTTGATTTAATTCTGTGTCTGGGAGAAGGGGGCTGAGATTTGGTGTATCCAGCTCCATGGGATCCACTCATCTTCAGTATACTTAGATTTGTTTGCCCCTGAAATAATTTCCAGCAGAAGTTTTGACTCTTGAAATATAACCTGTCTGCAAATAGCTCTGGAGCAACTATGACCTTGGATTTCTTCACTGCCTTTCACAGAGCCCTCCATGAACGTGTGGACTGAAAGCCACCGCTAGCATGCACGACAGGGTCACTTCTGCTCTTCTCTTCTGGTTTAACACGTGGTTAGTCCCAGCTTCTCTCATCCCAGGTATCCCAAACTCAAAAGCATGACATGTTGGAGAAGCACCTCTAGTTCCTCTCGATGGGGACAGAGAAGGGCCTCTTACCTTTTTGGTCCCTGCTGCCTGTGACACAGGGACATGGTTGTTTGGGAAAACGCTGGGGGGGGGGAGGGGGGAAGGCAGAGTGGTTTGTGCTGTACTGGGTTTGGACCATCGGTGCTACGAGGTTTTGGCTGTGGAGTCCTTCTGACCGACGCCCTCGTCCCCAGCCCTGCTCTCCGGGTCTCCTGTAGCTCCTGTAGGTCCAGACACGGCGGCTGGCCCGAGTCGCTGCGCTGAGCGCCAGCCCCGCTCCTTGTCCCGCTCTCGTCCCCTCGGCACTGCCGCCCGGCAGCCGCGGTGGCGGAGCTCCATCTAGTGCCGGCTGCGGCGGAGGAGCGGGGCCGCGTGTGCCCGGGCATCCCGCGGGGACAGCTCCTCGGGACGCGGCTGCCGCCTCCGAGGGGCGCTCCTGCAGGGAGAGATGAAAGGAAATTCGGGCAGATTCCCCAGCGCCGTCCTGTCTTCCAGCTTGGGTTGTCAAATTATCTTTCTTCTTATTTCTGCTACTGTAACGAGGGAGAGCTCAAATGTCCTTTGCCCTTCAGTGCTTTTAATTGACCTCAATCCTTCTACTGCTCTTCTTCCCGGATTAATGATTACTGAATCTTTGTCAGGCTGTGCCTAACTTAAGGCATCTACCTTAGACTAAAGGCATCTCTGCCGGAGGTCTTCAAACAAGCTTAACTCTCTCCATTCACTACAGGGGGAATTCGTCACTTTCTCCTGACAACTTGCTTCTGGAGGCACAGATTAGGGGTCTGGATCCTAATGACAGAAATGTGGGCATTTCCCTTCAAGAATCACGAATTCCTAAACAGCACTGTCTGTGGCTCTGCACAAGCCTCAGGAGTGGACCACCACTTTGCTAAGTTGTGTTGGAAGCATCCTGGAAAGAAAATGTCCTAAAAGAAATTATTTTTCACTCAATGCCTCCTGTAGCTTTGTTCCATCTATCTCCTCTGTGTGGAGAAGCAGATGCACGACTTTACACACGTTCAGCCCTTACAGGAGGGTTTTTCTCCTGACTGCTCTTCCTCACAGAGTGCTGTGCTGCCTGAGCTGCTTTTCATGTGTGAATCATGAGAAGTTGTGCTTGCTCCAAGGTTCACTATTTGCCTTTACATTCCCAAGTCTCGGCTCTGTAGTGGTGATGGGGCCAGATGATCTCTGTCCAGTTCTTTCCAAGTCTTGTGGATAAACATGTGACACAACTCCCCGGCATGTTTATAAGTACATGGGATTCCCATCTGCTCCTCTTCGAGCCAAGTTCACATCTGCTTAGTTTCTAGGGCCAGCCAGGCTTGGAAGTGACCAGTTCAGCATTAGATTCCTCTAAATTTGAAGGCTGAAAACTCCTGTCTGCACAAGGTGCTCAGCTCCCACTGTCCAGCCACTGCAGGCTGTGTGCTAACAGTGTTGAACAGTGACATCTCGCAAATGAACACTTTCAAACTGTTATGGGTACGTTAAAAATAAGATACGTTTTCCAGAGAATGCAATGTTAAGATTTATTTTGGTCTAAATATCTCCAAATTGCTCTTCAGCAGATTGTATCTGATTGAAAAATTGATGATTCATTGGTAATTATTAATAACATTAACAAAAATACACAAATCATAATCACTGTATTGCAACATTGTTTTCAGACGGTGTTAGTAAAGAGCAGCTCAATTTCTGTGATAGCATATTCTATCCAAACAGTTATTATTTTATAAGACATGCCTTTGAAAAATCCTAACTGAACTTAGCACTCTGTAAAATATAAAAGAGAAAAAAACCTATTAACCGATGTATTCTCATCTTGATCTGCTATGATGTAGAAAAATGTATCCTATTAGTCATGATGAAAATTGCATTTAGAAATTCCTAAACCTCATAATGAAAATAGCTGTCTTTTTAAGTATACTGAAAACACATGAAGTCTCTGGGTGTTGTCCTGGGAGTCTGTGAGAAAGTTAGAGACATACTTCCATTTTAGTGCAGCAGTGTTCATACACCCAGGCTGAATTCTGTGAACTTGGAGTGATGATAGTACACTCCTAAATTACAGAACGTAATTTCCTCAAAATAACACATTTTTTATTTGCTATTAAAATACACAAAACCCCATGAATGGAATTAGCTGTCACTCAGCTGAAGTGAGACTTCCAAGTGGAGACTGCCACCTGGATTTTCCAAACCAGGGAGGTAGAAAGTTATCTCCATAAATCACTCCCCCTGGTTATTTTAGGTGCTTATTTTAGGTAGAAAGGAGTCCCTTCTGTGAGTGCCTATCTCTTGCCAGCAGTTGAACAATGTAGCCTGGCTGAGTAGAGGCCACATGAGTAGCTAAATCTTGACAAAATGAACTCACCTGAACTGAACAACCATCAGCTGCTTCACAGCCATCGAGATTTCCAGGGTAAGACAGTTACACTCAATCAAATTAAGAGTTCCTTGTGAAACAATACTGTTGGAACTGGAAATTGTGGACATCTAAAATTGGCAATTCCAATGGAGTATTTTTCCAACACTCACTGACATCTGGAGACGAAGATGTGGATGGCACTTCCGGAAATCACACCAGCTGTCTTTAGCTGCACACTTGATGCTTGTAAACATTGACTAAAAAAATGTGGATTCTCTCATGTTTGCTTGCAATGTGGCAAGAACAGTATTAATTCAATACCTCGATTACGCATTATTTACATAGCACCAGGAAAAGAGATATTCAGTGGGAGAGAGGCAGCAAAAAAACCTGTCTTGGTGTGTTTGCTGAATTCAAACAAATGAATGACACCTTCTTCTCAAAAAGTCACAGGAATACGGACTGGTCCACAAGAAATGCGGGAGTGCAGCGGTTGGTAACAATTTCTTTTCTTAGAGCTGATATAAAACACTTAGCGTATACAGAGTTTACGACAATACTGAGACCAAATCCACAACCCAGATTATTTTTCAACCTGAGGGTCCTCATGCTGGAGCACAACTGGAGATAGCAAAGATTCGTCATCCCTGCTTACGTGAGGTTTAGTTTTGATGCTGGAATGGTGTGTAGCAAAGTTTTTCTTCATATTGCGGTAAACCTAGAATTGGGAAGAGGAAATAAAATATATCTTCTGTTATTATTTATTGTATTTGGAAAACCGCTCTCCTCCCCATGAAGCAGGCACGGAGAAATAGTGTGTCTAGTCCAGAGTGGATACCCAAAAAGGAATTGGTAGTTTGGAAAGTAATTGTTTATCCTCCCTGAAGAGGAGATAAACATCTGGTATGGATAGAACAGGACTTCCTCAGATCATCTTTATTATTTTGACCTTTGAGAACAACATACAACATTCTGTCCGTGAGGACATGACATGGTGATCCCTCATGAAACCCCTCCCATGGCAGCTACCAGCATCACCAAACCTGACTGCACCGGCTGCTGCATAAGGGAAGTCCATTCCCACAGCTCAGGCTGAGAGAGTTCAGCTGTCCAGAGTCCCAGTGCAGGCAGTGGGAGGAAGAAAATCCTCCTCAGGAAGGTCAGGATTCTTTTTGATGGCAGCAAAATATGCCCCAAGCTCTTACACGAATCCATAGGCAATGGATCCATAATAGAGCTGTATGCTTCAATAGAAAGCAGGATACTATCCCTCAGCTCATCATGATCTATGGAGCAAAAACCCAAACCCACAAAAACTCAAACCCAAACCCAGTCAAGGTCTATATGTTCATCTTGCTGTGTTTACTTACTGCTCCTTCTGCCTCAGCCAGCTGACAGGCCAAAGAGGAAACCAGGTAGGAAAAGGAGGGTCTTTTCCTGGAGTCAAGAGCCCAACAGGACTGCATCATGCAGTAGCTGCAGAAGGAAGGACAGAGCACAGAAAACATGTTCTCTGTAAGTGACTACATGGAATTGCAGGACTTGAATGGGGAATCATGGGAATCAGAATGATTTTATAGAAAGAGGCCAGGATTACAGTGTTGCATCAAAGGAAAAGAAGCAGGAAGATAAGGATAAAGGCTGAAATGATCTTACAGTAACTTAATCAGAGTCCTTAGTAAAATCTTCGTCGTGGTATGACACATAATGGCATGATGTTTGTTTTTCAGCTTCCATAGAGAAAATGTTAGGAAGACAATGCCTGTCTGTCATTGGGGCTAAACCTGTTCCTTGTGGACTATGTAGTCTTAAGTAAACTTTTCATAGCAAGTCTTTTAACACAATTTGACATCACAAAAATCTTTCTGAAATTAAACACCACCTTAGAAGTACTGCAGCTTCATTAGGCATCAGTGCAGCGCCTGGTTGCTGAAGTCCCTTGCAAAGTTACTGGAACAATACACTCCCTGAAATGCAAACCCCCAACAGCAATCTTTCATGGGTTAATCTGTCATATTCCCCTGTACTTTTAATGCCATTACAGCCTTTATGTGGTGAGGATAAGGGCAGTGCAGTGTCATAGCAAAGCACTCTGTCCCTAGAGCATCTACGAAACGCCTGCCAGAAGAGCTCAGCCAACCCAAAGTCCTTCTCTTCCCTCCATGTCCCAGACCTCATAATTCCCTGTCACCTTCTCTTCTCTTATTCCCTGGGGCCCACCTCTAGGCAGAGTCCACCCAGGCACAGAGGCACAGGCTGAAAATAAAATGTTGAGAGCACAGAATTAGCTTCCCCCCAACTCTTCCTTAGCAGTGTTTTTATTTGAGGATCTCTAGCCACCTTGAACTGAAACAGAGGTGGTAAAGCTCAATTTTAAAATAAAGTTTAGGAAAGAACTTAGTAAATATGGGGAAAGGTACCTTTTAGGGGAAAAAAGATAAAAGGAAAGAAAAGAAAAAATAGAAAAAGCAAAAGAAGAAAAAAAAGGGGAATAAAAAAATCTGTGGTCAGAGAATAAGAAGTTCCCTGAGGAAAGAAGGCACAAATAAATAAATATAATAAATTAGTCCAGTCAAATACACATAACCCTTAGTGTTGATCAGGCAGCCCTTGTTAGATTTAAAGGAAGATCTCATGTTTTGCAACTGATTTTGGGTAAGATACAGTGTACAATAAATAAAAGGTCATTCAAGCAGTGACCTCGTAAGTATAAATTCTCATTCCGTGCATCACTTGGAAGTACACTTACACATCTTTTGTGGCATAATACGGTTGGTCCATTTTAAATCCACTTTGTATTAATTTGTAGAAATTTGTGTCAACCTGAATGCCAGGGTAAGGATTTACACCTGCGGAAATTATCAGAGAATATATAAGTTAATTCAGAAGCTGCCAAAACCAAACACCTCACTTTTGTCCCGTTGTAAAACATACCCAAAGAGAATATTTCCCACAGCAGTATTCCATACGACCAGACGTCACTCTTCATGGTGTATGTCCTCTCGAACAAGCTTTCGGGGGCCATCCATTTGACTGGCAGTCGAGCCTGTGCAGACAGGGGGATGGAGGCCAGGTCATGCTGGGACACACAGGCTGTGTGTGATGCACAGGCTGTGTGTGACACAGGCTTTCTTGGTGACTCACTGTGCTCCTCACTGCCAGCGTGATCCACTCATGTTTGCCATGTGCAAAGCTGTGTCTCTGTCAGCGGTCCCTGCACGTCCCCATTGCAGAGAGAAATGGACACTTCTAAAGAGCAAATTCATCTCCTCCATTTTAGGTGACTATTTAAGGAAGAGATGAGCTCAGTCCTGGAAGAGCCACCTTCTTTCCTCTGAGTAGAGTGGCCCAGATGGAGATGTCCACACTGTACTTCTTCATTAAGCCAGAGGATCTGGCACACACCCACGCGTATGCTGTTTTCCTACACTGTTACAGCCCACAACAATAAACAACTCCCAGTGCTTCCATCAATGGGTGCTTTAGAAAGAGCATGGGCACTGTCTCATTGACAGAACCAGCTTGATTAGTTTAATTATAATCTAAGAATTTGCTTTTGCCAAGGGCAGGAAAAACAGAGATTTCTGCATTGCCTGTACTGACATGCAGAAAGCTAATAAGGAATTCAAAAATTTAAAACTTTTCTTTCTTAGTTCCTTATAATCCTTACAGTGGTATGAAAACCAGAGAGCCCTCATGAACTTACATTGCCCCTGACGATATAGTTGGAGTCGTTCATTACATCTCTGGCGAGGCCAAAGTCACATATTTTCACCACTTTCCCATGGGTCACCAAGATGTTCCGGGCAGCGAGGTCTCTGTGAATACACTTAGAGGGAAAGGAAGGATTATTGCTCCACAGAATTTGGTATCACAGGTGGACAATTCCCTGCTCTATGAGCTGGCACCTCCTTCCACTTAAGCAGTTTGGTGAATGGCCAAGCTGGACAGTCCCTGGTTGCTGCTGGCAAGGAGGCAGGACCAGAGCAGGCACAAATGTGCCGTGCCGTTGCTTCCTACTCAGGGTGCTGCCTAAAACTGCAGCCCAGTCTTCGCTGTTGAGCCAGGGATGGAGGTATAGTTCAAGCTTACCACTGAGTGGCTCTGTTCTTCAACCTGCCTTTTATAAACTGACCTATTTTTAGCATCTTTTCTATCTGAAAAATTTGCTACCCGTCACCATACCGATTTGGACTCAAGAAATTCCATTCCTTTGGCAACTTGATAAGAGAAGCAAAGAAGGTCTTCAAAAGTGAGCACATTAAAATCCTCTTCTTCATCCACCTGTGGGCTTGCACCCTTAATTTTATCTGTAAAAAATAATCAAAAGTATGAGTTTTCCATAGACTTCCTCACTCTCTGATTAATTCCACCGACTATTGTAAGGATTTTCACATGCTCCTACCAAAAGCAACATTACAAAGACTGTCCATTTTTTTATTCTTCACTCAGATACAAAATAAAGGCAAGTATTCTCACATTCAAATACTACTTATAGCATGAACAGAAAGATGAGGCTCTGATCTTAAGTGCTGTTGAATCCTACTCCAGCACAATTTTTGCCAGGACTGAAGAGAAACCTATGATAGAAAGAAGCCTCTTTTGTCATGGAATCTAGTCTGGTCATACCAATAATATAATAAATACAATAATAACAGCATTACTGAAGATATAATCAATTAATCTCTTACCTCCCTCAGAAAACAGCACAATCCCATTTGATCCCGCTGTCACATTTATGTTTTGACTTCTTTGTGTGGTTTCAAATTCATCCTCTCTGCAAAGAGTTGTGTTCACACTGTACTCCAGGTGAGTCCCTGTCCTGGAGAAGGTGACATATTTTGAAAGGTTTCACACAGTATGTCACATAATCTTACACACATAAACTCTTTTGCGGCGAAAAACATGAACAGTTACTACTACTAAAAATCTGGACACAGACATGACTCTTCTCAAAACTGGAAAGAGAAATGAGAGGTGATATGTCTTCTGCAGTCTCCATAAGGAGAATTAAATCTCTGCTCCTCCCAAGGCATTGCTTATTAAAGTATGTGAAGGCACATTCTCAAGAATTCAATAACTTCACCAGTGTTCAGCACAGTTGAGAATGGAGCTTAAAAAGAAATAGCAGTTTTTAGAAGTATCGAAGTGTTACTAAAGTCTTTACCTAGAGTTTTGGTCCTGATGGATATTGTGGTAAAAGCTGAAGTTTTGCTGTTTAAAAATATCTGTCAGTGTCCAGTGAAACTTTTCTCTCTTGCTCCTTAAGTAGTTCAGAAGGTCACCATAGCAACAGTATTCAAATATCAAGTAGATTGGTCCTGAAATAGTTGGAAATGTAAATGCCTGCTGCTATTTATAGCACCCTCCCCATTAAAACCCTAATGCTACTTCATTTTCTCCCAGGATCAATCTGTGTTAAAACATCCCAAGCATCTTCTACTCCCAGGTAGATAGGCTGTACTGACAGGAATGTAATGAGAATTTGTTTACTGACTATAATGTCCCTTGGAAAGCCTGTGTAACTTTGTCCTTGCAGTGCATCTCTCAAACTGCATTGAAAATCCCTATAGAAACACAAAAATCCTTGCCCATCCCAATGGCAATGGAGAGGACAGTAAAGGCTCCAAGAAAAAGATGCAACATATTTTCTAAACCATGCAGGTTTCAAGCAAAAGATGACCCTGCTAATTATCTGGATGGTGTGAATTTGTATCCTTTGACCTACATCCTTCCATCTATCTGTGCAACCTTCCTGCTCTGAAAATATCCTTTTTTTTTTTTCCCCAAGAAGACACCTGAAACCCAAGAGTCCTCACTGAGGCCACCTAAGCAAGGGATGCCTCTTGCAAGAGGAGGTGTCTGAGTGGAGCACTGTCAGGCCACTTTCTCGAGAAAGGAAAAATACATCCAATTCCTGTCCCAGGCAGGACTGGATGAAAACCATGACCAGCCAGCAGGAGCTCAGAGTGGTCACACATCACCCTGCAAAGCCTCACACTGCCACCACCACCTCTGGCCCAGAAAGACTGACCATGAATCTGTGGACATTTCTGTCAGAAGGTCACTGTCAAGCAAGGTAGGGCACACTGGACAAAGCTGTAAAGTCTCTCGGAGGATGGATGGGAAAGTCTTGAGAACCATGTAAATGCTTCTGAAAATGGCACTTGGATAAGGCTGGAACTGGTCCTGCCCTACCCTACCAGACTAAGCAGGTCTTCCCTGCAGCTCTCCTGCCTACATCATCACACCCTGCCCACTGTTCCAGAAGGCAGTGGCATTCTGTATAGTCTTAAATCAGCTAAAGCCACTAAGAGCAACCTATTTCTCCGCTTTCCTCTTACCCTTCACATCTCTGTGCCTGACAGTATTGACACTGATGTAAACTGAGGAAACAAAAATTAACTGTTCTGCTTGGTCTTTCTAACTAAATGAACAACCATGATGGAAAATCTGTCAAGTTTTTCAGTGTCAGGTGTTACAGCTCATGATATGGACCTACACCAGGTGAAACCCTGGCATTTCCCCAAGCTGATCTGTTCTTTAGCCTCTCTTCACCCGCTCCTGTTCACCATTGGACTGGCCAGAGAAACAGTTCTTGGGACAAGAATAGCTGTGTAAATTATCCCAATGATAACATGAGTCACACAATAATTAATCAATGATAATATCTCGTTTCTTTCATCTTAGCCCACCTTTGCTCACTTTTTTCATTCTTCAGTTTTGTTTTTACATTTGGTCCTTTAAAAGGTTGTTCCTCTTTTCATTTACTTCTCTCATTTATTTTGTTTTTGTGTCCCTCCTACCCCTATTATTTTTCAGTTTCTTTTGTTTCCTGTCAGTCTTTTAGCTACTTTTATCCATTCATTGATGAGCCACATGAATAAAAAAAAATTGTAATTTCCAATGTGAATATAATCACATGTATACAAAAGTCCCCGACACCAGGTAAATTTTTCCTTTTTACTTAATAAACTGGCTCATTCCAGTGCCATCACCACCGTAACAGGAAATCCTACTCTACAGAAGGACCGCTGTATCACTTCTTGCCAGTATATACAAAAAACGCCCTTTTCTGTACACATGCATGGCCTTAAATTTGCTTTCAGTTCATCTTATTTTGGGCCAGCAAAGAACGGCAAAATTAGTTCTCATTATTCTGGCAGTTTTGATTGGTACTTTTCCACTATTTCAATTTACCTGACAGAGTACAAGCTCCTAGTAGATTCACAATATTTTCATGGCTTCCAATGTGAGTCATCATTTTCAGCTCAGACATTAGAGCATCTTTTTCTGAAGCATCAGGTTTTTCTGTAGAAGTAATAACACAGATGTGGAAATCTCTGGCAAAGAAATCACAATTTAAATGGTCGCGATGCTTTGTCACATGCAAGTCTTCATTTCAAATTCATTGGACTGACAGTACATTTGGGAACATTCTAAAAAAACCTTTCCAAAGTACAAGAAGTTTCAGTCAAAGGTGGAAACTAAATTTGTGCGTGAGTGTGGATCACTTGAAAGCTTAGGAAAGCAGTCATTAAATGTCAACATTTGTCATTCTAGGGCTGGCAAGGAATGGCAGAAATATATTAAAGTGTTCCCAAGCACAGGAAAAATGGCAGTCAAGCCTGTTGCAGAGAAATGCTGAGAGAAAAAAACGCAACCATATGGCACACAACCAGCTGCAATCCAATAGCTGAGGAGGCCACCCTGCATTTCACTAATAGCTTTAGCCTTGTTTTTCAGCAAGCATTTGGTGCTCATGATTTCAGTGAATTGGGCATGTGAACCAAAACGATCAAGTTGAGCTTCCACAAAGACAACCACAAAGGAGTGGACCAAGGAAGCATAAAACTGATGCCTATGTGGAAACAGGGGATGAAAACCTGAATGGCAGTGCTGGCAGGAAGGGGCTCTGTGGGCATACAGGTAGGCAGGGTGCTGGTATCAGTGTGAACCTCACTCCAATATATATCAAAAGGTGGGTGAGGTGGATACCAGTTCCTTTTCCCAAGTAACAAGTGAAAGGATGAGAGGAAAGAACTTCAGTTTGTGCCAGGGGAGGATTAGATTGTATATTCAGAAAAATGTCTTCGCAGGAAGGGTTGTCAAGTACTGGAACAGGCTGCCAAGGCAAGTGGTTGAGTCACTGTCCCGGGATGTATTCAAAAGACACGTAGATGTGTCACTGAGGGGCATGCTGTGGTGGTGGACTTGACAGCGATGGTTAACAACTGGGCTCAGTGATCCTAGAGATCTTTTGCAGTGTAAACTAGTCCAACATTCTGTGAACAGGGTTGTGATTAGCTGGGACACAGTGAGGCAGCCCTCCTTAGCTTGCTGCCAGGGAGGCTTGCTCCTGGACACTGCTTTTATGAGGAGTCAAGACAGCTTGGAGAGAGACCAGACCAAAGCAGAAAGGTGTATCCGAGGTTTAGCAGCCTTATTCATAAGGAGGGATGGAAAGAAACTGTTTTGTGTCATCATAAAGAAAAAAGACTACAAGAGATTGTGCGGGAAGTTTTGGAGACAAGCTAGCTCAGACACAGCAGGCACAGCGCTTGCCACAGCTAGACATCACTACAAGAAAAAGGGGCCTTACACCAGATGTCCTAGTCACCAATATAACCAATAGGCCAATCTGCACTGGGGATTTGTATTTCTCCTCCTTAGAGGCTCCATACTTCCCCACACGACTCAGACCTCCTCTAGTGTGTAGGGCAAAATGCAATGTGCTGCGGGATGAAGGCACTTCAGCAATACCTTTCCAAACTGAAACAGAGTTTTGAAAGCACTTCAAAAGGATTTTGAAGCCAAATATTTGTGAGGTGTAACTGCTGAAAGTTTTCTATATAAGGGAGATTTCTAATGCCTCTTCTACTTTGGAGATACTAGAATACAATCACTGCTTGTGGAAGGCACCAGAGTTTATCATACCTTTTAGCATTTTGACTGCTACCTGGACTGAATCTCCTGCATTGTAAATTCCATAAGCTGTTGCATTCACTACTTTCCCAAAGGCCCCAGAACCAAGGACCTGTCCTACAAGACACAAAATGCCAGAATTATTTGCTGCTGGTACAGCACAGACTGCTGCTCCAGTATTGGGATTGACCTTATGGATTGCTCACCAAATTCCAGATTTTCCCTGGGAAATTCCCATTTTATATCATATTCAAATTCTCTGAAGTCGATGTAGATATATTCATTATCTGATGGCCCTATCATCTGTATCATTCGCCACTGGCTTTCATATTTGAATTGCTTTGGAAGAAAAAAACACACAATGAAATAAGTCTTAGAGAAGAAACAGCCTGGTAGGAACAAAAGAAGCATGGTCAGGTATTTTTGTTTGCTTTTACCTTTTTGTATTTAAGAAAGATGAATGCAAACACAAAAGCGATCAAGAGGAGAAAAAATCCAGCGGCAACGTAGAGTGCAGCATTGTCCAGGGGGGAAGAAACAGCTCCTGCAACTTTAAAAGACACGTATTACTACCCACTGAAACAGAATTTGTGTGTACAGCTGAAAATGCAAGGAGAATCCGTGGTCAGTTCTGGCAGTCTGCAGCCCTCTCACACCCGAGCCTCCTCTGCATGGGGAGTGAGATGCAGCCATATGCAAAGCAAGATGGGCAGTAGGCATTAAGTTCTGGGTAATTCTGACATCAGTTTTCATTGAAAAAAAAAGGAAAAAAAGAGATAAATCTGTTAATAAACCTAAGTGCATGGAGGTGCTGCTGTGATCCTTGGATTGAACTTTGTGAGCATAAACAGGAATAAAGTGTTGATTGGTAGATGAGCATGCAAACATGAGACCTACCCTCATATTTTGGTTGTTTCTAAAATCATAAACACTATGATTACTTTCTATTCTAATTTCAACATGGATGCTCAAACTCTGACAGTGGTCACAGCTTCAGTCTCCTGTAGTCAAAAGCACCAAACTGCTTCTTCATCATGACAAAGGAAGTCCCTGTACTGCAAATACCTGGGTGTTTCAAAACAACTCCTGGTGTTACAGCATGTGCCCTCTAACTGAAATATTTTTCTCTATGGAATACGTATGGTGTTACAAGTACAAAGTGCAAATAATCACACTGACTTTCTGGTTCAACGAGGAAATAATCTGTCATTCCCTCGACAAGAAGAGAGACTACTTAATCAGGATTTAACCTTCTGTCACCTGCCTACAGCAGTTTAAGAAGGTCTCTTTCCCAGTAATCCTGCATTCCAGACAGGGATTGACCCTTCAGTGGGCCTGTTGGCTCAGCCATGATCTTGCTTGGGTGTGCAATGATCTCCATGGGGTGAGGAGAGCTCCCATGGGCATTTCTGGCAGCACCACAGGCACCTAGAGGAAAGTAGCAAGATACAGCACATGCCACCAGCTACCAAAGTGCCTTTAGCTCTTGCCAAAAATGATTCTTCCAGATTTCATGTAGGGATGACTAAGGTAAAAAAAGAAATCAGCATCAAGCTTTGCCATGGCTCCATCTTGCACTTCCTACTTGTTTCTGTTTATTTTAATGAGGGAGGCCTCTGCTTTGGGCGTAGAGAAAAGAGAATTTTGTCTGCCATTCACCCATCATTTCTGATACTATGCACATACAGGGCTTGTGTTTTACCTGCAATGCCATTGCACAGTTAGCCAACGAGCCAGATAAAAAGTATTGTAGGTTCTACCATGCCAGTTTTAGTTGAGAAAACCCATGCTAAAACACTGGCTTGTAGTACCTGAGAGGTTAATGAAACTCTTTTCACAGGCTGAACCAGCTGAATTGTTTGCACAGCACTCCACTGAGAAGGTTGTTGCTGTCTCCTTTACATCTAAAGTACTGCTTGAAATCCACGACCCCAGGGATCTCCTCTCTGGCAAGAAGTTCTGAATCCCCTCTGTGATTTCCTCTGTGCAGCTGAAAAAGGAAGCAGACCAGTTTTGATTTTTAGCTCACAGTGACATTTGCCAGGGGAGAAGGTGGGAAGTTTCAGAACATGTCTTACGTCTGTGTTGGAAGAGAAGAAAGGAAGGGGCTTGGGTTTTGTCAGCAACAGAGTGAGACTTCCAGTCACTTACCAGTCTCATTTTTGGTGATGGACATGGCAGAGCTAGCAGGGACTGAGGTACCTCCTACACTGGGCTCACTCCCACCCTCCACCTTTGCCTTGGCAGGGTACTTGCACCCCCTGAACTCTGGAACCTCCATCGATTTCACAACTGACACAACCCCCCTGTACCTCATCTATTCCCACTGGTTTCATATTTCCCTCAAACATTCAAACCACTGAGCAGCTGCAAATGAGACACTGCTAAAATGATAAATGCAATATGAACCCAGACAAAAGTTCTAACTCTTTTCCCTGAAGGTATGTCATTTCACCCATGAAGTTTCTCTCACTCATGATGGAGAGCCTCCATCCACCCAGATGGAGAGAATTAATGACTTATTTAAGGTCTGATATGTAGAAAGAGGGAACTTCACACTTGAGGGAAAGGAGCTCCACATAGACAATTTTGACTTCTAGCTTTTCTGTCATTCATCAACTTACTGTCTAATTTGCTCTCTACATAAATAAATGAGGAGGTAAGATATAAATTAAATTTATTCAGCTCTACTCATAGCACTAGCTTCTACATTTGGAAGTGCTTCAGAAAAGATATGTCACAGCATTTTCTTTCCAGAAAGATAATTTAATGAGAATTTTAAACCCACTAGCTGCATGGTTTTTTTCCTCTTCTATTTCTGCATAAACAGATTGATATAAAGAAACCTTTTAAGAGGTATGGATAAAAAATTGACTAGGTATTTTTTTACGTCTAGCTAAAATAAATACTTAAGAGTTTATCCACAATCTTACAGAGGAAAATTTGACTTAGTATTCTTCTGCACCATTGGACTATTAGTTTCTTGGCATATCTAAAATAAAAACTGCAGAGTTCACAAATCAGGTCAAAGCTGTTTCAGCATTTTTTTAAATTTTAGAGCCTGACTCATTGCCCTAAATAAATAGAGGAATTGGAGACACTCTTACTAACTTTACTGGAAATACTCTCACTAATTTTACTGGAAGCACTCTCACTGACTTTAGTGGCTTTGGTAACAGGTCACCACAGCAGGTCTTAAGCAAAGGCTAACCAATTAATCAAGCCTGTATTAACCAATACAGGTTGAATCCCTATAACTTTGATAGGCTATGAGAAAAACTTAGTTTGGATTTCGTTACTGCTTAACTGTGATATAAACCCAGTGGAGTCTATTTTGGTGTAAAGAACACGAGATACACATTTTTATACACTTCATTTGATGGCAATAAAAAAAGGGAAAACTTTCTCTAATTTTGGTGATCTGGTTCCCTGGAGTAGGGCAACCAGTTAAATGCATACAGTTAAGTGTGCATGTAACATTTGGTTTGTCACAGGCTGGTCTTCATTTAATCAAGGATAGCGCAGATGTCTTTGCAATGAATAAAAAGAAAGAAAGTTATTTACTTGGTTGAGTTCAGTTCAAGACAGTTCCTCCAAACCCAGGATGAGGCCGGGTAACCTTCAGCAACACAGGAGATCTGCTTGAACAACAGCTGCATCCTTATTTCAGGCTTTCCTGCAATAAGATGACACCAGGCTTGAGGTCACGGCTTAGTGGCGTATTTGGGAGTGCTGGGTTAATGGTTGGGTTCTATGATCTCAAAGATCTTTTTAACCTAATCAATTTCATGATGCTGTAAGACAATTTCTGTCAGCGATTCAAGTGACAAAACCCTGTACACCTATGTGGCAATGCTATATCTGTTGAGACCAAGGTCTGCTTTTGTTTTCAAAATAAAAAACTGCATGTCACAGTGAGAGCTGGGTGTAGCTCACAGTCCTCCTCCTTCTTTGGTTTTGTGGATGGCTGTGTGGCAAGGCAGGGGGAGCAGCCACTTCTCTGTATGGGCACAGCCAGACCAAAACAATGGCAGAGCCAAAATTAGAAGTCTTGACTTCTGCTTTTCTGACTCAGATTGAGCAGCTGGCCCTAGGGCTGCCCTGGCACTGAGGTTCTGGGTGTCCAACTCATACAAAATGCGCACAGAAGATCCTTGTATAAATTTCTATCACACATCTACAGCTTGCCCCAGACCTGGAGCAAGCTGGAGATGCTGCAGTCATGTGGCAGAGCTGAGATAACTGTGAGCATTGGTCAAGACTGTGCATGTGTGTGAATTGTGGGCAGGGGTGTGTGAGGTACTGCAGCCCAAACATACAAGTTACACACCAGAGGGTCTCCACGTTAACTACATTAACTCATAAACGCCATTAGGGAAAAAAATTCCATAAACATGGCACAGAAAGCTAATTCCCTGATGGGGATAAGGTGTTCCTCCCAATCCATATCTCACGTGGTTTCTGCAGCAGTCACATAAATTCCAGCTTTGTAGAAAGCGAATGGAGTTACTGTATTTTACTGAGTTCCTAGGCTTGTAATTTTCTTAAGAAGCATTAATTTTCTCAGTATGTAACAGATTCCTCATATTCTGTTTATGGTAGACTAAAAGGAAGAAAAAATTAATAACTTTCTTCTCCTTTCTCTGTTCTCCATCCCAAACTGACACAAGAAATACAACCCACAAGTATCCAGTGTCTTTCTCCAACCCAGTGCCTGGATTTCAGCAGTATGATGCAGCGTGAAGAGAATAATGTTTTTATGGTTTTATCCTCCACTTTTAACAATAAATCTATGTAAATGAAATAGAGAATGCCAATGAAAAAAACCATAATAGCTCCATTTATACCAGTGACAAAACCCCAGACTGCCAAATCTTCAGCAATAGTTTTGCTACTTACTTCTTACATATAAAGTGAATTTTTTTGTTACAGCTGTATCATCATTTTCGGCATAAAATACATATATTCCAGATTGGTGCTGATGGTTGCAGAACTTCGATGAAATGCTGTGGAACAAAGTCAAAAAAGGGAAAAGGACAAAATATTGACTTGAAAAATATTTCAAATGTAGTCAAGACTCGTATATAGGTTTGAAACCATTCTGCATTTTCTCATGAAGAATATAGAGGAAAGTATTTTTGCTTAGAGACTATAAATCCCAGAATCTAACTGTCCTGGTGAGAGGATTTTTTTTTTTTTCTGCAGTATTGATTTTAATTCTGCATTTTTATTCTCCCTGTTCCTTTAGTGCACGCAGGCTGTCAAGCCGTGATCTTGTTTCTAATTCATTGGAAGATACGACACACCCTGGCGCATCTGCTAAGAGTAGCAAAGGATCAAGCTTTCTTCTCTCCGAGGAACTTTGATGGGAGTTTCTAGCTGATGTGATAGATTGTGTTAGGAAACAGCAATGACAGGGAGGAACATAAGAGACAAACATCTCCAAGTGGAGAGATCTTGCATAGACTCAGGAATGAGATCATCATCTCATAGTCAATGAGATGAAGCACCCACCCTCCTTCTGCAGGAGGAAGATCAGCCTTCTACTAGTCCCTATGGCCTTTGAGCCAGTGGATGGCAGAAAACCAAGACCCAAACCGTGCAGGAGACAGCTTGTGACAATGGAGATGGCTAGGAGGGGCTCTAACAAGTCTCTGGGCAGAAACTGACAACAGAGAGCTGCAGACACTTAAAGATTCATGCTTGGCTGTCCTGTCGAGTCACTGGTTTATGGGGCATGGGATGAGGCAGGGAGAAGGGAATATGCCATTTTATAGTGATAGTATCTTATTTCTGCGTTTTCAACTGGGTTATTTCTGTCGGGACAATTGTCAGCTTTGGATAGCAGATAATGCAGTTTATCAGCGTTAGAAGAGCAACCTAAGAAAATCTCTCTTAGGTGTACTTGCTGACAATTTGGGGATAGCTGTTTTTGCTGACAACTCAATGGTAACCAGGTTGTAGGTCCCCAATTCTGTTTTAGTGATAAAGGCAAGCAGGAACATCAGCAAGTTTAAAGAGAGAAAGAAAAAAAAAATCCCAGACAGCCCATATCAGCAATATGCAAAGTAGTAGAAAGCAGTAATGAGATCAATCTAGAGAACTAAAATCGGGATATTTCTCCTTAAGCATGATACATACAAAGGCACCAAGTATCACCTTGAAATTCTAAACCAGGGAATCTCCCCTTGAAGCCACTGGCAATTTTGTCCTTTGACTAAGGCCACATTTTTGTATAGTTATTGACTTTTGAATGTCTTCATCTGAAATGGCCTTAACAATTTCTCTAAACTCAAGGAATTTTTAAAGTCAGAACCCTTTTAAGCTGCCTCAAAAAAGATACTGGTAAAAAGTAAAAAAAAAAAAAAAAAGACCAAACTAAAAGTAATTAGCTGCTTTTGAAATCCCAGGCTGAAAGGATTATATCCTAATGAAATAATCAGAAAAAAAAATTAAAACAGTATTTTCGATACCTGAACATACAAGAGATGTAAGCTAAGTATTATAAATTTAACAGAGGACATTGTGTGTATGAAAAGTCATTAGCTCTTAAGGGAGAAGTGAAAATCAGCAGTGTGCTGAAACAGAGAGCCCAAAAAACAAATAGAAAATGGAAATTCTGAAGGAATGTCTGAAAATATACTGTAAGTGCAGTGACAGGAGAGATGGATTGCTGGGTTTTGAAACAAAAACCTGAAGAAAAGTACAGAGTTAATTATTAAAATTTAATATGATCTTCAATCTGAAGGAATAATTGTACTGGCAAAAATTGTCAGAAATGAAAAACCTGGCAGAAATTAAAAAAAAAAAACCAGGAAATGAAAAAGGATGTGAAAGGAACAAAGTAGAAGTGCTGGGAGACAGGATTACACAGAAATCAACTAGAATATGCAAAGTGGGACTCACGATGTGTTTAGATATGTGATGATCTTTTTTGTGTTGCTTTGAGAAACTTTCTGCTTTAAAATCACGTTGAAATCTGCAAGGCTACAGCTTGCAGGCAGAATCTCCTGACCTCCCTACCCCTTGCTTCTTCTGGGTGCTTCAAACTGAATGAAATATGTACCCCTACTCTTTGCCCTCAGGTGAGACACGTCTATCCAATGCTTGTATTCAGCTAAAACTGGATCGTTGTGAAGGATGTCTGTACAAAAGAATGTACGTGCCGGATGAAATAATTAGCAAATTCAAGCGGTTTTCCTTCTGTTTTATTTTTCCATAAAACAAATGAGATGCAAATAAACACAAAGGATAACTGTTCAAGATAAACATAAAAAATCCTGTGTGTCCGACAGCACTGCCGGACAAACGGCCGAGTTACCTGTTTGAAGCAGCTGCCAGGCCACGCCGCAGCAATGCTTGGTGACAGTGGCCGTGGCTGAGGCCGAGCCCGCCCGGACACACGGCTGCAGGGACACAGGCTGGCCTTTCCCCCATCCGGCAGGTGGTGGTCAGCACTCAGCAACCGCTGCTGCTTTGCTGCCGTGGCTCTGAAGTGACTCATAAATCCCAGGCCAGCAGTGGCACCTTACTGAGTGATGACAGCTGCCTAAACTACTTCAAAAGTTCTCAGTATTATTATTGTTGGCACAGTCTGTAGCACCTAATTCTTATCTGGATTGAATTTACGCCCACTGTCAATCACCCACGCAAAACTGAGTCCTGCTGGTACAAGCAGTGTGGAGAGGTCCCCATCAGCTACAAAGCAAATAAACTCCTTGTTATCAGCTGGAGGGAGGTACCTGTTGGACAAGGATGAGCAAATGCTCGTGGCTGTCCCCTGAGACCTCACTTCCAAAATCAGCCTTGTCACAAGGCACAGCTCTGCCAAGCCCGTGTCAGGCATTGCAGATTAGTCACCACCACCCACCCAGTGCTATCAGAGTTTGCTGACAGCCCTCACTTTATCAGCAGGGACAGAGTTCCTGTGGCCATTGCCAGGAGATGACAATTTGCTAACCTGAACTGAGCTGTCTCTGAATTTCACCGAGATCTGACTTCAATACACCATCTGATGCAGATGAAAAGGCCAGTCTATTGCAAAGATAACTTGACAAGCTAGTGAATAAAATCAAAGGTACCAAAATACTATGGAAAGAAATTGTAAAAAGTGTAATCAAGGCTTTGCACAGCTTTATGCAGATGATGGCAGAGGTTTGAAGAATATGGGAAGAAATCAGAGAAGTTTCATTAGCTCCTGCCTACAGCCTGCTCACTTTTAATGTAAAAACTTGAAAAGAGCAGCTTGGCTTTACTTTCATTGAGGTGAGTAAAAGCTGTTACCTGCAAGCCATGTGACTACTCTGAAAGAAACCCTGAAGGAAATTAGATAATGTTATCAAGAAATTAGAGAGCCTAGGGAATGGAGAAAACATTAGCCTTAAACAGGACTGATGCCAGAAGTCCATTGTAGGAAATAACAGAAAAGGTAGATAACTAACAGGTTTATTCAAAACATGTTTTGCTGCAGCAGCGGAAGAATCCATGACCTGGCTAACGAGCAGAACGGCATGTTTCTGTGACACAGGCTCAGGCCAGCAGACCCAGCAGAGGCCTGGGAACTACAGCGCTCTGGACTTGGTCTGAGCTGCTTGAAAGACACTGGGAACATCATCAACAACAGGATGAGAAAATGGGAACATGCAGGACTTGTGATCCAGAATGAAAACTGCAACAGGTCTGTAACTCAGAAAGTATGTTTCTCGACATTACGAGAGAAAGGGAAGGCAACATGCATATAAACTAAAGGGCTGCTGGATGCATAACTTAGCAAAGAGTTTATTATAAGGAGAGAATAAAGTGAAATTACGAGTTATCTGTGTGAACTGTTGTTGCAAGCCAAAATTATGCTTGAGCGCCTTTTGTTAACAGTCTCACCATGTGGCCCATTCATATTTTAAAAACACAAAGAGAGTACAAAACACTTACAGTAAACCGTCCAAATGAGATATAAAGAGGAAATATTATCATACTAAATTATTACAAAATATTCAAATACCTGCGTCCATCCACACTGTAACTTTGTACACACGGAAATGTTTTTTTGGAAAACAGCCACACGCATCTAACTGGAGGATAAGCTGTAAAGTTAACTTCCAAACAAAACTCTTCCTCACCAATTTCAAAATCTTCTTTAGAGTCAGTTATATTTATAAATCCCTTTTCTGGAGAAAAAAATGAAAGAAAAGGCATATTAGAAAGGCTGGACTTTCATGAAGACATTTTAACATCTGTATGTTTTTCAATTTGGTTATCGCAAGCAAAACCCAAGTAACATCACAAAAGATATCCTGTTAATCAAAATAAGATAATGCTTCAAAATAGTATTGAAATATTGTCACTGTGTTCAGTTACAGACAGATGATTTGAACCTAATGAAGCTGCTTATTTGGTCAGACCAGAGCACTTCCAAAATAGTCTGACATTTCTCTTCAGTCTAATCACAGGGACAATAACGTCATTATTTATTTGGTTACGTTTAGCTGGGTATTCCAGTTGTTAACAGCTGCAATTTCTGGTTTTCCTTCAACAGGAACAGAACCAGGTGGCATCACCATCATAATGAGATGTTGACAGTAGTTCTTTCTCCTTCCCTGAAATAAGCTGAAGATTTTGCAACTGAGTCCTGTAGCTGCTCCTGTATTTCTCCATTTAAATTAAACATATTTAATGTAAGATGACAGCAACATGGAAAAAATGTTTTGAAGAGGTCCATGAACCATGTGCTGTTGGTATTTGCCTGGCTAGGGTGGGAATTGTTTCACCTAGAGATGTCAAAAGTCCTGTGATCCACCTAAGCTACTTGTTTGGCCCCAATAAACTCAGGGAATGAAAAAGGCATATTCAAATGTATCCCATCCTAAAGGAGAAGATAACAAAAGTGTACTGAAGTGCTTCTGGAAATACTGCTTCTTGGCACTGACAGATTAAGGAACCAAGTCATTGCTGAGACTCGATGTCTCATGGTTTGGAATGAATTCTGCCCAAAGACACTGAACAGCAGATGTGTGGGGGGAGGCTGTCCTAAAGACACCAGTGGTACTAGGATCAACTCTGTAAAGATCACAGAACCATATATGTTGGAAGAGACGTGTAGTCAAACTCCTGCCCAGAGCAGGTCCAGCTGGATGGGGTTGCTCAGAGCCATGTCCAGTTTGGTTTGGGTATCTCCAAGGACTGCATAACTCTGGAAAACTTGTGGTAGTGCTTAATCAGCTACATGGTGAAAAACTACACTATAAAAATATTGCTGGACCTGTTTTTTCCTTTTGAGTGTTTTTTCTTTTGATTGTAACCCTATATTCTGCTTGGTATGTTTTATCTGTCTTAGCTTACTTACTACCTGGAAAATTCCATATAAACCACAAGCATTTCAGTATTTCAAAACAAGAAACTATTGTTTTCATGACTACTCTCCTATTTCTTGATATTAAAGGCTTATTGATTTTATACATGGAGCCTTTATCTTTTGGTCCTCATCCTTCCAGGCAGAATATCATCTCTGGATGTACTGTTAACAACACAACCAGCCAAGAGTAAAAGCTTTCTCCAGAGTGTGCATAAGGACCTTGCAGCAGTGTATGCCATTTCTCTGGAAAACATCCGAGAAAACAAGATAGTTTCTTTATTGGAGGAGAAATAAAATGGCACATTATTGCTTGGTTTGTAATTTTTGGCAGGCTTAAGTGTATTTTTTACTATTTACACTTAGCAGTGATACGGAGCTGAGATGAAACTCTCAGGACCCAACAAGTCTCCACGTTCCTCATATTTCTCTATTTGTTGCTTTTAATATAATGTGCTGCAAAATAACTTCCATATTCCTAAAGTGAGATTGCGTAGTGCTAAAAATTCTTTATTTAACACTGGTGGAAACTGAACATAAAACCTGCAATAACAAAGAGCCTTGCAGCTGCAGTTGTTGGCATGATCTCTGCTGTGCTTTGAAGTGGCCTAACCACCCTGCCTGACCTGACAGTCACACCAAATGGGATTAATTGGTGAGATATCAATTGCCAAAGAGCAAATCAAAGCAGTCTGGCTGCAAGGCATTATTAGAGATTCAAAGACCACCCATCCATATAGCTACGGTAGCCAGGGTCTCCAGCCAATGGAGTACGTGCCAACCAAATCAGTTTTCTCTTGGATAAGTTACACCATGATGATTCCCAGTGGATCTACAGGTGTTGAATCATGCACAGTAATGGTTTAAAGGTGGGACACTGATGGTTTCAGAAACTGCTACCCTAAGACATGGGCAACTGAGTGAAATCTGTACCACTGCTGAAATGGAATCTGCACTGTTAGCATAAATTCACACCCACAGTGATTGTCATTAACACATTAGGCTAAATACTGGGATGGATCAGAAGCACAGGATATTCCAGTAGAACTTTGGAGAGAGAAGCACAGCTGTTAGCTTGGTATGATAACATCACCCACTTTAATCCACTATGTAAGTAAACAAACAGATTTTTTCATCAGCAAAGACAATGAACCCTCAGAAGTTTTGTTGGCATAAAGGGGTGTTAAGAAGGGCACAGACAATCAACATAGGTTGGTGCATTGCAGTGAAAAAAATACCCTGCTCAGAAATACAGCCTTCCAGGGACAGCAACTCAAATGTTCTCTCTGACTGTCATCAGTGCTCACACCTGACTGTTCACAGATCCCAGAAGCCACTATTTCTGACCTATGCACAGCTCCTGACAAAAAAAAAGATCTTGCTCTACCTCTACAGTACACCCTCACCCCTATGTTCCTGTTTACCAAGGAGATGTGTGTTGAAAAAATGCACAGGTATCGTACTCAGTTATCGTAAATGACGAGAGAACTTCCTGCTCAGTGGTAGGCAGAAGCTGAAAAGAGGATATCGCACTGGGAAAGTAATTTCTGAAGAGACTGGGGTAAGTATTCTCACTTCCTACCATTCCTAGCCTAGATATTGTAAACTCTGTGAGCAACTACATCTAAGGTCAAACATATGGTGACTGCTTCAGAGAGCCTTGTTTTCAGGGCTAGAGGCTCCAACTCCAGGCACACCAGTCATTAAATTACACCCTGTGGTGTAATCTAATGCAGCAGCGTGGTCCTACTTACAGCTTTTCTTTTTATGCTTTATTTCCAGACCTGGGCCTATTTGTATATTATTTGCATCTGAGAAATGGAAACAAAGTTTGCAGTTGAGGCTGCTCTCAACTAAATTCAACACCACTGGCTTTTAAATCAGCACGTTGCTTAAGCAGAATGGGATTTCCTTTTTAAAATTACGGCTCTGTGGCACACTGGCTGAGAGTCACCAACATATGAGATGGATCCCAGCCTGTGTTTCTAGGAGATCCCACCAAAACAATTATACAGACTGTATCACTAAACAGCGCCATTTCATTTCACTTCTAAAAGCACTGTCTTTGAAAGGGAAGTATTTGAAAAGCGATATAAAGAAAAGGTTAATTGTATTCAGGTACCAGAATGACTCAGTTCAGATTAATCTCTTGGCTCTCCTGGACTGCCTGTAAGTGCAAACAGACTTTTTCCTTAGCAAGGGAGCTATAAACATCCACTGCACATCTGCAAGTAAAGAACAGACACGTGGAAAACAAAGCAAAACAACTGAAAGACAAAATTAACACCAGGGATTGGAATTACCTAGAACTGTGATCAAAGCAGTTTGATTCAGATGGGCTGTGGAAGAACAGGTGTAATGTCCACTGTCATTTCTTTCTGCTGCTGAAACAAACACATACTGGATCCGAATTGCTGAGAAGTTTGCTTGGTATTCTAATCCTTCAAAGTAGTGACCCTGGTTTTCAACAGAGGTTCACATTTAATCAGTTAATGGTGCCCAATACAACCTATTTTAAAATATGCTCTGTCTTTTTACCTGCTCAACTTCTCTGCTTTCAAAAGATAGCTGTATGCTGAATTTATAATTATGGTGAACAGCTCTGCATCTGATCAGCAATGGTTCCCCAACCATAAGCAGTAGTTCAGGTAAAGGTGTTGCTTGTCTTTCATTTAAATCTACAAAACCAAAACATAGACACTGAAACAACCATCACATTGCCTGGAAAATGCTCAGTTAGATCAACATTTTTTCTGCTAATGCTGTATAGATATTCATTTTTACATTGTAAGGATAATTACCATAATAATGAAATTCAGTAGCCTTCATGGATTTAGATATCTCAAAACAAATATTATCATGATTCACAAGACACCTCTAGGGCACAATGAAGCATACAGCTTAGTTCAGGGTGGGTTTATTTAAAAAAAAAAAACCAAACAGGCAAGCAAACCTGAGTGCATATATTAATTAATAATTATATATAAATATATATGTTTGAGAACACTTCAGAGAGTTTTTCCATGCACACAGTTCTAAAAGCATGAACAAAAAGTCAATACAAGTAGAGCAAATGTAGAAAGGCAAGAAGCTTTTTACAGAGACCACAAAGAGCTATTAGAATTAAATTTTAAACATGTGACAGAGCAATCATATTCACTATTAGCTTTATTCCAGTGATTACAAACAAGTAGCTTAGACCAGAAATCATGCTCAGATGGATAGTGCAAGGAACTTCAGCAGCAGGATTGAGCTCAAATGCAAGTAAACCTTAGAGGGATGTTACCTATTGTAAAGAGGCTGGTGCATTCTCTGCCCAGGATATTAACTGCACAGCACCATATGTAACTTTGAAATAATTCATGTTGCACCATCTGTATGCCATCTATTTCTCCAGTTTCTCCATGCTTTTTATAAGGGCAGCTGTAATTACAAGCATAATTATTCATTGACTCATTTGGTTAACCTCAAGCAAATACATCTGATAAATCTCTAAGCCATGAGAATATGCAAACAATAGTGGGAAGACTGGATCTCACATGTTGAATAAAAAGGAACTAGGAAAGGTGAAGATAAGAATATAAAAATGCCACAGCCTAGGCAGAAATGTGGGCTGAAATGACCTGAATATGCCCAAACTGGTTCTTAGGCAGGTAATGATGCGATTAAAATCCAGATAAGAGTGAAATCATAGAGGCTGAGCTTTCACACCACATCTCTGATTTCCTGGTGGTGGGAGGTGCTGGAAATCCAGTGGTCATTATGAGATCCAGACCCCAAACTGCCATGCTGCAGAGAAAGGCATTATTGCCCCTCTTAATAGAGTAAATTTAATATATTAATAGAATAGGAAACATTATTTAGCTCACAAAATTATGATCCTTTGTCTTCTCAGCTCTAACGCCCCCGGTGAAGTTCCCAGTGATTGGAAAAAGGGAAACATTTTAAAAAAGGGTAGAAAGAAGAACAGCCAAGCTGTTAGCTTCACCTCTGTGCCTGGGAGGGTCACGGAACAGAGCCTCCTAGAAGTTCTGCTAAGGCACAGGGAGGTGATTTGAAACAGTCAGCATGGCTTCACCAAGGGCAATCCTGCCTGATCAACCCAGTAGTCTTCTGTGATGGAGTGAAAATATCAGTGGACAAGGGAATGCCAACAGATGCCATCTGTTTGGATTTCTGTAAAGCTGTGGACATGCTCCCCGCCAGAATCTTTCTCTATAAATTGGAGATATACAGATTTGACAAGTGGGCTGTTTGGTGAATGAGACTTTGGTTGCATGGTCACTTTCAGAGAGTGGTGGTCAAAGTCTTGGTGACCAGTTGGCCCTCAGAGACAAGCAGCGTCTCTCAGGGCTCTGTACTGGGACCAGCACTAATATCTCCATCAATGACATAGGCAGTGGGAAGCTTACAGGTGGCACCAAGCTGTGTGGTACACTTGGCACACATGGGGGATGGGATGGCATGGCATCCAGGGGGACCTGGAAAACTCAAGAGGTGGGCCTATGGGAAACTCATGAGGTTCAACAAAGCCAAGCACAAGGTGCTGCAGCTGTATCAGGGCAATGCCTGTTTTCAGTCCAGGCTGAGGGATGAACAGACCTTGGGCAGCCCTGCTGAGAAGGACTAGGGAGAACTGGCGGATGAAAAGTTGGACGTAATTCAGCTATAGTTTTTTGCACTTGCAGCCCAAAAAACTGAGCTGTATCAACGAAAGTGTGGCCAGTAGGTGGAGGGAGATGATTCTGCCCCCCTACTCCACTCTCATGAGACCTTTCCTAGAGGATTGAATCCAGGTCTGGGGCCTTCAATGTAAGAAAGATGTGGCCTTATTGCAGAGATCCCAGAGGAGGTCACAAGGAAGTTCGGAGAGCTGGAGAACTCTCCTATGAGACAGCTGGGATTGAGCAGCCTGGAGAAGTGAAGGCTCTGGGAAGACCTTACAGCTGCCTTCCAGTAGTTAAAGAGGGTTTATCAGTGAGATCAGGATAAACTTTTTAGCAGGGCCTGTTACAATAGGACAAGAGATAATGGTTTAAAACTAAAAGAAACTAAATCTAGAGTATACATAAGGAATATGGTTTTTTATTATGAGGATGGAGAAACACTGACACAGGTTGCCAGAGAGGTGGCAAATGCCTCATGCTTGTAAACATTCAAGGTCAACGCTCTGAGGAACCTGATGTCATTGAAGATGTACCTGCATATTGCAGTGCACTTAGACCTTAAAGATGAGCTTTAAATGTTCTTTCCAATCCAAAATATTCTATGATTGTAAGATTCAAATTTTAAAACAATGTGAAAAACTGGAGGGAAACAAAATGCCTTTGATTTTCTCTTGTGACATCAAAACATGAATCTGGCATGACATTTCTACAGCCAAGAGCTGACAATTTCCAAAAGAGCACAACAGTCAAAATTTCTAAGAAAAATGTGTTGCAGCATGCCAAAAGTGGATCATATGGACATAGGTTTTCAACCAGTATTTGGGTGTGCCAGCCAGCAGAGCCCATCTCCAAGAATTCTGAATCCAAAGCTCTTCAGTTATCTCCCCAGCTCAAGTAGGCACACTAAACCGTGTAGAATCATATGATCATTAAGGTTGGAGAAGACCTTGAAAATTATTGAGTTCAACCATCAACCTAACTCTGCCATGTTCACCACTAAACCAGGTCTCCAAGTGGCAGATTTCATGGTTTTTGAACACTTCCAAGGATGGTGATTCAATTGCTTCCTTTGGCATCCTGTTCCAGTGCTTAGCAACCCTATCAGTGAAGAAATTTTTCCTAATATAGTCTAAACCTCTCCGAGCACATCTTGAGCTAATATCTTCTCACCCTGTCACTTTTTCTTCAGAAGATGGCAAACTTTCAGTCTAGAGATTCAACATGCATGTAAATATATACATACCTCTTTTCAGGTGTTTTGCAGAATATCCATTCCACAGAGGCCTGGGGGTAGCTCTCAGATATGCACTTGATAGAATCTGATTTTTCCCTTTTCCTGAAATAGGGTTTGGCTGGTTTTTCTGATAAAAATCATGCAAAGGTTTAAGAAAGCTGAAATAATTTTGAAACAGTGTTTTGCTCATATTGTAGTACATAAAGTTACAGAGCTGTGATCTGTTTCAGGAGTTTCAGCACTGAGGGAACAGAAAATGATTTAGCCCTGGGTGTACTGTAGGTTGATCTCGTGAGCTTTTCAGCCTTGATTGCTAAATGCACAGCTTCCCTGTACCAAATGCCTGCCTCTATATGCCAGGGTATAATCTTGAGACTGATACTGAAAGGTGTTAATTTGCTGTGGTTGCTATTCATTTCACTGGGCAGGAGCACCTGTGATTTTGAAATCACATCCTAAGCCTGTCCTTTGGTGGAGTATCTGTTGAGACTACAAAATCTGTGCACAAAATGGGGTTTGCTCAGTCAGATCAGATACATGATGGAGACAGAAGGGGCGATAATGACTTCTGATAACCAGCAAACTTCTCTACCCTGCATCAGTAACCTGGAGGGAAATGATTCCTAGACAATTCCCAGCACCCTGAACCTCTCAGGCACATACCTGGAGGAGGAACAAAAAATTTAATGTACTAAAACTGCTAAAGGTTTGACTCAAAATGAAAAGCACTGAGTCCAGTTTTAAGTCACCTTTCAATGAAATTGCAGGTGCCACATGTAAAAGTGACATTTTCCTTAGTCATACTTCCATTGCAGGCAAGGTGATGTGCTAGAGGTGAAAGTAATACTCACAGCTTTGTAATTTCTTTCCTCATTTATGTCTTATAGGATAGGCCTAAGAGGTATTTTTTTACTTACAGAGATTCACATCCAAGTTGAAGGATTCACATCTAGCCTGAAGGGTTTTTTAAGAGATGTAATTATGACATTAAATTCACAGGAGCAAAGAGAAAGCAATCCAAGCAACTGATATGGAAACGACCTTTACCAACATTGTTTCAAACTATTCTTGCTTGCATGTGCAATAATACTTTTTACCTCTAAAGCTGAATTGATATAGAGATGGCAATTCTTAATGAAAGGTTTAATAACTTGTCCCCTCAATGAAGCTATTAAAATTATAATTGAGGCATGCAGTAAGCTTTCAAATTAAACAAGGAGAGATTAGAGGTGACTCTTCTGACACCAGAGAGAGAAAAAAATTAAACAGAAGAAATACTTTAAGAAACAAATAAAGAGGGGGAAAAATATTGATTAATCATAGTTTATTAAAATCAAGGCAAGTAACTGCATTTGTTAAACCTGGAAGGGTTCACTAGTCTTTTAGCTGTTTGGATTGAGGTTTTGCCTTTGAAATTTCTTTTTTGCAGTTTTAAATTTTATCTTTAAATTTGTCCCTTTCCAGGCAAAATAATATCAACTTTCTATTTTGTTAAAAAAATTATTTCACCATGTGTCTTAATGGGTCTTTTGAGATGTTTTTGGACATCCCTAGTTAGAAACAGAAACTTGCACTTTGTTGCAGCTGTTGCCTTTGCATCAGAGATGTCTCTTGTGTAAGCCTTGAGAAAACTCAATCAAATCCACTCCCACTGGGAGCCTTTCAAAAAGTTACACCTCACAGGTCCTCTGCCATGAGCATTTAACAGTAGCTAAAATCTCAGCTTCTTGGGCATGCTGGTGTTGAGCAGCTGCAGAACTGATGAGTTTTGCTTTAAAAGACAAAGAGCAAGTCAAAGCTGGCACTGAGAAGAGGGACCTTTTCTTCCCCCTATCCTCAGTGCACCTCTTGCCACCCACAGAATTGTAAAAGGAAAAGCAGTGAGAGAAGTGAGAGACCCAGCAGCAGGCACAAAAGTGGAAAAGTGGCAGCGGGTCAGAGTGTGCCCAGAATATAAAAGGGACATCCTGATCTGGTCCAGGTTACAACCCAGCCAGCAACACCAACAATAAACAGGTTAAAATGAAAGCAAACAAATCTACCCCATGAGCCTTGAAAGCACAAAAAAGCCACCATCAATTTGTCTCTTTTGACACACAGGGGAAATTTTCACCGGGGAGAAGAAAGCTTCTGCACATTTACATCTTTATTTGTTCATTTGCATGGTTTATTGACTAGAGAAAGCTGACTCCCACATAGTTTGTGGTTCTGACTTCAGTCTCTGAAGACAGCTCCAAATGCTATGCTAATCTAGGGAGGTGCTTGAAGTGCAGCACATGAAAGCTTCTTTGCTTTGACTGAACTTGAGCCTCTGCCCTTGAACCTATTGATGGCATGACCCCTTTCATGTAGGCATACTTACTTCGGATGAGAACAGGCACAACTACTGTGTAATTGCCAGTTTTACTCATGACCAAGAGGGTGTATTTTCCAGCTTGACCTTCTTTTATTTGGGAAAGAGCCAAAGATGTAATGTACCTGTAAAACAGAAAGTAAAGTTGCGTTTGTCACGCTAATATGAAGAAGGTAATATGACACAATTAAAGGTCAGCTCTTTAGTGCTTGCAAAAACCCTTCAAAGACACTGGTATTCATTATTTACATAGTGCCCTTCAACCTGAAATACTTTTTTCATGTGTCTTTTTACATAAGCAGCACATAGGAACTTACAGGCACATGCTTAATGCTGAGCGTTGGGAAGGATGGCCTTCCTGAGCTTGAGGCAGTTCAGGAGCTCCACAGCCAGATGCTTTACCTACAGTCTCATTCTACAGGTTTTGCCTGAGAAGGCAATTATGTAGTCTCAGATACCAATCTAGGTTTGGCTGTGAGAGTTAGAATGCTGTTGCTGTTCTTGATCTGCACTGTGACCCTAAAAGTCATATAATTCTTCATGCTTCTGTTTCTTTGACTACAAAGTCACAATTTTTCTTCACATGAGCATGGTAAAGCTTAAATTCATCAATGTCAGAGAGTGCCTGCAGACCCCCATGCATGATACTATACAAATTAAAAGAACAAGCTTATTTAAAATGTTCTTGGTTTTAAGATTCATATGTGTACATTAATATAAATGACAATCGGAAATGTGCTGCTGGGTGACAACTGTTAAGGATTAAGAGATTGAAACAGATAATGCATAACATGAAATCAAACACAGGCACAGTCACAGAAAACATTCAATTTGCATTCTAAAAGAAAAGATTTCTTAAAGGATCTTTGATCCAGTACATCCCTTGACTTACCTATTCTCTGAGTCGAAAGAAAGTTTACAGGCTTTGCTCTTTTTAAAGAACCAAAAGCATGAAATGATATTTGAAATACTCATTGTTATTCTTAATTCAATATCTTCAAATACATTGACTTCTACATTTTTAATTGTTCTGTAGATGTTCTCTGTTCCTTGAGAATTCAAATAACACCCAAGATCTTCCAAAATATTAGAAACCTGCAATACAAGAGGACAGACTTATGCATTTATTAGCAGTTGCCTTTAATTGCTTTTTCTTTTGTATTAAAATATTTTTAAACGATGTTCTTTTTTTCATTTCTAACATCCAACCTATTAATAAATATATTGAATTCTACTGCATGAGGAAACTCTATAGGGTTCCTGTTGAATTAGTCAATTCTGTTCTCTCGACAGACACCACAGAACAATCTCAGCCAGAGCCATGATAATTTCAGTTTGTGATACAGATTATTCTTTACACTTGATTTTGTTTCCTTTTATTCAGAGCCACAGGGAGACACTGAACTATAATAAAACCTTTCTGTTTGCAACTTGGATGCAAAGGCAGGGTCAGAATGTTTGGTTTATTTCAGTATCTCACTGCTTGTCAGTGCATCATCTGGCTAGACTGCTCCTCAGCTCCTTGGGGGCTTTACTGGGTAAGGAACATTTGGGCTGGATGCCATCATATTTTTCATTTCTTCACCCCTGTGTACAGCTAAAGGAGAATTGCAAACAGAAACAGAGTCTTTCACACTCATTCTGAAAGCCACCAACAGATTAATGAGTCTCTAAGATTAGCTGCAGCAAAAAGTGGCAAATAAGTAGCTCTATCTGAAGAGGAGCCCTAAATGCCACCATTGATTTGTTGTGTGAATTTTATCCAGTGTAAGTTTATGAAAGTTTATTTAAGAGTTCATTGCATCCCCATTTTCCTTGTTTGGTTGGTTCTTCTCATGCCTCTTTCCCTTTTCCTTTCTCTCGACCTGAGAAGTACCTAGAAATAATTGCCATATTCTTCCTTGTCAGATACAAGGACAGCACAGTTTTGGCTGCTATACTTTCATTTGTTATCGAATGATTGATTTATTTGTTCAGGAATGAAAAAGATTTCATAAGACTTCCTTGAAACACGAATCCTCAGGAAGTATTTTAACCACAGATCTCAGCTGATTTATAATTCAGTTACACATCACCTTCCACCTGACTTTGTATTATTTGGAGTCAGAAGAGAAGAAAATAAAATAGCATTTGATTAATTGTGCAGCTTTGATGTCTCAGTCAAGGTTTGGACCCGGCAGGGATTTATGGGCTTTGGTGGTGGGAATAGAGGGTGGTACAGCTTCCCTGTCAGTCCTGGCAGCTGTGGCCCACACACACCACGGCCTTGGCAGTCTCCTCTTACGGGCACATATTTTCATATATGTTTTTACACTGATACCTTGCCAGAAATATCCAGCAATATTCAGGCATGCTGATATAATAAACATCAAGATGTCAATTAAAAAGCCAGTTTTAGGGAAAAACTGGTACTTAACTATTCACAGTTTCAAAGTATGAATTTTCAGATATATCCCTCTAACCTTCTGTAGCCATATCTGGCCTAACCATGGTAATTTTGACTGTGATGTCCTCACATTCTAAAGGTTTAGGGTGTTGTAAGTTCCTAGGAAGATAATTCTTGAATGGACAGGAACATTTTATAAGCAACTTGTTCTCTATTATATCACCTTAGGAGATACTGATGTCTTTGGTGCTCCTGAATCTTCATCCTTCTGGCTGATAAACTCACACGTGATCTCAGATGTATTTTGAGTCATTGTAGAAGTGAAAGCAACTGCTGTCATGACAAGAACTGCAAAACAGAAATAGAAAACATGCAATGAAGTCTAGATCTCTGCTAAAGGATAGTGATTTTAGTTATAATACAACAAAACCATAGAAAGATTACATCTTAAAAAAAATCTGCACTGAATATTCAGACATATTGCGTGAATTTGCTAACTCTGCATTTGTGCACTGAAGCTGAGTGGAAGCTCTATTCAGAGAACCTTTCAAAGCACAGGCACATCACACTTCACAATTTTGTCCCATAATACTGCAGAGAAAGCCTAAAAAGAAAAGCCACTATGTGTTATAGAGGCTCCTTTGGAAACAACCTTACCAAACACAGATGCTCTCTTGCACTTCCCTTTTGCATCCTTGTGTTGGAAAGCACCAAACCCTGCAGCACCACACTCTGCAGCACAGGTCAGTGCTTGCCCACTGTGAGATGGAGGATGATCATGCAGCTTCCTTCCCACAAAAGGCAAAGGCAAGGATTGGGAAAACGGAGAACCATCTGCTGTAGGAGACCAGGTTTGAAAACATCTAAGGAATCTGTAAGGGAACAAGTCCATGGGACTTGATGAGATGCATCTGAGAATCCTGAGGGAGATGGCAGAGGAAGTGGGTAAGCCCCTGTCGATCATATTTGAGAAGTTGTGTCAGTCCTGTGAAATTCCCACTGATAGGAAAAGCATAAGTCTCCTTTTCGAAGTGGAAAAAAAGACCTGGGGAACTACAGGACAAGCAGTTTCAGTGCCTGTCAAGATTATGGAGCAGATCCTCCTGGAAACTATGAGAAGGTACATGGAAAATAAGGAGGTGACTGGTAACAGCCAATATGATGTCACTAAGGGCAAATGGCACCTGGCAAATCTGGTGGCCTTCTGTGATGGGGTTACAGCTTTGGTGTGTGAGGGAAGAGTAACTGACATAATTTACCTGGACTCGTGCAAAGAACTGGCCACTGTTCTGCATGAAAATTTGTGCGTCTAAGCTGGACAGACACGGATTTGACAGAGAGATCAATCGGTGGATAAGGAATTGCCTGGATGGTCAATGGCTTGATGTCCAAGCAGAGAGCAGTGATGAGTGGTATTTTTGAGAGATCAGAATTGGGACCAATACGGTTTAACATCTTTATCAATGACACGGACAGTGGGATCAAGTGCACCCTCAGCAAGTTTGCTGACGACACCAAGCTGTGTGCTGCAGTCAACACACTGGAGAGAGGGACCTGTGTTGAGGGGTGAGCCTGTGGGAACCACATGATGTTCAATAAGGCCAAGTTCAGGGTGCTGCTCCTGGGTGAGGGCAATCCCAAGCACAAACACAGGCTGAGTGGAACACGGATTGAGAGCAGCCTTGGGCAGGACTCAGGAGTGCTGGTGATGAGAAGCTCAGCGTGAGCTGGAAGTGTACATTTTCAGCACAGAGAGCCAACTTCATCCTGGGGTGCATCCAAAGCAGTGTGGGCAGCAGGTCAAGGATTCTGCCCCTCCGCTCTGCTCTTGTGAGACCCCCACCTGGAGTGGTGTGTTCAGCTCTGGCGTACAGAAGGACATGGAGTCATCGGAGCATGTCCAGAGGGGGGCCACAAAGATTATCAGAGGTCAGGATGACCTCTCCTATGGAGACAGGCTGAGAGATTTAGGGCTTTTTAGCCTGGAGAAGAGAAGGCTTTGGGGAAGCCTTTCAGCACTTTGCAGGCACCTGAAGGGGGCTAGAAGAGAGCTGGAGGGGAATGTTTTACGAGAGCATGTAGTGATAGCAGAAGGGGGAATGTTTAAATTGAAAGAGAGTAGGTTTAGATTAAACATTAGAAAGAAGTTCCTCACTGGGAGGGTGTTAAGGCACTGGATGAGGCTTCTCAGAGGAGTTGCAGATGCCCCAAGCAGCAGAAGTCCTTTGTCCTTATGTGTGAAGAGCAGTGTGGGAAAGCTTCTGATTCCTCAAAGGCATCATCTCTCCAGAACGCTTCCTATAATGCTTTCTGCAGGAACTGCAGCTTGAAAGGTCACCTTTTAGCCTTAAAGGAGCTATAGGAATCGTGTATCCACCACTGCACCAAACAGAAGTAAGACTGTACCACAGGCTGGGTGAAATGTATCCGATTTCCATTAATTTCCTAAAGCCAGTCATCAACAGTACAAATAAGCAGTAATTAATAAAATAATATCTTTCTTCTGGCAACCTGAAATATTTCTCCCCCCAAGCCTCGGCTTTTTGCTTTGTTTTCTTTGTCTTTCCCCCTCAGCTCCTGACATGGTTGCATACAAAGCTGGGTGCAGAGTTGAAAGAAGGAAAAAAGGTAAATATATCACAAAGTACTTGAAGGATGAATGTGGTGAGTCCCCTTCTGCAGGCAATGAAGGAGCAAAACTGGAAGTAGGCAGAAATGAGTAAGAGTTTTTGCCATCTCCTTCTTGCCATTTGTGTCTCCTGGAACTGTCTGAGCTCTGAGCTGGCAACACTTTGACAACCTCCTCTCCTTGCCAAACTGTATTAAGGCTGAGTCTTTCTCATTCAGGCACCCAATATACAGTTCATTTTGGTTGCCAACTTTCCACAGCGTGCACAGGCAATGGTCTGCTTTTGCAGATGTCTGAGTAAAACCCTGTGTGTTATCCCCAAGAAAGATGAATGTGATTTCTTTGTGGAGACATGTATCTCCATCCATTGACTATAAAAATAATAATAGCACTTCTTGAGACAGGGAGTGCCAGAGGGCAGCTGAAAGGCAGGTATGCATTAGGTATCTACACTAAGCATGCTGAATTCCTTCCATCAGTGCGACTCAGGTTTCCAGCTCCCTCCCTAGCCTTTCACCAAGTCCTTCTCTACTCAGCTTTCTCCACTTCTGTTGGTTTATTGGCTGGTTCTGCTTTCACCCTTTCCAAAGCAGAGATCATTCACCCGGTTCACAGCCAGGGATTTAGCTGATGGAAACCCACCTATGTCCTCTGAATTCTAAAACACACCAGCAGAAACCACATGAAAATAGGACCTCAAAAGCTCAACTCATTTGGTCTGCTGAGCATTCCTTTGCTTTAGGTTTCTGATTCGTGAATAATTATAACTTCTGATTGTACAAGCCAAGCCAGTGTATCCCAATGTGGCATTACTCCACTTTGTTAGTGTTGCCTTGTTAGAGGAAGTCCTAAGGCCACAGCAGAAAAGGGAAGGGTATATTTAAACACCAACAGGGAGCAGATTTGCAGCTAAAAGTTAGACAGCTGTAGCAACCAGACTGTGAGTGAGACATGCAAACAAAGTGTCTGATGAGCTGGAACTGCATCTGCAAAGGATGGTGTGTGGGACTATGCTGGAAGTAGTGAGCACCCTGACATCCTCATGTGTAAGTGGAAATGGGACTCCTTTTCACATAAACTGCAACAGTTTTGCCACTGCTGGGGTGCATCTTTATTCTTGTGAAGGCTTTTAGGGTAAGGAAAGATGTTTTGAACCTGACATGATTCTAGATGCTTTACAGTGAGAAACAAATGAGTAATAGTATAGTAAGAAGTATTTACATGGCATTGAGTGGCCTAAATTTGTGTTGGTCTTGAAGACTTGTGTAGGACAAAATGGAAAATCAAACCATGGATGAACCTTTCAGAACAAGTAAAATCAAGAAAAGAAACATTGGGAAAATGGTAATGCTCTGATTCGCCATCCTGATCTTTCAGCTTCTACCTGTCCTGTTCAAGGAGTGCTGTTATGGTCTGCACATTGGTCATCCTCCTGAAAACCCAAATTGAGAACTGCAGAGACTGAAAGCACTGGGTAAAGAGTATCAAATATGTAGCATGCATAATGATATTGTCTATTGCTGAACTACAGTGAAGCTGAAATGAAAATAAATTGCTGCCTCTGAACAATGTTTGTTTATGCCTGCTTTCCATCTTCATTATCTTTTTATAGGTTATACAAAAATAAAGGCAGTAGGAGAAATCATGTTCTCACTGCAGTCAGACAAACATCTAGTTGCCACAGACAGAGCCAAGACTTCATCAAGATGTGTTGGCACATACTTGGGGAAATGCCTGTAAAAGGCAAGAAGGGAGCTTATGTGATGTGGCACTGACAAGAAAGGCCTGAATCTACTGGAGAGATACCAAACCAAGAAGCTCTGTTTAAACTAGTTTAGCTATCAGATGAATTCAACTGCTTCCAAAATTTTATTTTCAAATTGAGAGGTGACAAAAGTCGCCCTTGGAAGACTGGGAAAACTACTCCAAAATATGATGAAAGTCTGAGTTAACCAGAAAGACAATAGCTTGGGAGCTGGAGAACTGTGAAAGATGAAAACCTTTCTCTTCATACCAAGGGATGCATCTTGTATTTGTGTTCAGTTCAGGGTGCTTAATATTTTACATAGCAGTCAAGCCTTTCCTAGACATAGAACAATCTTCCACTCTGCTTTACAGCTCAGAAGATTGACATAAAGCAAACTATGATTTGGGTCTTATTTGGCTTCTGTGTCCTCTGGATGGGACTCTCTGGATCAACTTTCCAAAATTTGCTTCGTGATTAGGAGAGGTAGAGGGACCTTTTCTTCCAGGAAAACTGTTATGTCTGTCGTGACTTGCCAGAAAGAAAATCTTCAAAGTAGTGCCATGGGTGAGCTTAATATTCATTCATTAACTCTTTAAAATCCCCACTTTTGCATGTGGTAGCCTTTTTCTCAAGTCACTCTCAGAGTGGTGGATCCTGAAGTGAGGGTTGTACTCAACACAAATATGCTAAAAATCAGAGGGAGGCAGGACAGGTAAAAAGAACTGATCTTAAATTAGTTCCTACCTTTTAACCATGTCTCATTTCTCTCCCATCAAACTTAACTTTTGTCCTTCCTCATCTTTTTGCACAGCTTCCTTCCTCAGCATCTTCACCCTTTCAGTTCTAATAACTCCCAGCTCAAAAAAATTATGCACCTTGTGAGCTCGTTCTCATATGATGATATGGCCAGAGGTATTGCTCAGTATTTTGGAATAAAAACCATTCTTTTAGAGCATAACTATATAACCATATAACTTTTAGAACATAACAATATAACCGTAACTTTTATAACAAAGTTTAACAAGCAAGGTGGGTGAGAAGATGCCTCTGCTGCAGCTCATGCTTAATTGTGACCAGCTGTTGTAAGACTGGATGGGGTATGTCTGCGTCAGGAGCAGTCATTTATCTGGTCTTACCAGTTAATTACAATAAAATGTCACGTGAATTGATTTAGTTATTCACAGTCATGTTGAAGCATGATTGAGATTTGAGGTGGAAGAAGCCGATAGAGTGTGCTGGCTCTATGTGGAGGGTTTAGGGGGAGGGGACAAGAATCTCTAGGCTTGAATCACTGAGCAAGACAGCAGAGAGAAGAGAGGAGCAGGGGAGGTCGTGCGGTTTCACAAAGTGCTCAATCCGGGTCCGTGAACCGAGTCAAAAACTAACACCGGGGTCCAACCCTGACGCCATACAACACTCTGGAGCG
>VXBQ01014411.1:887818-902100 GCA_013400175.1 Phainopepla nitens | reverse complement strand
TGAACCGAGTCAAAAACTAACACCGGGGTCCAACCCTGACGCCATACAACCCTCTGGAGCGCCACCGTCACCTGCCAGCCGTGTTACAATCGCCTGCCGGCCCGCAGCCCTTCGCGCGGATCGTTTTCCCACCTGCATCTTCCCCCAGCCCCAGCGCCGCTGCCCGCGGCTCCCCTCGAGCTCCTTGCCGCCGCGCTGCCNTTTTTCTTTTTTTTTTTAATTGACAGACAGAAAGCTTAAAAATACTTAAAAAAGCTAGGGAAGGGTCTGGAACACAGGTCTGATGAAAAGCGGCTGAGGGAGTTCAGCTGCAGGAAAGACGGCTCATGGGGGACCTTATCACTCTCTACAACTACCTTAAAGAAAGAGTGGGGAGCTGGGGATCAGCCTCTTCTCCTAGGTAACAAATCAGAGGATGAGAGGAAATGGACTTAAATTACGTCAAGGGAAGTTTACATTGGATATCAGGAAAAATTTCTTCAAGAAAGGTTGGTCATGCGTTGGAACAGGCTGCCCAGGGAAGTGGTTGAGTCACTCTCCTTGGAGGTATTTAAAAGATGTGCAGATGTGGCACTTTGGGACATGATTTAGTGGTGGACTTGGCAGTGCTGGATTAATGCTTGGAGTTGATGATCTTAGAGGTATTTTCCAACCTAAGTGATTCTATGATTCTCTGATTTTGAAAAAAAAAAAAAAATAGAAAAAAGTTTGGGTTTTCTCTTCCAAAGAACAACTCATACAGTAAAAACTTCTTTCTCAAAAGAACTCCTTCATGTAGGTTGTGCCACCGTTTATTATAGTGGTCTCAAAAGTGTTTCTTCAGAAGAGATATTAAACCAGAACTGGTTGTCACAGTGAGTAAACCATTTCCATGCATCCAGTACAAGTCTCAGCAAAGGGTTCTGTCGGTTGATAACATCCATTTAATGTCAGTTTCTGTAGTGAAACCACACTGCCTCTCCTAAGAAGTTTGCTTCCCTAGTTCCCCCAAATTTAATCTATGCCTTAATCTAAAAGATCTTCTTCAACATATGAGAAACAGAGAAGTTTCCTCAATCTGCCTCAGAAAACTAATGCCAAGACCCATCTACTCCAACAGAGTCTGACACAAGCAACAGGGAAAACTCTGTCCACAAATTCATGTTCTATATTTTAAAAATTCCTCATCTTTTCCTCAATGCTCCTCTTTCAGGTCCCAGGTGAAAATAGCTGCAAGAAATTTGCTCTTTCATTTTTTTTTAATTAATAACTAATAACTTGGTCACTTTTTTTGATTTTTCCTCTGTCTTGTTATGTCTTAAGAATTTTTATTTTTTTTTTTACTGACTTCAGCAAGCTTCACTTCATCTTTTGGATAAAATTTGCTTTTCAGTGCTAATACCTGTCTTCTTAGAGGAGGACAGTCAGCAGCCCAGCTTATGGCTCATTGCAGACAACTTAAAAAATTACATAGAGATTTCATAAAAGAATAATTGATATGGCTGAAGTTTTCAAATAAGGTATCACACAGGGCATGTATTTTACACTCTTTCTGATAGGAAAACTTACCCCAAAGAACAGGTAACTGTGAGTAAGCAGATACTCCTGTTCTTTACTGATTACTTACAGGTATGTCAGATTTAGTGCCTTATGTAGCAAAAAAAAAAGCTAACAAGAGAGGATGTGCAGGCGTATTTTTCACGTGATACTATAACATATCCAGTACTATTGATTAATTTTGCCATTGACTTTATTGAAGACAGATATCCAAACCATGCCTTGTGATTAGCATTGTGATTTCAGCATTCAGTAAGTCAGGAAGAGTAAGAACCTAGCTGGACTGCTCAGGCTGATGCTCACAGAGAGCTCACTGAAATCCCTGCTGCTTTAGCCATGTTTTGGGCCATTCCGGCCACTTGTGATCCAGTTTGCAAAGAATCACTGGGACGGCCAAGGACACCCTTTTTTGGGAAGTGGCTGAAATGTGGCTGAAAATATAGTGAACCTCAGCTACCATGGCAACCTCTCTGAGGAAGAACCTGTGTTGTGGCTGGTTCTTCTTCTGCTTCTTGTCCACATCTTCCGTCCTCTTAAGGGAGCTTCTTCCCAGCCTCCCACATCACCTATCCACCCCACTAAGTATGGTGAACAATGAACCACATTAGGAGCTGTTTTGCCAGCAGACAGGGGTCCTTTGCCTCTACTCATCACTGTCAAGGACACACCTGGAGTCCCGTGCCACGCCGTGGGCTCTTCATTGTAAGAGAGACATGGGCATACTGGAGAAAGTGCAGTGGAGTGCCACAAAGATGATTATGGGACAGGAACCTCTCTCCTATGAGGAAAGGCTGAGAGAACTGGGGCTGTTCCACACAGGAAAGAGAAGGCTCAGAGGTACAAACACCTGAAGGGAGGGTGCAGAGAGGATGGAACCAGGCTCTTCTTGGTTGTGCCCAGTGACATGGAAGCAACGAGCACAGACTTTTCCACCATGTGGGTGACCAAACACATTGCCCAGGGAGGTGGCGGTCTCTACCCTCAGAAGTATTGTTGGAGCAGTGGGGTTGGACCAAATGACCTCCAGGGGTCCCTTCCTCAACCCTGCTGTGATTGTGTCAACAACTGCACAGTTTTGTGGGCAAAGAAGCACTGGTGTGATGCCACCACAGAGGCCTCCCATGGATCAGAAAGTGGCATTGGGCTGTCCTTATCCTTGACTGTTCTCTAGAGGATGTTTGCTCACAGGAATGGCATGTTTCTGCTATTAAGAAGCTGGATAGACAGCCCTGAAGTAAGGTAAACAGATCCGTCTCATCTAATGACATAAGTAAGTTTGCTTTAAGTCTTTTTTTTTTTTTTTTTTTTAACTGCACTGTGTTTAAATACTCCAGTCTCATTACCTGACACACTCTAGCACTTCTACTGACATTAGCGGATTTATTAACTTCTTGCAAGCAAAGACTACTCTAACTTAAGTATCTAATGGTAAAGGTATGAGAGTCCTTACACATATTCAAGAAGGAGAAAAAGATATGCCTGAAATAGAAATGAAAACAGAAGATGGCAGATAAAGAACTGATACTCCTTGTCATCCTAGTGTGGTAAAACTTCCCTTTTAAATGAAAACAGATTTTTATAACTGACTAGATAATATTGTCCTTACTTTCCTGGAAGAGGGAATGAGGAGGGAACACAGAAGGCCAGAGATGTGTATAGAGGCAGAATGGACAGATAGAGGGAAAGTGGGAGGGAACAATTTTGCAACAAAAGACAAAAATAAATCTAAGGTATTTGAAAAAATATCATAGTTGCTATTTGGAAGGAAATATGGTAAAATTAACAAAATTCTTTTTTTTTTCCTAATTTTTTTGTTGTTCTTATTTGTCTCATTAGGAGGTTAGGGTTAAAAAAAATTGCAATTCCAAAGCAGTTGTACAAATGTAAAATCCAACATTTTCCTTATAGAGCATGTTGTAACAATAAGTTACTTTTCAAACTCGCCCTTGTATCTCACGCATTAGAAATCTTATCTACCGCCAAAAGAGTAAATACTGTCTTACTTTTACAGCAGTAACTGAGCTAAATATCCAGGCAATAAGCTAGCTTTTCTGTCTGTTTGCCCTGCTCATTTTTTTCAGCAGTTTTAAAGAAAGATTTTCAGAAAACTTGAATCAACCCAGGGATCTAAACCAATGTGAGTTTCATGAAGTTTCGGGTATTTTGAGAGATACACTTTCAGAAGTCTGGGAACAAGAGGTGCTCCATGTTATATTATTTTGGGGGTTGTAATAGGAGGAGCTCCTGAAGCGGATGCTGCAGCAGGACAGGATAGCCACAGCTGTGCTCTGCTGAGCAGCCACAGCAGCAGCACCTACCCAACACTGGGCAGAGATGTGGGGGCAGCCCTGGAATTTGGGCTGCACTTTGGGCATCTTCCAGCTTCTCAGTAGCTTGGAACATGGGTAACCAGAAGAATCTTCTGAAGAAAAGAAGAGGAAAAGCAAACGGCTCCAAACCTCAAAAGAAACAAAGCACCCACAGTTTTAAGTTGCATTTACTTCCATTGGATAATAACTGTTTTCCTGTACAGTCCTTTCAACTTCAGGAATCTTCAGAAGTGATACCTTATCTTCTGATCCATGAAATATGTGGTGATGGTCGACCAAAAATATGTTGTCTGCAGAGCCCAACAGTTTCCCTGAGTGAGCAGACCATGTACTGGCCTTATCCAACATTCACATCCAGCTTGCACCCAAGTTTTTGCATGTTTTGAGAAAGAGACAAGATCAAACTTGATTCCCCCTGGAGTGCTCATTGATTTCACCTTCCTGCCAGTGGTAGGGCTCAGTGCCTGAACTTGCTTTGGAATGTTTGTCAGCTGTTTTGTTGGAGAGAAATCAGTGTATTGCTGGGAGCTGAACAGATCCTGCAGGTGGCTGGGTCCCACACATTTCTGAGTTCTCCTCCAAAAGAAGCATGCTGGCCCATCTCATATTTTCCAGGACCTCTGCCATGGGAATGTAATGGACACTTGTGTGCTCTGTGAGGGAATTTTCAACAGTATTGACCTATAATTTCTGTGCAGTCAGACACACCATAATCTAATCTGGATCTTGTTGGGATCTGAGTTTGCAGTCCTTGCTTGCCACAAGGAGATCTTAGGCAGCTTCTCACATCTTCATTTTTTACAGGTGCCCTGAAACTGGGTTTCATGAACATCTCTCAGTAAGAAAGGGGTGCAATTAAAAGAAAAGGGAGCAGGAGTGGTTGTCAGTGGAAAACTTCCTCTGATGAGAAAGGTCACTGAAAGTTTCTTTTTACAAAATTCGCCAATTTGTAAAACACGAAACCACTACTACCTCTGTTCCCAGGCCCCATCCATGCTCCTACCTCATCCACTAATGCAAGGCTAATTTTATGCTAGATAACATTCCCTTTGGCCACAGACTCTTGTTTGGGATGACCAGAAAAATGTAAGATGAGAAACTGGAACAGTGCTTTTAATGTATATAGCTGTATTTACATATATATTGTATGGTATATATTGTTTTCTGAAGTTCTTCAGATTAAATTTCTTGCTGCTGGGGAGCATTTATTTCCAGCAAATAACACAGGCAAGATGCTTGTTCTTTCTTGAAACTTTTGCAGTTTTGAGCCTGTAATTTTCAGACTGACCTGCTGCCTTAAGTCTAAAGATATTGTGGAGATTTTCTTCCAGGTGTTATTACAGTTTAGCTTTCCTTTGCTGGTAAAGTGTTGCCATTTCTGATGACACTGGTTCATCATATGAATACCATCTGTTGTCTACACAATTTATTACTCAGTCTTATCTCTAGACAACAGATTCTTAAAGGGAATATAGACATTTTAAAGAAAGTTTATATAATTCATTAAATGCTTGACATTTATATAATTCATTAAATGCTTAATTACATCAAAATTGGTTTTAAGAGTGATTTGTTAGAGACACGTATGGAACTAGCAGTTCTCAGGATTTTTGCTGTCAACTCTGTCTCTGATGCTTCAGATCCTAGATGTTTTTTATGTCCGAAAGCATTTGCATTTTTTTTCCCCTATAACAGTCAGCCTTATACTGTACACCTTGTCTTGACTAAATAATATTTCAACAGAAAGAACACCAGTCCTCCTAGAGGATAATCACATCTTGGGATTCTCACACCTTTTGCTCACTCTGCAGAACTCTTAGCCATGCTGACAGGGGCCTTTGGGCACCATCACATCCCAGATGCTAATAATTTTTATTTATTTTGTTATGCAGCCTGCAAAAGTAGCAAAGCTCAGTCAAGAAGAAAACACAGAAATCCCTCTTTGACAGGGTTTGCTTAGTAGTGTCAGCAGCCATGTAAAGCATGAGACCATAAAATATTTATTTTCATTTTTACTCCATCTTCTCTTCAAATAGCTCATGTAGACTTTAAACCATGAATGAATAATATTAACAATTGCTCTTTGAAGCAAATGTTATTATCTCTGTATATGGAGCTGAAAATGGACCACAGGTTGTTAAAAAACTTTCTCAGGTATGCACCAGAACTATATCAATCAGGAGAAAAACATGCACTCAGTCCTGAATTTTGAACCAGCAAGATAATTTTTTACTGGAACAAGCCATTAATTTTAGAGAAAAACAGGTTCAGGCATTTGAGATGGAAGCAAATGCTATTTCCTTTTTTCTTAACAGTTAATTGCTGGGCTGATTTTCAGTAGAGGAAATCAAGCTTTAAATTCCAAAACTCTTCACTCTAACAGTAAACAAGGATACTTTCTATAAATTAATATCATGCCTTCTTCTATTTAGATCATTAAACAACAATAACAACAAAACCTGATAAGACAATGATGCATCATCATATTTGGCTCTACTAAGGTATCACAGATTATTTATGTGGGAAATTGCAGGTGTATTATTTAAAGTGTTCAGGTCAAGCTAGCATTAACAGCAGGAAATACATTTACATCAGAAGAAAGAGAACAAAAAAAAAATCAGTAGTTTAAATACTTTTTGCCTTGAGTATAGAATGTGTCAGATGCCGTAAGAGCAAAAGCCAGGCTGGGCTGGGAGAGATTAGGGTGATGGGAGGAAGAAGAGCATCTCCAGAAGACAGAAGAAAGGTGAGACAGAAAATAAAAGGTTCCAGAGAAAAAGAAATCAAAAGAGAAAGAAAGGAAAGGTGTGAAGGGACGCAGTGAGAGAGTGGGAAATGGAGACAAGGAGTGTGATGAGAAGATCTCACCTGCGAGCTGAAATGGAATTCCAGCGGAGCAGCCGCGGGGCCAGCTCTCTGTCATGGCTGGTGGTGCCCTCAGTCCCCTGGCCCCACAAGTGAAACTGAGCCTGCAGGTGGTTGCCTTAAGGGTACATGTCACTGCCCACAGTGAAACCACTTCTTCAAAAAAGAGGGCTCGAGACCTGAGCCACAAGGAAACGGCTGTGGGACACGGAGAAGAGGGGCCTCTCTAGGGGTCGGGGAGCATCTTCCTTCTGTCAGAGGATGCCTCCACCAAGCTGAGCAGCTGCCTCTCCTTCAGCTGCTCAGTCTCGAGCCCTTTGCTCACGCTTACAAAGACATATTTTCTCATGTAAATTTGGTGCAGAAGACTTTTTGCTGTCTCACTTCAAACTCTTATTTTTGAAGCAGTTACAATTTCTGCTTTCATGTGCTGGCAGCAAGCATAATTTCTACAAGTCCTGATGAGGGGAAGAGCAAATGTTTTGCCAAGCTAAAGAGCTCAAACAAAAAAATCCAAATGAAGTTTCTGCGACACCATGGGAATACCCTGCCACATCTGTTGTGGTGGGCCGAGGGAAGTTTCCTGTGCTTGGTGAGTACTTGCTCTGCTGGTGACAGAGGACCTGCTGGGGTCACCTCCAAGATCCTGGGGGCTGCCACCCAGGCAGGGAGTTGGCATGTGGCTGTGCTTATACTGGGGGAACAGGGAACCAGCACTGTTTACAGGAAGGTTCAAAGTGAGCTACAGCTGTTCTGAAGTTGTTACACAGATTACTTGTCTAGGGGATAAAAATAAAGGCCTCCAGGCTCAGATGAGAGCCTGTAAGAGGGAGACTCCCTCTGCCCTCAGCCTGTCACTGCTTGCCACCTTCCTCGGAGCACAGTACTTCAGGAGCTGCCTCCTGATCAGCTCCAGGTCGCTGGTGTGTAAGAGATGGAACTGGCTCAGGTGTAGCTGAACTTGCTGGTGCCAGCAAGCCCCACTGATTTGTACCAGAACAGGACATTGCAGAGGGGCAGACAGATGTCCCTACCTTGCACAGCTATGTCTCACAGTCACCAAGCAGAAAGCAGATCCAGTTCTAAAAATTAAGCTGGAGCATCTCCCCTATCATCCCCCAGGACAGACCTGGGGATTTTTATTATTTGCTCGGCTGTTGTATTTTATATATAAAGTTATGTTTTATTATTTATTCAGTTATTATTTTTACTTGCCAAGGGCTAAGCATTCATTCTGCAATGGTTCAGAACCTGGATAAAAAGAATTCCTAAGCAAATAAACTCAGTGTTGGTGAAGTGTTCTCAAAAACATCTCAGAAATAATATCTAGATTTTTTATTTTTTATTGATACCTGGTATCAATAATAAAATACCTTCTGCATTAGGGAGGTCAAAATAAAAATGTAGATAAATCAACTAGACAGACATACCACAGCTAAAACGAGACACAGAAAACATCCTGAAGGTAACTGCAGGGGCAATGGGGCACAGAGGCCAGCATTGTTCATGGATATGAATGCATGATCTCTCACAAGACTGCCTTAGACACACTGACTGAGTCAATAGCATTGTATTGTGGGGCTGAACACAAGTTGGTGTGTTTTGCAGTGCAAAGGAAGGAGCTGAAATGACATGAAAATTAGGGAGGTACATATTTGCAAGGATGAAAAAATGAGGAAAGGAAGCATAGGATTCCACGGGCATTAAAGAAATCGATGCAAACAGGAGAATACCATGCTGGCAACAAGCTTTCTTGGCTGGCAGATTGCCCCTTTTTTTTCCCATAGCCTGTACTGGTACACAGTCCCTCAGCAGGAGTGAGGTTTTAGGACGCCTCTGAAGATTGCCTAGTCCAGTGCTATACTCAAAATATGACCAGCTATCACAGGCTGCCCCAGGGCACATCCAGTACAGTTTTAAATACCAAAGAGATGGAGAGTCCACAACTTGTCCTGGCAATCTATTCAGCACTTTAACCACCTCACAGTATAAAAAATGTTTCCTGATATTCAGAGTGAACTTCCCCTGTTTCGGTTTGTGCACATTGCATCTGGTCCTGTCACTGGATACCACAGAAATGAGTCTGGCTCCCCCATCAGATATTTACACATTTTGATAAGGTTTCCCCCAAGCCTTCTCTTCTATGGGCTAAACAGTCCTAGCCATTTCATTCCCAATCCCTTAGCAGATACCCCAATCCATTATCATCTTTAGGAAAAAAAGAAGACATAAGGAACTACAGACCAGTGTAGTCAGTGTAGTCAATCTTGGCGTCCGTTGAGATTATGGAGCAGATCCCCCTAGAAACTATGAGAAGGCACATGGAAAATAAGGAGGTGACTGGTGACAGCCAACATGACTTCACTAAGGGCAAATGGCACCTGGCAAATCTGGAGCCCTTCTATGACAGGATTACAGCTTTGGTGTGTGAGGGAAGAGTGACTGACATAATGTACCTGGACTCATGCAAAGAACTGGCCACAGTCCTGCGTGAAACTTTGTGTCTAAGCTGCAGAGACGTGAATTTGACAGAGGCACCAAAGGGTGGACAAGGAATTGGCAGGATGGTTACACTCAAGGACTTGTGGTCAATGGTTTGATGTCCAAGTGGGGAGCGGTGACAAGTGGCGCTCCTGAGGGATCGGTTTTGGGACCAAACTGGTTCAACATTTTTACAGATTACAGGTTTATGTACTCTCCTGTACCCCTTTCAACCCTACACATATAGACAGGTAAAACTAGCACACCCTCAGAAAACAGGGGTAGACAGTTTGTACTTCTGTTCTGAAAATAACACACATCTATCCCAGCCACTGAGTGCTCACTGTCAGTAGGGTGGCCTGACAAAGACCGGTCTAAAAACTCACATATCTACCAGGCAAGTGGATACCTGTCCTTTGATTTAAAATTGGCAAGTGACCTGAGTGTTTTGTTTTCTCTTCTATCAGATGCATTCAGCACTGGTAGCTGCTAGGATTCCATTGAAGATATTTTGCTTTTTAGTGGTTCAGACAAGGAGAAACTAGAGTTTAATAATGATGTTGGTGATTCAGTCAATCTGGTATCAGAAGTCTTAATGTATATGTCAGGTCTTCAGTGTAAAAGCTTCTGTGAAAGATGCCATCGGCTAGGACAGTTCACACCTACTGGACTAAGCCAAAATACATTTCTAAATTCTGCCATATTAACTTACTCCTAAAGATGCTGGACTGGTGTCGGAAAGGGTTCAATGAATGTATCATACACATGTAGATGACAGTAAAGCATTCTTTGAGTGAGCAGGGCTTTTTCCCACCATGAGAAAGTGGTTTCTGTTATCAAGTATTTTATCCAGCTTATGTCACGTCCTGGTTGACATTCACTGCAACAGGTAGATAAAGCCTATGCCAGCGGGAGCAGCCACGTGGTAAGAAATTCTCTAACTAAACCACACAATTGGATGACCAGCACAGTGAAACTAGACTTACATTTTAGTGCTCGTACTAATTTTGATTCTAGCTTAGGGCTAGACTTCCCCCCCATACATTATTAATGTAAGTGTTAGCATATATTATTAATGTAGGTGTTAGGAAGAGCATTTCAGGGTCAGGTCCTGATTTGTGACTTGATTTGAATTCAAAACTTCACTGAGTTGAAATGAGTTTCTTTTTGCACTTGAGTGGGAATCTGGTTGGGAGCAACACCTGGTTTCTTTCAGATACTGCTAGTAAAGGCAACTGCCCAGCTAGGGACCCATGAGTGTTGCCACAGCAGGTCGGTGCATGCAGACCAATATCCTGACATATTAGTAATTTTTAAATATTCCAAAGGCAGATAAAAAACTCCTTAATTTTGTGGAATAATCTCCTCAAGAGTGGCAATCTCCCTCTGACTTCAGACAGCAGCTGGTGTATATCCTGAGGCATCAGGCTTAATTTGAGAAAAATACAAATTATTAGCAATTATGAAAAAATCATAAATACTAAATTCTTGTGGACCCTGATCACCTCTGTTTTTTTTCCTTAATTATATACTATAACAATAGACTTTAAAAGTTAAATTCAGATCATGTGGAAAATTTTTTGAGAAGTATTTTATTTGATCTGTTTCAATAATACTAAGGCCAGTTTTGTAAGCAGAGATAGTATCTTCGAATAGACCCAACTGGTACTGTTGGAAAAAACCCAGTGTTCATATATGACTTTTTTCAACTACTTGGTTGGTTAAACAAGATTCCTACCTACAAAATTTGTCTTGCCTATACCTTAAAAAAAAAAAAAGTCAGCTAGAGTAACTCTTTCCTTTAAAAAGTATTGTTATTCCTTTGCATTATCTGATGCCAGCCTGCACTTAAGGATCTGTTTCCACATGATTTAATAAACATGCTAATTCTGGGTTGACACAAAGAGAAACTGTCACTCTCAGTAGCAAACATGGCTTTCTCAAGAATGGTTCAAATGTTAGGGGGGAGCTCCTTGGCACTTGTAAGCTGATTTGACTGGAAAAAAAGAGCTCTTGGCAGATGTTTCCTTTACAAGGATTCCCTCCCCCTCCTTGATTTTTCATCTCACAATGTTTGGTTCTGCCTTTCTGGCACAGCTCATAAAAACTCTGTCACTTGGCCATGGCTGTATGCATGCACACATATTTCCCCCTTTCTGGGTCGAAAAGCACACCACAGTTATGACTTAACTACAAAGTGGGACAGGACCCAGGGGTATCTATCTGTTTCTCCTTCCTCTTGCTTCCTGAATTTCATGCAAAGTACAGCAACACTCTCCACAGAGGTGCCAGCTGCAATGATCAGGGGACCTAGTTTTGTGGAAAAAATAACATCATCAATCACCGCTTTGCAGGAATGCATAGTACATCTCCATGCACATCACGAAGCAAGCTAAAGCAAACAGAGAATGGTCTGCAGGACTCCTCAGCACTCTGGCTGACCAGCAGGATCAGGCAATAAGAATCAGAATCTGGGGGGGAACACATGATTTATGAGAAGATGTCAGGCTCCCATATGAACACTCACTTCCTGCAGGTCAGTCTTCAGGCCACGTCCTTGTATATAGTGAACAGAAATGAGGAGAGAGGTGAAAGCTTGCCAGAGTCACAAAAAGAGGCTCATGCCACCTTGAGCCTCTTCCCATTACTGGTTCTGCTCTGCTGGCAAGACAATGTCGAAAAGATGAGGGACATTTCCAAGTTGGTTTGCTGTTTAGTGGCGCAGGTGCAGCACTCAGGCTGCCTTTGGTGGGGGAGACCCCCAACATTCTTGGCACCATATTGCATACCTCATTGCTAGCTGGGCACTTAGGATCATGCACTGGCAGGATCATGCACTACTGCCCAGTCCACTACCTCAGCTCTTTCCCACATCCAGCAGGAATGTTTTGAACCTGAGCTACGGCATGCAGATAGATAGAATAAATATGGGTTGTGCGTACACAAGCCCAACTGTGTCCTTGTTCCTCACCTCACTGTGTACATGTAATATTAGACACATGCAGAGATCAGCAAAAGAGCTGTGGGAAAATCAGATTCACAAGGCTGAAAACACAGGTTAGAATGCACTTCAGGAATGGGAGTGGCTATGCACCTCAAGTCTTTGCTTGGAAAACTAAACTTCATGTCCAACCAGTTTACCCAGAAAAGGTATTACCCTATGTGTATAATCTTGTAAGATAATTTGACACCATTAAATCCACAATACTAAAGCTCCAGACAAAAGACCCACAGATCTTGGGAAAACTCTGGGTGAAAGCTGAGATTTTTCTTCTCCCTTACTAACAGTTTTGTGCCTCTCTTTCAAACTGCCTCACATGTATATACAACTTTTCTACTCAGTCTGACCTCTAGGGAGGGAAGGGATGTTTTCCAAGGGCCATCATTCCTGGAATATGAAGTGATAAACAGACTACTGACAATAAGGCTTAGGCAGAGGATGATATCGGATTCCTGTCTCCCCTCACACCTGGCATTACCTCAACGCAACATCTTCTACCTCCCATTCCCCTCTGTGAAGCCATGCACCCTGAAGTCCCCATCTGCCTGAGACCTCCACCTTCCGCTGGCATTTTCCCTGGGCACCAATCAGCAGGACAAAGGGAAAGAAAACAATGCACTCCCAGACTCGCTCTTCACTGCAGCAGCCGAGGGAAGCGTCACCTGCAGGCACCTGCGTGTAGCTGCAACAGAGCAGGGAAGCCCTTGTTTCCACTCCTCGGAGGCATAACACTAATGCCACGGTGCTGAGTGATACACGACCAAGCAGCACTGCGGGCGCCTCACCTAAAGCAGCTGGGACCGATCTGTGCGCTACAGCAAACCGATTTGGGTTATCTCAGAAGGTGCAAGTTGGGAATGAAATGTTTCCCACGGCTGAGGCATTTATGACGTCTTTCTCCCTTGTGGAATCTGCTGTGGTTTGTCTGAGCTCCGACACTGAGATTTTAATGGAAAAACCAACAGGGTCTTTCCACCCTCTGGCCTACTTTTCAAGCTTGGAGGAAGACAGAAGCTGTGAGCTCTCTGCCACACTGTTGAAAGAAAGTAAAAGTTTTCCCCTGTGTGAAAGAAAATGGTTAGGGGATTAAGACATGGGGAGAAGATGTATAATTTAGTTTGTAGCTAAAAGCTCCTACATGAAGGATGCTCTTCTAAGAAACAGTTAAAAAATTTTGCCCAACCCCTGAATCTAAGGGAAAAACCTTCTGAGAAATTGTTGGGGAATTACAGAGAGATATTATCTTCACCCTATCTTCTTGGTACACAGTCTAAAACTGACACCTGGACTGTTGTAGCTCTTGTCCTTTCTCTAGTTTTCTGTCCAAAATTTTTGATCTTGAGATTTCAGCTTAAGGTACGTTTATTTCTAAGGTCTTTGAACACTCTATCTGATGAAGACCTTGATTTGTTCCAATGAGACAAGCTCACTCATTATTTTTAAATTTCTTTTAACACAAACTGTCAAAGCATCTTCTAGGCAGGCCCTGATTTTCTTTCCATTTTTAATAAGAGAGAAGGCTATGATAGACAACAAGTAATCTTAATTCTACAGAAAATGTTTTTCTTACCAAAATAATGTCGAGCACCCTTTAACTTATATTTTCTCAACTACATATACACACACTATTTCAGCACCACAAGGTATGCCAGCAACTCGACTGAGTAAAAACTGAAAAAATTACAATCTTGAATAGCATTCCAATGCAGTCGGTTGAAATTCACGTAACAAAGTGCTCCAAGCTCCGCGGAAAAGACTTGGGAGCATTTTCCTAGGAACTGCGTCTCGTCACCTAGAGAGGGGGAATCCCTCAGGCCACGTTCCCGTTACGCCAGCAGGCGAGGCACGGCCAGCGGGCTGCCGGGTGGTTTTTCGGCAGGGAAGAGGTACGAGACTTTTCTGGAGGGAAACCGTTTGAGGTCCTGCTGGGACGGCCAGTGCTTCGACCTCGACCCCGCGGGAGAAGGCTCGAGATCCAGCCTGGCAGAGCGCTCGAGAGCCGGGCGGCCCCGGGGCAGGGGCTGGGCCGTGTGCCGGGGGTCACCGCCCGCCGCCCGCCGCCCCCGGCG
>VXBQ01014411.1:699326-886962 GCA_013400175.1 Phainopepla nitens | reverse complement strand
GGTGGAGGGGGACCCCCGGGCCGCCCGCCCGGAGGAGAGCCGGCCCGTACCGATGGGAAGGAGCGGGCAGGTGTTTGTGGGAAGGGGCTCCTCCTGTGTGGCTTTAAAGGGGCTCCCGGGCAGCTCTCTATCCGTCCCTCTAGCGCTAGGCTCGGTGCGGGTTCGCAGGTGCCTCCTGCCCGAAGTCAGACCGGGAGCGGCGAGGCAGCGCTTTCCCGAGCGGTCCCCTTGGATGGGCTCTTCCGAACCGCGTACATTGAGTGTCGGCTCTTGGAAGTTTGAAATGCTCCAGCTAAAATACAACATTAAAATTACAAACAACCAAAAAAAAATTGCAATTCATCTCATCATAAGAAAGAATCTCTTTATGTTGAGGGTGGCAGAGCATTGGAACAGGCTGCTCAGGGAGGTGATGGAGTCTCCCTGTCTGGAAACATGCAAACCCCACCTGGACGGGTTTCTGTGTAACCTGCTGTAGTGGCCCTGCCTTGGCAGGGGGGGGTTGAACCAGATGATCCCCAGATCCCTTCCAGCCTTAATGTTACTATGATTCTGTGATAGATGTCTACGTTGTTTACAGCTGTGAGCAGAAATTGTTTCAGAATTTTTCTCTGAGGTTTTCCAGCCCTCTTGCGCAGCCCTTTTCAAGTGGTGAGAGTTCAGATAGCCTGTATGTCATGCAGCGCTGCACTGCTGTTGCTGGTCGGCTGTGCATCCTCCTGATGTGCAGGCTGGTAGTTGGCTGGAGCTTGCAGTAAACTGATTTTACTAACCATTTGTTTTGTAGGTGAAGCCGTATTTGGCAGGCTAGGAAAACATGCTCCTTCAGAAAAGCTGTGCCTCTTTGCATGAGTGTATTAAGCTTGGCTGCATTATTGATTTTTGACACAAACCTGGAATTTATTTACATTAAACGCTTTAGCTACTAAATGGTCACAACCATATTTTTTCTGAAATTAAGTTGCAACCATGCTGAACATTCTCTGTGTAGGTTTTTAGTGCTTGATAAATCCTTCAGGATCCTGCAATTGTTGTTTTACCAGGTGTGGTGAGGTTGTGCTGCTGAGTATTATCTCTGTAGTTGGTAGCTTCTCAATGTCTTGCATTAACACAATGCTGTCATGTCTCCCCTTTCAGGAGGAGACTTTAATATACTGCTGTATAAGACTTTCTATTAAAAGTCTTCCAGATTATTGTTGAACTGAAGTTATTCGAGCTGAAGGCTCTCTTGCCTTTTTTTATTTTATTTTAATTAAATAGAGAAATGTTGGAGGGATTCAGCAGCAATAAGTCAATCTTTGTTAATTTTTCTTTTGGACAGAGTTTCACACTTTTCCCCTGTAAAAATGGTTAGGGGATTCAGACTTGGGGAGAGGATGCATAATTTTGTTGGGAGCTAAAAGCTCCTATATGAAGGATGCTCTTTTAAGAAACAGTTAAAAAAAAATTGCCCAACCCCTGAATCTAAGGCAAAAACCTTTATAATTTGTGTATGCTTGGGGGTTGATACTGCTGAGCAGTTAAATGATTTGACACGCTTGCTTCTATTGGATGTGCTTGCTGCAGTTGTATCCAGTTGAGGAGTGAGGGCAGCAAGAATGGAGACGCCCACTGTGATGCTGTCAGTGCCGGCTGGGAGAGCCAGGTTGCTGCTTGTAGGGGGCAAAAGCTTTGACTGCTAGAAGGTTTTAAAAGACACTAGCTAGGAAAAAGAGCCCAGACACGGAGGACAGGGAAATTTAGGTGGAAAAGCCGGGAAGTGGGCCTAGTCTCACTTCTGGACTTTGCTTTGGGATGCATTTGTGAAAAAATAAGGAAAATAATTCTTCAAAATCTGGAGTGGATATGTATGGGTACTGACAAGCTAGTATCTAAATTCCTTACCTTGCTGATGGCCTGTGGTGTTAACAGTATGGTTTATTCCAAGTGGATGAAATGAAAGTTTTATTTCTGTGGATGTAGGAAGTAAGACGCAAAGTCATATTAAAAAAGTTCTGAGGTTAAGAATATGAAATTGGGAGTTGCCAAAAATCACCTGCCTGTGCAGTCACTGACTGTCTAATTCAGAAGTAGTTGGTAGTCTTTATGTGACTGTGGATGCCACCTTCTCTTGCTTCTTCCTCACTGGATACCAGCCTCATTCAGAGCACAGAGCAGATAATGCTCATTGACTAATTAACTGGGTAGTCCTATTTATTGTTAAAAGTGGGTCAGTGCCTCATTCTAACATGCGTGTTACTCTAATCCTGCTTTGAGTACAGGATTATTAATTTACTTATAGGTTTTTCTGTGGTAATCACAAGGGCTCCCCAAATACCAACTTATTTTCACCACGTGAGTGGTAGGAATGTTGAGTGATGAGGAGAGGGTGAACAGTGAAAATGCAAGAAATATTGCAGTGTGGAAGTACTTCACTATTAGAGGAATGAGCAGCTGACATCCTCAGAGCTGACCAGGAGGAGTTTCTCAGGTGATGTGTGGTTAAGCTTTTCTGTGCCCATAGGTATTTTGTGTTAGCAGTGTAACAGAGTGCCAGCATCTGACAGAGTTCCAGAAGTGATCAGGTAGTCTTGGAAGAAAACTCTGCTTGAGACTATTAAGTACCAAAACCACCCCATCTCTGGATCAGACTTATCTTCCCCTACATGTATATAGCTGAAAGCCTGTTGGGAAATCCTGCTTTATCCTTGCCTCATACTTAAGCTTTTGTCCACATATCTACTGCTGTGCAATGACAGAGGTGAGGCGGTGGGCTTAATGTGGCTTTGGCTTGATGGATTTTTGATGTGGATTTTTATGTTCCTGGGGAGCAAGGGTGACCATGCCTGTGAGTTCCACCCACTCTCAGAAGGTAGCAGTGCTGCCCACTGCCCCCAGACTATTTGACATGGAGCATATGTTCAAGGCACCTCTCCTGCTTCTTCCTCCTGAGCTGAGTGCTCAACCTTCTGCGTGGCTCACCGTCCAAGAGAAAGGTGGCCAGCTGACAGCATACAGAATAGGGAATGTAGTTGATATTGCCTATCTAAAATTTTATTTTAAAAAATAATCCTTTTTGCATAGAACTTCTGCGACAAAATAAGGAGAAAAGGAAAATAATGCATTTTCTCCAAAATTAGTGGCTGCTTAAATTTGCATAAATAATTTCTCTTCTTGTGTGTGCCCTCTGTTCTCTGTGGCACTTGGCAGCTTCTGTAAGCAGTAGACCAGCAGCCTGCTCTGCTGCATGCTGTGGGCTCGTTCCTAGGCCACCATCCCTTCTCAGTGCTGCAAGAGGGAAGGTCTGGAGGGAAGTGTTGTGGTATTGAACTGTATCATGCCTGTACCCAAGTCAGGCAAGTTAAAGTTGCACGGACAACTGCCATTGTATTTGTTAGCTTTCAGGTAGTTGAACAGGTGTAATATTCTTTTTGCACATAGACCTCATACTATATATTGATAGATAAAAGCTCGAGTATGGCTCCGAACATTTGCTAATTTCTGCCCCACTTTTTGCTGCGAAGTTCATCATGGATAGTACTCACCCTGTCTTTTGGCTTCTGGTTCCTATGGAACGCTGGGATGCTGAGCTAAGGAGTGCCAAGCGTGTTCTGGGCCCAGTGGCAGCCACAGAGCTGCCTGTGAGGAGCTGGCCACAGTGGCCGTGCTGCTGCTACTGCTGCGAGAGTTTCCAGTGCCAGAGCCTAGCCCACCCTCTCACTGTGACATGTTTGCATCTGGTTCTCTGCTAGAAAGCCTTTTGCAAAGCCCTCCTAGGAAATCTGCCCTTGGGAAACAGGCCTGTGTTTCTGCAAGGTGGCGTTTTTCTGTGGCTGCTGAGAACAGCCCATCTGTGAATAGACTTTATTGCCAGCCTGCGAGAAGGTGGAGAGGGACACCAAGACTTGGCGTGTGTTGGGTTGGCCTAATGAAAGCATTATGTTTGTTTTCACAGCCAGCCACCTGCATCTCGTGTCTAGTCAGGGCAGTAGTGGCCACTGCTGTAGCAATTCCGTGTGCAATCGCTCTGTGGTTGGTTTAGTGAGCATTACAGCTTAGGTTTTGTGAAATCCCTAAATACACTAGGCTTAGAGTGGCAAGACATAGACATTTGTGAATTTTCTCCTTTTTAAAGGGTGTTTGATTCTTTACCAGTACTCCTTTTTAAACAAGATGAAGCAAATTATATAGAAAAAAATTGAAAGATAGCTATTAATTCCAACTGATACTAAAGGTAATCTGTTGGATTACCCTTCTTAATGCAGTGAAACAGGTCAATGTTATTCTAAATGTGGATTTTTCTTATCTTTGGTAGCATTTCAGTTTTTACAGATTGAAGTGTTTAGAAACAGTTATATGAAACTTCTAAGTACAAGTATAGTTGCAGTATGTCATGTATTCTGCACTTTTCCTGGGGTTTGTTTCTCCTCCACTTTAGTGGAGAAAATATGTATTATAGTAAAGGTGTATGGTTGAGAATTATTTTTTGAAACATATTTGTACTTTCTGTGAGTGATGGTGTATTAGTTGTGTACCCCAGTTGTTTTTTTTTTCTTTTAGAGGTACCTCCCCCTTTTATTTTCATTATGCCTTTTCCAGGAGTTGACAGATCATACAATTTTCACCTTGTTTTGTTCTGAATGTTTTTAAGAAATGGGAAAACAATTTGTAGCATTTGGAGATGGATACAATTGAGAATTGAAGAGTAAAACCAATAACCAGTTAGAGATGCATGAGAGGAAATGAAAATTACTGAATTCACTTAATCACTTTTTGTCTCATATGTCAGCTCCAGAAATCAGGCAATTAGACATGAGTTTTCATTTTGCTTTTATGTGGAATTCTTTTTATTTGATGTGGAAATAACAGAATCACAGAATATTCTGAGTTGGAAGGGACCCACAAGGATCATTGAGTCCAACTGTTAAGTGAATAGCCCGTAGGAGGAAAATGATTCAGGGGAGCTAAGGAAAAATAAAGAGAAGGAAAAATTTCTCAATCTGCAAAGTTATTTGGGATTTTAAGGGCAGTGAAACTTAAAAATTATACTATCAATTTGCTTTGATTTTATCTGTATATATACCTCGTGGGTTTTTCTTATTGTATAGGAAATCTTTCAGAGTTCAGATATTTCAAGAATTGTGGATATCTGAGAAGTATTGATAATTACTTGTTTCTGATAGAACCTACCCTGTGTTGAGTACTGAAGAATACTGTAGTGCTATTACTCTTGTCATTGTTTTCCTGCTTCAAAGGCAAACATGGAAAGGAGTGTGAGTGTGGGGATAGTTATGTTATATGAGCAAACTCTCTGGTGTATCTTAATAATTGGAAGCTTGTTTTTCAAGATTGAGGATATCTCTGTTTAATTTCTATCTAGCATATCTATTCTAGGTATTAGAAACTGATTTTTTTAGGCATTGCTGTAGGAGTGGGCCTTCAGGAATGATTTGAATGTCCAGAAAATAGTGTCTCTGAGGATTATATCAGAAAGGTTTCCATATGTAAGGAACTTGCTAGAAGCAAATGTTGACTGCTGTGGGAAAAGTGGACAAATGGAAAGTGAGGCTAGGGTGATAGACACAAGCATTTCTTTAGAATCTCCAAAGCAGAAAAAATAATCTTTGTTGTGAGCAGCTGATGGAAAGGGGTCAGTGCAGGGATTTAGATAGTAAGCTGATGTGGCTGATGTTTTCCTGATTTGTTGCTTTCTAGTAAAGATGCAATGCTTTACGCCGCCAGAAAAATGGTGTGGTGAATCACTGTGTATGCGCATGAGTGGAAATTGATCACACTTTTGTTTGTGTGTAGGCTTCATGAGTCTTTCAGTAGTTAAAAAAGTTCCAGTTATGTGGTTGCCTTGTTTGATCCTCAAAGATATCTTGTGCTTAGAACTTACTAGTATTTTTAAATTTGCTTTTCAATAGCCTTTTACTCCTGACCTTTTTAAAATTTGAGAATAGAGATTTAGAAACAAAGCACAGATATAGAAAAGTGAGAGCAGAGACCTGCTTTATACAAGTTGTTGTCAAGTTGGTCATACAGTGTGTGATTCCTGTAGTTTATGGATAGAGTCTCTCAACTTCAGCTGGTCTACTGCTGGGGCAAATGGCAGGAAGTCTTTTCCTTTCATTTATGCATTCTCCCCAGCTGCTGTGAAAAATAGCCTTGTGTTTTCTTCAGGTTATCTGCACGTGCTTCATGCCGTTATTTTTATAAAAAGTTGAGTTTTAGTTAGAGGCTGTTAAAACAAAAGCTTAAATGTCTGAAAAAATTGATACAGTTTATTGAATAGTTCAATGCAGTATTTTAGGAATTGTAAAAGATCTTGGAGGGGGTTAGCTCTGAAAGCTATGGTATTAAGTAATGGTATCACTTTAAATTACTGTTTCTGATAACAGTAGTTCTGATTGCTCTTTTGAGAAAGTATCAACTTTAATTTGTATTATCACTGTGCTTTTGGACTTGGTCCATGACGAGGAGTCCAGCTGCTCTAGACTCTGCAACAAGACTTACGGAGTAGAAGGATGGCACCTGTGCTGTTTTTCTGTCTTCCTCAGATGCCTCTATGATATGTGAGGTATATATAAAAAAAAAAAGAGACCAGCCATTTAATATCATGGTAAAGATAGCTGGTTTCCTTTGCTTGCCCATGAATATCTCGTCGCGTAGTGGGAGTGTTTGTAAATAAGGCAGCATTCCCCAAACTGTTTTGCTTCCTGTCTGCCTTTCAGCCAGCTTGGTTCATTTGTGCTGTCTGCCCTCCAACTGCACTCTGTCACAGTGTCCTAGCGCAGGCGTGTGCTTTTATTTTTGCCTCCCATGCCTGGAAGCGTCTTTCGTTTTCTTTGTCTGGTGCCTGTATTTCAGAGATTCCTCGTCTGTTTTAAAAACATTGTATTAAATGAGAGAGGCATAAAACCAGCAGAGATTTCCCTAAAAAGTTCCAAGTAGGAGCGCTGTAGAGAAAATAACACTGCGGTGTACAAGTGAGGTTAGCACACCAGCACAGGATTTCCTGGTGTACAGAAATGCACATACAGTACAAAAAAAAAAAAAACCAAAACCAAATGTGAGCTGCTCTGACACATTGGTGCTTCTGGGTGACTAAAAAGACGCAAGTCTTAAATTACTTACTTAGATAAGCTTTGTATAAATGTTTTGGTGCTTTTTGTCTCAATATTATGATAGCTATCTCTGTAAATTCCTCTAGAGATGTGGCACTGTAGTTTATACTGCTTAAAAAAAAAATAACACCTTGTCCTTAGGAGGCACATGTATGCAATGCTATGATTCAGTTTACCAGCATGTGAAAAGTGCACTGTTGCTGTGCTGAGAGTTTAAATCAAGATTATAGATAAACAACTTTTTACCCAGCCTAAAAATAATTGTACATTTAGAAAAAAGTACTAACAGCAAAATGAATTATTTCAATCCATGTTTTATTACCTTGCCAGAAGTCTTTAAGATATTGTTTTGAAAATTGTCAGCTAAATCTTTTGTGGCCTTTCTTTAGCCCATTCACTTTAAGAGTAATATATCACATTATTGGAAAGGATCCTTTTTTATATTAAGAACAGTATCTGAGATCATAGTGCTGATACTGGCTTCATAAAAGCAGTAGTCTAGGATAATACAGTATTTGTTTACTGGTTAGTGAAATCATAGAATGAAGATATCAGAAAATCTTTTCAGATAGTATGTTAGGGTTCTGATAGTGTCAGTGATGGACAAGACAAGCATTAAACTAAAGTTCGCTGAAACCGACACCTTGAGTTGAAACACGTGCTGAGTTCGTGGCACTGCTACTCAGGCACTTAGGCTGTGACGAGATACTTTGTTTCTGAAAAATGTCATTGTAATGAGTAAGGCAAAAGTAACTATCTTTTCTTTTTCTCTTCCTCTCTATCTGCATCTGGCGGGAAGCCTACTTTCTGCTAAAATTCTGTGGGAGAGGAATTATATAAGAAGATATTTATTTTTAATTGCAGTTGTCACATTAAGCTGCAGTGTTACTCACCAAGCAAGAAATGTATTAGATAATATGTGTATAAAAAGTGGAAAACTTCGTCTTAATTTCTCAAGAGGGTCTATTTAATTTCTTTCCAGAATTGCCAGGATGTACCTTCTGTCTTGAATATTGATGGAATTTAGAAATTTGTTTTGTTTTCACACAGGTGCTTACATAACGTGTTAGCTTTTCCCCCCCCCCCCGGATTCTTTGTTGTTCCCTTGCATGTCTGTCTTCATTCAGACCAGCCTGGTCAGCCTTTCTGCTTTTACAAGGAAGTTGTTGCTTTTCTCCAAGAAGAACTTGTTGAAAATATGTACAGCTTCAATGCATGGATAGTGCTACTGCACAGCAGAAAGGCTTATTGCTTTAACAAAAAATAGCTAATTCAGGGTAATTATAGCTAATTCCTAAAATTGCCTAAACTTACCTGAAGTTGTAATCAATGTCTTAAAAGAAGAAAGACAGATATCAGAAGAAGTTCGTTGGTATTTTAATAGCATGTTGTATGGAATGTTTTAAAGTGTTTGCTTGCAATTGTTCTATAGGAAAGATTTAGATGGATGACTCAAATGCAGGGACTGATGTGAATTAGTAAACACATAAGAATAAAAACTTTGAGGACTAAGGTATTTGTTTTTCAGCCTAGGCTTCCACTTTTTAAATATCACACTGCTCCTGTGGTAAAGTGTGCCGGCTTCTGCAGAGTTTTTTTGAGTTGCTTATGATAAATATTTTTCTCAACTGCTGTGGTCTTCAAGAACCAAGTGAGAATTTCTGATTTGCTAAATGTTTGGCAGAAGGAGGAGAAAGTTGTTTGCTTCTCATAGAGAAGGCCAGGTGGCAAATACAATAAAAATGCTTTGGCTGTTCAGATATTCGCTTGGCTATCAGCAGTATAAAGGCTGAATGTCCCTTTGAACACAAATGGAGTATGTATTGAACACTTCTTTTTTTCACTCTGTAAGTGATGCAAGAATTACTTTTTTCATCTTTTCTGCAGGCTCAATTTTCTTGCTAATTGCTACAGGGAAGTCAGTTTAAGGAAGCTAGTATCGAGTTTTTGTTTGAAGGCAATAGTTATACTTGCCACTTATAGAGCATTCTGTTCTAAACCTGAACTACTGCCAAGAAAACTGTCCTCTGCTCCAATGAATGTACTTTTGGTGGATTTCTTTTGATTGTTCCTGTGGAATATGCTTTCTTGTGCTCTGGGTCCCTCTGTTAGCAGTATGTTTCTAGACCGTTTGGAAGAAGACAAAAATCCTTGGCGCTGAAAGCCATTTTGAAGTTGCTGTGGTACCAGTGGAATTGAGTGCTGCAGAAGTGGGTCAGCACTGGAGTACAGCAATTTGTTGGAGTGTCACAAGGAGGCTGATTGATAGCCAAACCGTAGCACTTCAGTACAGAGAGGGTCCTCCTGCAGCTAGATGAAAGAAAATGTCCTCGAGTAACTTATGCTGCTTGGAGTGCCCAGTTAGATATCACTGTGCCGATAGCCTAAATTGTAGCTTTGAGCTGCTTTAAGTATCTTGGATAGGCTTGTATAGCAAATACCAGCAGTAGAAAAGCTGCAGTGTCAAAGATCCCAGCAGCATCCTCAGCCTTGCACAGCTCTGGGGCTGCTGCCCAGAGCCTGCTCCTGCCTGCAGCTTGACTTATGTGGCACTGAGGGTGCTTCAGCCAGAGCAGGAGCAGAGCACCTGGTGCTGTATCTGTGCCCTGGCAAGCTTACTGTCACAGGTTCAAGTGCTTTGTTTGGATATTGGGTGACTGAGCTGTACCACCTGCCTGGAGTTACTACAGGCCAGCTCTGGGGTTTCTCGGTGTGGAAAATCTTGCAAATTTTCATTTGCTGTTTCCCAGTTGGAAGGATTTTGTGCATTAACTGGAATTGTTCAAGGGAGAAATGGAGGTTCCTGGATTCTCATGATGACTCTAGCATAGTGAGGAGCAGTGGGAGAAGCAGGAAGAATAGTCTTTTTCTTAATTCTTCAACAGAGCCTGAAGGATTTGGAAAGCTGATGTTGTCAGCTGAGGGAGTATCTTGCTAGTTTGTTAAAAACTGGATAGACTCTATAATTCCTGGCAAAAATCATACGATGAAGTAGCAGATATACTGCTGAAATTTTATAGTATACATTGAAATGAGAGTTGTTCCTGGACATTAAACAGTTTTTCTTGGTCAGTCAAAGTGTAGCGTTAAAAATACAGGAGTTTTTGATAACGGCTGAAGTGTAGGCAGAGAAAGCTGTATTGGAAAGGTATTTTTAGAATAAATAAAAACCACAGTTAAAACCTTGAATAATTTACAGGCAAACTGAACTGAAACTGCTTATAATTAGACATGGATTTGCTATCCTTTTTGTTTTCTTGTATGAATGAGTCCTAGTACTTTTTGTGATGCCAGAAAACCCTGTGTAAGATGCTAACCTTCTCGGGTAAGTTAGGGACTGACTGTAGCAGGAAGGATGAGACAGCAATTGGCATTACTACAGACATTACTATTTTCCATAGTACACTAGTTGAACTATAAAATACTTTTCCTAGACTTCTGAATGTGACTTTCCCAAGTGAAGGCAGAAGACCTACAGTCATTTAAAAGACAAATCCAAAAAGTTTTGTCTTTTTTAGGGCTGTAGCAAGAGGACTTCTGAAGTTTCTATATGGCTACTTAAAATTATGAGGGAGGGGCTAGAGCATGGATAGTGGAGGGAGTTTTATCTTCTATTCTCAGCCAAATTTAAAAATTTTTGTAAGGAGAAATAGCAATTCATTAATAATTAGCGTCTTTAAAGTTTCTTAGGTGTTTCCTTCAAACCTAGAGAATATACAAATAATGTTCTAGTTTTGGCAGCAAAAATTCAAGAATCTTTTTCCCTTGCAAAACTGATGTTTATTGCCACTGAGATATTCCATTTATTTGGTCTCTCACATAGAGTTCTCGATTTGAACTGGTGTTGATGTTACCCCCAGTGGGCTGATTCATGCAGCTCCAGTCTCAGAGGAGTGCAGCTGGGCAGTGTTTCCTTCTGTCTGTGGTGTCCGTGCTGCTCGTCATCCTCCTTTTCCAGCCCTTCCTGTGGTTACGTATGACTGTGCTTCTGCTGCTGCTTCCTGTGCCTAACACATGGAAATGGCTCACCAGGTTATGCAGGCTGTTTTGGAGGGAAGATTCCTGATCTGATGAAAATTGAGGGTTTATAATATGCATTGCTTTAGCTGTGCCACTAAGTTGCGTTTTATTTCCTTTGAGGATTAGGATCAGGAAGTTGTTTCCGGGTGTCACCACCTGGCTGCGAGTCCTCCCAGAAGTTCAAGTTGGATAGTTTGGTACAGGATGTTCCTCTGAGTTGGATGTGTGCCTTCCTACCTTGAAGCTACCCATTACTCATGCCTGTTGGCTTGCAGTGGCCTGGCCATACTGATTAGTGTCTTTATAATTTACTGTGGGTGCTTTCACGGAAGGTTCATCTGAACTGCAGCTTGCATACCATTGTAAATGCTTTTTTTTTTTATCCTGTCGAAGTAATACCTGCTTGAGAGTTTTGTGTTAATTATGACAGCTTCTTGTTGTTCTTTGTAGTTTTTTAGTATTGAATTAATTTATTTGTGGTTAAAGTCCTCTATGTCGAGGCCCTTGTTTCTAGGCAGGATGAATTTCTTCTTGCATCCTTCACACTTGCTTTCAATCTAAAGGATTTTTTTGGCTACATTTCAGGAAATTGTTGCCACTTTACAAATAATGAAATGATGAAAATTGTCTTAAGCTCTTAATGAAGCATTTAAAATGTTTTTGCTTTCTGTGAAAGGGTTTGAGATATTTTTAACTATGCATTTTCTATATGTTACCCTTTAAAAGAACCAGTGCATCTACTATACACATATATTTCCAAGAACGGCATGCAAGAATATGGGTCTTCATAAAATAAGCTTGCCTTATAGGTTTTTAAATTGATTTGTTTTCTTTTTGATATCATTATTGTCCTCGTTATTCTTGTTTCTAAAGTTTAAACTCCTTATTGCTTCTTTCTGCATTTGTGCTGTAACTTCATGCAACAAATGCTCTCATTTAGTAACTTCTTTCATTAATTTCCTTTTTCATGGTATGCACTATTATGTTTTTCGTTGTTTTGCTGAGAAGACAGTAGTACCATATTCTATTCTCCTACCAAAAAAAAAATATATATATAATAGAGAGTAGTGAGTAAACCCATGGTTAAGGAAACATTTTCTGAAGGATTTTTCTGTTTTCCCTTTTCCTTTTAGTTCCTGGAATGGATGGTGGTGGGTTAGCTGATGCTAATCTAACGGATTCCTACTTTAGCACCAGCTTCATTGGCGTTAACGGATTTGGAAGTCCTGCTGAAACGAAGTATCCCATGATGCAGGTAATAGCAGTGATTTGTGTAATGTTTCATTAGTTCCGGCTGGTGTTACACCAGAAAGGGAAAACTGCTCAAGAGGCAGGACAAATGGAGCCTTCTGGAATGTGTCAGCATGTATGATATACAGAGTATGTACTCACCTTAATCTTGCAAATGGAAATGAAACGGCATCGTTGCTTTCAAATGGATCTGGTTTTATTTGCTCTTACCTGAACTGTTGTGCTGAGCTTTGCTGCGTACTTTAACTCTGTGTTAGGTTTCTTTTCTGAATGTGACTTTCTAGATTTCTTTTTAGACTCATAGCTTTTGATGGCCTTTTGCTAGATATATAAAAATCAAGTTTTGCAACTTTTCAAAGATCAAAAGTCACTGAAGGAAAATGTGAATTGTCAAACCTGAAATTACTAGGCAAACATTTCAGAATTTGTCAACTCAGACTCTGGTAGTAGTATGCTGAATTCATATTTAAATCTTCTGAAATGTTTCCTTATATTTATAGTGTTATGTAGAAGTTGGCATAGGAACTCCCATGAGGTGGAATTTATTGTGTAGGTAGTATTATGCAAAATTTGCAACAAAAGTCTGTTGTATTTAAAAACTAAATGAGTATCTACTGAATTAACACATGAAATATTATAACAACTCCCTCAAAGTGTTATGTATTTTAAAAGAAGCACAGTCTGTCTCTGAAAGAAGATGGTCTGTCCTGTACTAAACAAAGCAACTTCTGGTAAATGAGAGAGAGCACAAGTCAAACAGTTCACACTGAATCCTGACAACAACTCTCTTCTTTTATATCGAGGAAACTCTCCTTATGAGGTTACTTTGATCTCAATTGTGGCTCTATTATGGATTGAAAAAAAAACTCAGCAAAAGGTGGGAATTAGTTGGGTGTGTTTGTTTTTTTTCTTTTATTTGGTTGTTTGTTTGGTTTTTTTCCTGCATGTTTTCGAGAAGGCTGGATTTTCTTATTCAACAGAATTGCAGAGGTATGGAAGTGTTTTCTTGACAGTTATGCATGATTTAAAAAGAAAAATTTTAACCTCTGATCCCAAAGTGGACTATTGACGCTGGCAGTTACAAATGTTTGTATAACTGAGATACTATAATTTTAACACAAAGTCATTATCTTTTGTATCCTTAAACTGTATTCTACAAAAACACTGGTGTCTTTCTAAACACCAATTTTTCAGTATAACTGTTTCTTCTAGAAAGACAGACAATAAAGCATGCATCTAACATGAATGCTCATAGGATTTTTAAATACTTTACTAATGCCTAAGATTACAGTCAAGGCATTATTGTTTCTCTTTGAGAAGAAATCAATGTCTTGCCCATTGGAGGATAAGGAAAATTACTTCAGAAGAAGGGTTTTATTAGTGTTGAGACTGTGCTTACAGGCATCAAACTACAGTTTGAAAAGCATTCCTGTATTGATTTTTTTTTCCTTTAAATCTTGTAATTTAAGTTCTTGTTTGCATAGGTAAAGCTGGTAATGGTGTCTGTTTTGATTGTGTATCAGCTTCTAGCTTAAGTCCATACTGACAGAGTTTAACCACTTGGAATGAGATTTTTGTATGTCATTCAGCCCTTTAGAGAACAAGGCATGGAGAAATTTTAGTGGGTTTGACTTTAAATAATACTAGTCCTTTATGGTTAGGAATAGAGATTTTGAATCTGATAGATTGGTTATTTGTGTCAAGGATATACCTCTTGCTTGCTTTCTCTGAAAATTTGCACAGATTTTGTCACTTGATTAAACCTTTGCAGACCTGGTTTATATGGACCCACTGGAGACTTCCTAGATGTTAAATAATTTCCCAAAGATGTAATCTGCAGTGGCATGTTCTAGCTTGAGTACATTTTTGCAGTTGCAGCTCTGGCATAATCTAGGCCTTGCCTGAACTCAGAGCAGGAATGCTGATCAGCTTCATTTCCCTCTTTGCTTTTATTCCACTTCAGACTGAAGCAGCATGGAAGTGTATCTATATTTAATGAAAGAGAGCTGTATCTGTGTTAATTGGAGCAGAGGGGTTGGTAAGGGAAAAGAAATGCTGTGGGCTTAGAGAAGCTGATCTGAAGATAAGTAAAGAAGAAACCAGGAAAGATTGAGCAAAGGGACTGAAGCAGAGAGGAGACCTTGGTGGGACACTCACAGAATGGGGACTGGAATGGTACAAATGCAATACACAGAAACTGAAAACAAGTTTTCATAATGTAAAGATGGGACAAAGTAGGGTGGAGAGAACAAATCCATGTTTGTATTTCTCTCTAGGTTCTTGAATCAAACTCAAGATATGAAAATTTTGTGTTCTACCATCAATGACACATCAGATGTCTTCTGTAAAATACTTCATTAACTCAGTTTTGCTTTTGCAGATGGAAACATCGGTTCCATCTGAGTTATTTTGTCATCTTTTCTGAATCTGTGTAGTTCACAAATAGATGCATCAGTGATGCAATATGAGGCAAGTTCTTCAGCTTGTTTTTTAAAACTGGGAAATTGCACACACGTGCAGATAAACACACTGTTAGAAAAACAGTAGTAAGGTGCAGCAAGATGTTAGGAAATGGTAAGTTTAGGTTGCCAGTGCAGCATTGAGGATATATTTAGACTTGTATGTCTCATAATGTTGTGTAATTTTTTTTCAGTGGGAAAATTATTTATGGGACTTACTCAGAACACAGGATGTGTGGCACATCCATTTCTATTGAGCATCCATTTGATATTTGATTAAATGTTCATCATATGGTTCTGTGCTTTATTCCTGCATGCTGTTTGCATCCTTGTGAAGACTCTTAGTTGGCAGCGCACTTTTGGGTGCTGTTAGAATTATTCCATGAAATTTTGTGCAGTGTTTTCCATATGAAGCAAGGAAGTAGTCTACATTTTATAGATGCTTGGGATGGAAAAGGATGGCAGTTAAACAAACAATGCCACAACAATGCTGGCAAACAAGAGGCCTGAGTTTTTGAAACTAATCTTTACAGTTGGAAGGTGAAGAATGGAATTAATGACCACCAGTAAAATACTTGGTTGAAGTTGTTTAACTAGCCTCACTCTGGCAAAGATAGTAAAAAAGTTAGTCTTTTCAGGGTATTGCTCATTTCTATGACTCATAATGTATTGCTCATTTACCATGAAATAATCTTTCTGCTGTCCTTGTTTTATTCACTACATACCTCTCAACATAATTGTCAGGTATTCAATTGCTGAGGTGTCTTGACTATTCCTATCTAATCTCCAGAATATGTTTGTCATGTGCAGCACATGTAACAGAGGATTGTTAAAAGAGTATGTGGTTGTATATGTTTGGGTTATCATAATGCACGTATAGTGTAACCAGACTGCATCAAGCAAAGCTATATCAAAGTTTGCAATTACCACATTTTTGTGCTCAGTGCCTGATCTCTAAGACTCAGTGTTAAGTAAGCAGCAAAAGGGAGGAAAGTGGATTATATCATGATGAATTGGAAGTGGATGTGCTGCTTTGGTCATAAATAATGTAGATGGATAGTTGTCAACATTGCAGTAGAATGGCCATTTCTGACTTTCAGATTTCATTTATATCTGTGGAAGAATATTTTATGAGATCTTGAACATACCTTTGGGCTTAGATTAGTGATGAAGATGCAGTTAATAGCAGTACTCACTTTGCAGTGGGGAAAACAGAGTAAAAGTACTTGGTAAAGTTCAGAAGAGGCAGAATTTTTGAAGTGGCCATGGCTGTAATTCTTCCTTTTTCTTCCTTTCTGAAAAGTCTTTTGCCTCATCCTTCTGCTTCTCCTATTTCAAAGGTCTTTGCTGTTGGCCAACTTTTCATTGCCCCCTATCATCTTCTGTTGCTGCTAACTTAGTTTCCTATTGACTAATAATCTTCTGTCCTCATTGGTTTATGTTTTTCCATGAGACTGTTTTGTTTCATGTGTCTCTTCTTCCCTGAATCTGCAAATGTTTTCATATACTATATTAACAGTTCTGTTTTTCATCTTATCAAAGCACTTTTTTTTTGTTTTTCCCATCTCTAAATAATACTGAGTGCAGAGAAGGCCTGTGCAACACATGGCCCACAGGCTGCTGTCCTCGAAGCTGTTTCTGGTTTTTTTTTTTTTTTTTTTTTTTTTTTTTTTTTTTTTTTTTTTTGGCATAGCAGCAGCAGCTGAGACACAGTCAGAGGTGTGGTTTGAAAAGCAGCTCACTGCTTTTGGCTTTCCCAGCAGTGAAGAGGCAGGAGCTGGCTGGCTGGGATGCCTCTAATGCTTGGCTGTTTGCTCAGTTGCTCTGTGTGTGCCACTTGGTTGGCTGATGTCACTGTTCCTCTGGCATTAGTGCTGCCCTTTGACTAACTTGTGGTTTGACCAAAGATGCAGGTAGTGGGGAAAGAAGCTTTAGTAATATTACATTAGGCTGTTCAAAGGGTATTTTAGCAGAATGAGGTAGAGACGTATCTTAATGTTAAAACTTTTAACATTGTATTACAATCGAGCAGCTTGGTTGTAAGAGGATAAAATAGTACAAGGTGCCTTCACCCATGTTGCTTCACAGAAATCTGGGTTTCTTTATTTTGATGGGATGAGATTTATATCTACATGGATTCCATTGGACTGCAGGTTTATAACTACATGGATTCCACTGGAATGAAAGGAAGAATCTTAAGCTCTCAGTAAATCACCATAATTGAAATAATAAGGGAGTAACAGTTTTCAGCATTAAAGTTGGCAAGGCCAAGCAATGGAGAAGAATTGGTTTTGCTCACTTTCGCCATGCAAATGTTGGTGTACTAAGCATTCCTGAATAGCCTGAGAAGTAGCAACCATGCTCACTTCAAAGCCTTGCAGCTGAATAAACACAAAAACCTTTGTTGCCATTGCTGCATCTGCCAGCAGTTGAGTAATGAAACTCTCCTTATAGCACAGAAGCTTGTAAGTGTCTTCAGTTTTTAACTGTTGAGAACTGAGTGGAACTACAGATGTGCTATTTTAAATATAAAGATATGCTGTTGTTTGCATAATGCTTTCTGAAGAAATCCACTTGCTTTAGTTTCAGCAGTGGAGTGGGTCATTCTGTAGATGGTGCCACATGTGCTAACTATCAAAGACAGGTCTTGGATTCTTTAAAAAGAAAAGCAAAAGATACCATCCCATGTAAGTCACAAAATCTGACAACTAAACAGTGTCACAGCCAAACAAATCAATCTTAATGTTTTGCAGAATGACTGTTTGTACTCCAGTCAACATTGTTCTAAAAGTTATAAAGAAATACTCTGAAATATAGTTCCAGTAAAACAGTAATAAGATGACGAGACTAGATTGTGGCATACTGCAAAATATTTTGAGATGGTATACTTAGCACCGTGGAATGACCATGAGGAAAATCCTTACTTTCTCAGGGTTAGGGCAGGGAACATGGAGACAAAAAGAGTAAATATCGTCCCTTACATATTTTGGAGAAAAGAAATGATGGGGAGAAAAAAAGGAAAAACAGGCACTTCAAGATAAGTCTTATAAGCTATGTGAAACTAGATCTAATTGTCTGCATCAAAGTTTTATTCATGCTTATCTTGATGAGAACTTCGTAATATACACTTGAGGGAGATGAAAGTAAAGCAAACTTGCCTTAAGTGCAGCTATAATTTTGGGGTTTGTTACTGAATATTGAAGGGTGGAGACTAGGTGGTGTGTTCCTTTTAGAAGGTGGGAATGTTTGTTGCAACGCTTCTCTTCTTAGTGTACTGCATGGAGGAGGTGGACTGCCTGAGGAGAAACATTGCTAAAAGATCCTTCTGTCCAGCAGTGGTGAAGTCACACCTACAATGCTGGGCTTCTCGCTGCATGAGAGACAGGAGTGTGCTGAAGAGAGTCCAGTGAAGGATCACAAAGAGGATGTGGGTACTGGAGCATTCCTCCTTTGAGGAAAAGCTAAAACAGAAACAACTTTTAAATTCCTTAAAAGGAGAGGAGCAGGATGTATGGCAGCCATCATAGTTGAATTTTGAGTACTGTTTGAAGAACCTCAGCAAATTGTAGCAATAGGCGGGCAAAGAGAAGTTGTTTGTGGAACTGAGTGTTTTACTTGGTTAACACAAAGTTGTCTTTCTATATTAACTTGCATATGATAAAAGCCCTGATGTAGTAAAACAGTCTGAAGCTCTCATATGTGTATGCTTACCTTCCCTGCCAGGCTTAATATTTAATTTTCTTCCCTGTTAATGGTTTCTTTTGCCTTTCTGAAGCTTTCATCCCTTGGACTTACCATCTTCTTGAAATTGAGTTTGTATGAAAAATAGTTCAACATCATTAGAAGAGGTTGAGAAATGTTATTTAAAATCAAAGCTGCCTTCCAGAAAACACAAATAACAAACAGCACTTGTGTGTTCTTTTAATTCTATTTTTTTTTCCCTTTCAAGAGCTTTTTGGTAGAAATCAGATAGAGGAGTATCATTCGTTGAGACTAAATGCATTTGGGTGTGGTCAAAATCTTAATATTAAAACAGTTTAAAAAGCCTTTACTGATTACATGCAGGTTTTCTATGAATAATGTTAAGGTAAGAAGCTTGTGTATGTGTAGTGAAAGTGAGCAAAACAAAAAATTCATGAACATGGTGGAGGTTTCTAACTATTCAGCATACAGGTTACAAGCAGTTGTACAAGGCAAGAGCTGCCCAGGCTTTGGATTTTCAGAACCCTGGTGTGTGTAAGATATATTTGCACCTTGAATGGGAACTCAGCTTTGTAAAAGCACAGTTGATGCTCACAGATTTGTGTTGCACTGTGCTGTCAGAATCCAGAACAATATGCTCTGTCACAGTCTGCCTTGCATGCACTGTATGTTCTCATTTGCATTAAAATTATTATTAAATCTGGTATTATAAGTGGACATTAATACTATTTTTATCTACACCTGCACAAATCTTGTGTAAATCTGAAAGATTCCGTTTCGGAAATTTCTTCTTAAACCCCTTTGTTTTATGATGCTCAGTGTGGATGTCTCAAATGCCAAAAAAATATACATAACAGGGATGCTTTTTAAATGTTTATGATAAACTATTAAACTTCTTTCCATTGCTTAGGAAGGGAATATGGTGTATGACTACTTGAGCTACTATAATCCAGAAATTATTTTGATGTATTTTTATTCTTATGTTGATGTCTTCTTATTTTTTTTTTGATGACTGTGAGCAATAGGAGGAGAGTCCTTGAATTTGGGCAAAGTTTGTCAATTTAGTGTGGGTCTCTCAGAGTGGTATCTTGTTTTGTAAAAATAAGTCAACTTTGTTGCACTAGACCCATGCCTTTTGTGTATAGAATTGTTCATCACTTAAGGAGTTAGTAATATTTATATTGTCAGGTTGGTATATTTAGGGGCAAGAGACAGGTGACATCAAAATAAGGAAAGAGCAAGTAGCAAACAGTTTGCTTGAAGTCTTGAAAAAGCTGAAGGTTTATGTGCTATTTAAATGTTTTAAGCATTCCACATAAGCTACTTTACACCATCTATTCTTTCAGACAAAAGTTTTAAAAGCAGCAGCTCCTGGTGAACTTTGTGGTGCTCTGAAACCTGGAAGTGTTGGGAGACTTGAGTTGCAGTAGGTTTGCAGTTCTGCTGTAGTAGATAGCACTCTGGCTTCTATTGGTTGTTGTCTGTTCTTACCAAAATTACTCCAGAATATTGATCTTTGTGGTCAGCAATTAGATAAAATGGCATTGCGGTATAACACAGTAAGCTTCCTGCCCTTTACCACCAACATTGAGACTGGCTATGGAGAAAAATAGCGGTAAAGAGTAACTCCAGTGACCAGTTCTGAGTCAGTCTGTGTCTAGACTATGAAATGAAACATGCCTGGAAACTTTCCTTGATGCTTAGGGCCAGCTGGCACAAAATGACCTGTTTGTGCTGGTTGTGTGCTCACCCACTAAAGCAGAGTCTGCCTGCAAACTGTCGATTTGAAGGGTTCTCAAACCTTTTCACTGCTGAATAGTGCCTGGAAATTGGCTGAGAGACACTGGGTTGATGTGGGCCAAAAGCATGCCAGGGAGTATTTTAACAAATTAGTGGTTGTCTCTCTCAGTGATGAAGAGCACTTCCTGACCTTGCCTTCCTTTTCTTCTCACACATTTTCTTCCTGTTGGGAAGCTGGTGGAAGAAAATAATAAGCAGGAGTAAGAAGAGATACTTTAAAACTTCTCTATCAAAGAAACAGTAGCTCTTAGAGCAGCCCTGCTTCACTTCAGTTTATTGCTAGCTGATATCTCCAGAGTAATGTGGGAGAAACAAGTGGAGCCTAGGAGAAATATTAAAAGGGTTTCAGATATCCTGCTGACTTGGAAGAATTGGATGATTTGAAAGGTCTCAAAAGGTTCTTTTGTTTTTAAAAAGAATCTATCAACTTAATTTAAGAATTTTTCATTGGAGAAGTTTCATGTCATGGTGATAGTGTATTAAAGGGAGGAGTTGTTTCAGGAGTGCAGTGTGAAAGACTGTTTTAAGGAGATAAATAATTGTCTTATCTAATGTTTTCACAACATGCAGGAAGAGAACCATAGGTTTGGTAGACCCTCCTCATTTACAAGAAATTAATGAAGACGGTGTTTAATTTTGATATACAGTAATTTTTTGTTTGCATTTCTGTTGTGCAAAATGCTTTATTTTACTAAACATTTTTGTCAATTACAAGTCTGTTTGCTTAGCATACTTACTAAATGGGGAATGAGCACAAGTTTCATAGTCTGTCCTTAAAACTTTCTAAAGGTCATCCCCAATGCCCTCACTTAATCTGTTAAGGCTTTATTTTACATGTACACTTTCATCTTTTATTTTTACAGAGGATGACAAATAGCAGCAGCTCCCCTAGCCTTCTCAATGACAGTGCCAAGCAGTATGCAGGCCATGGTAAGTATGTTTAAAGTAATACATATAAAACTATGTTTGAAAATTTGAGAGATTCACTTTCACAAAACTGAGACCTAAGGGAGTGTTACTTGCTCTCTGATTTTGAGATACGGCAGAACTTTATTTTTTAACAGTAGTGTAGTGAACTCATAAATTTTTAGCTTTCTCTTTGCTGTGGGGAGAAAACCTAAAAAAAAGTCATTACCAGTCTTGTCACTTTAAGTGAGATGTTAGTTTGGATATCCACTGCAAAGCACTGATAGCTTAAGCATTTATGTTGCTTCACTGTAGTATCCCTTTTTATTATGCTTCTTGGATAAGTTATTGTGTGGGATTAGTGTACAGGTGTTTCCTGTTAAATTTAGGGTGCGTGGATTTTGTGAAATGTCACATAACTCATTTTTTTTTAATAGCTATAAATTTCACATAGCTGATTTTTAAGAGCTGTTCAGTTTTGTTTTGCAAGCAGTAGTTTGCCTCTTATAATTTTTTCCTTGCTATAGGAACACTTTTTATATACGTGGTTTTTAGATGAAGAAAATATCTTGATAATGGAGGCCTATGTACTCACTAAATTATGATGGAGGGTGTATTGAGCTTTGTAATGTGCTCTTCAGAATCACTGCAGATTATTTCAGCTGTAGCTGTTAAATTAAGTTCTTTAAAGAAGAGGGTACTGCTCCCTTATGGCAAGGACATACATTTAAAGAAATTTTTGCTTTGAAAATTACTGTGTAAATTATGCTCTAGAACTCTATTTGCATGTCTGACCCTGCAGCTAGTTTGCTTACTAGGATTATAATTTTTTAAGCATGGTAGTAACTACTATAAAATGAACTTGCTTGAAAGTCAAAATTTGCGGGTGTGTTCTTGTTTTTTCTTTCTAGTTTACTTCCAGTACTCTTTGAGATTAACGCTCCTTCTTTTGCCCCACTGAACAATTAGCTATTCAAGGCAGTGGAGATCTCCAGTTTTAAATGCAGTCAGAGTTTGACTGTGACAGGCCAAATGGTAATGGTGGTGCATGTCAAGGAGAGAAACCAGACCAACTTTTAGAAACCTTTTTAAAATTTGTTGTGTCTCAGATCCTTCTCCTTCTCTCTCCCCGGCTCTGCCAAGCAGTGCTTCACTTATAGAATTGCCCTTTTAGGGAATATTTATTGTTGAACAAATATAAGATACATTCTCTGTTAAGAATTTAATGTTGAAGAAAGCGTTTCATCAAAACACCAATGTTTACAGCTAGCATCGTCTGCTCATTTGAGTTTTAGCCATGTAGTTTGGAGTTTTAAGTTGCATCTGTGAATCTTATACAGTTTTTGATACTTCAGCTCTGGGAAAGATGAGTAGAAACAAAGAAAAAGCAATAAAATGTTATTAAGGGAATGTGGACTTCTGCTATCCTTGGTTCTGATTTAAATTTGATGTGCAGAACAGTGACAGGACAAGCAAAATCCACATCATTATTTGTAATACCTATTACACAGAAGGTTGCTGATTTAGGTAGCTGGGGATCATAGGATCACAGGATCTTTTATGCTGGAAAAGACTTAAGATCGAGTCCAACTGTTATCCCAGCACTGCCAAGTGCACTGCTGAAGCTTTCCTTCAGAACTGCATTTACACAATGCCCCTGGGGATGGTGACTCATGTGCTTGCCCTGGGCAGCCTGTTCCGATGCTTGTCAAGCCTTTCAGAGGATCTTCTGGTGAATTGGAAACAGTGTAATGCATCATCTACAGGGTTAAAAATTACATGCAAATGTAAGGAGCACTTAAAACAAGTTTTCTGATCAGATGAAGGCTATGAAATGTTAGGTGGCCTTTAAATAGTGTCAACACCAATTAAACTTACTGAATTGTGTTAATGAACACCATTTCAATTAAGCAGTTGCACAGATTCTAATAAATGTTGGGGGTTTTAGCAATGTGATTGCTAAACATAGCTTTGTCACAAGGATTTTTTCCATACAGAAATAAGTTAAAAAAATCTGACTTCTTTTAGTAGTGTGTATATATAACACATTGGTTTTACATTGGTTTTATAGATCCACTAACTTCACCAAATTCATCCTTGTTTAATGACTTTGCTGCCCTCAGCGTGTCTCAAAGGAGGAAGGTAGGCAACAACTAAATCATAAGTAGCATATTTATGTATGAGTTGGCAGGGCAGAAGATCTGGAATAACTTGAAATGCTACATGAAATAAGGATAATTCTTCTGATGTTACTAGATTAATTTTAATGTGTTGCTGCTGTTATAAATAAGATCTTAGTGCTTCATTTTTGCCACATCAGATCAGACTGCTGCTGCTATTAAGAAATACTCCAGATACTTGTAAACTGAAGTGTATAGAATATGAAGCTTAATACGTAGCCCACTGAATTTGAAAACCGAATATTTTTATTCTACTAAGGGGCATGTGATCTGCAAGCCTTTATGGCAGCAAGTTCAGAATATGTTAAGAAACATTCTCCCATTTATTTCTACGTTATGTGATAATTATCACTGTTGGAAATGCATTTAGTTTAAAAGACACTGCTATCATTGGGAAGCAAGGGTTTGGGGGTTTTTTTTCCCATCCCTCTAATTTGTTATTGAGAAATATTTCTTTTGCTGAGGGCTAGGCAGCATCTTCAAACACTTTTGATGTGCAGCTGTGCAAGTTGTGGTGTTTTCCAGTTACACACTCAGTGGCTGGAATAAGAGACAAAAGTTTGATTAAACAAGAGTTCCTTCTCATTTTTGTGAATGGTCGTTGACCAAAACCAGACATTATCTTGTCCCAACCAGTTATTAAATTTTACTTTCACTGATGAATTTCATGTTCTACTTCTTATTAGCCACATTATCCTGAGCTTTCCTGTAGTAAATAATGAAAGCAAGCTGCATCAGCATGTTCTGTATTATTCTTGCAGGTGAAGATTGAGCTTAAAGATAATTGCTGTAGTTGGTCCATCATACTGTTTTTAAATATAAATGCTGTTGTAGAACATTAATTTTCTAATGTTATGATGTATCCAAACTACGTGGAATATCTGCATTGCTCTTTTCCTTAATGCCAGTACAGTGCACTGAAAGTTGAATGTAAAGAACTATAAATGTGTTGCTTATCCACTTACCAGGGCTGGTAAAAATGAAAAATAATTGTACACTTCTCCTTAAGACAGACTTTGAGACCCAATATATACACATGTATGTAGCTGGGTGTAAACTTGTGCTTGTGTATGAACCACATGCACCAAAAAAATAAGCTATCAAATGGAAGTATTGCAAGAATGACCACTGTCTCTAAAAATTTCTTCAAAGTTTAGCAGTACAAAGTGAAAACAAACCAATTAATGTTTGCTTGTAAAGCACAAATACCTCAAAGCTCAAATAATGCAGAGAGCTTTCTGACTTGGTCCACTTTTTCCACAAGAGAAAGAAGCAAATTAAGGCACTGGCTGCTAAAATAGTATTAAGAGTAAGTTTCACCTGTGAAATTGATTAACTTGGATTTTTTTATAGTTAGCATTTCAGCTGTAACTGGCATTAATTGAAAGAGGTTTGTATTTTTCTTTGCATATTAATATACATATTAATTTTTTTTTACTATGACTGCTATTTTGTAATGTATGCTGTTATTAAAGGTTGTTAAATACTAGTAATGGGGAAGTTTTCATAAAATACTACTTGAGCTGTGTAAATCTAGGCATCCAGGCTCCCTCTGTAGTCAGCACAGGGAGATGAGTAGTTTAAAGGAACATTTAGCTCGCTCTGAGAATATACTTTGGCAATGACCAGATGTTAGTGATTGCTTTAAGTGGATAAAAATTGATGGCTGTAGTTACGAGAAATTAATAAGGTTTATGACTGACTTTTTCTGCCAGTCAATACATTGCAAGTAGTTATGATGTAATTTTTAAATATTTTCAGTATTTTTGTTACAATATCCAAATTGTCTGAAGTGATTTCCTTAAGCACTAAATGCTTGAGAGCCCGGTTTTTAAAAACTTGTGTGATTCCCCTCTACCCCGTTAACTGGGGTTTGTTTAGAGCTAGAACAGTGGGGTTTATTAGGCCAATGCTTGGTGCCTGCTGTATAAAGGGAGCCTTGGTGACTAGTTCAAATGTAGGTGCTTAAAACATCTACTGTTTGAAAAAAATTTCCGTTATCTTACTAAGAGCCCAAGTCTAAGGATTTTTTGTTCTGAACTAGCTGGCAAAACCAGCATTTCCTTCGTTTATCACTGACTTGGAGGACAGATATAATACAGTCTTGGTAAGTGAATAAAGAACAATTGCTTTCCTTTAAAAATATCTCCATTCTAATTTGTAGTATTTTGAAGTATTAAGTTATTTGGAACTGTGTAAAAACTGCATGTTTGTGTTGTGTAAAACTGAATAGTTTCTGTAAAAGCATGTACTGTGTCGTTCTGTTAAGCAAGTTTATTGATTCTCTGGATATTGCTGATCATGTTATGCTGGCAGCCCTTTAACAATGGGCAAACCATATGGAGAAATATTTGAGATCATAAAATATTAAACATAAAGTGATGATTGTAATTCTGAATATCCTTGCTTTAATTATACTATTTTTGAAACCAGTTATTATGACTGAGCTATTTAATTTGCTTTTGATTATTTGATGTATAGAGCCATTCTACTTTATGTTTAAAAAGTAAACATAGTCCTTGAATTTTTATGAACATTCTCAAGGTAATTATTTCTGTTTAGAAATTATTAAACTGCATTTCAATTTTAGATTTCAGGAAAGCTAAGATTACTGTTTAAAGACATTTTTATAGGATACTTAAAATGAAATCAAAGGAGCTAAGTATTTCTGTAGATGGAGCCTTGGTGGAGGTTCTGTCAACTGTAAAACCTTCTGGATTTACTGTCCGGTTGTTCTAACTCCACATGCAGTAAGACAAGCAACCTTAAAGTGAATTTCCTATAAGAGATTTTTAGGTAAGTATTAATCTACAATGCACAAATAGGATTTGTGAAGCATGGAACAAAAGCTAGAGTTAGTAATAGACTAACACCCTTTCCCAAGAATAATGATGTCATGCTTATTTCATTTTTTCTTCAAATACATGTTATGCTTGTTAAAAATAGGGTGGCATTCTGAACTTGAACTTCCTAGGTGTTTTTCCTAAATTGACCTTAGCCATTATCTAGAAAAGTGCTCATCTCTAAACCTGAAATGATCTGTCTGGAAAAGTTCTTGCTTTCATTTTGGTGCTTCTGGTAAACAGCTAATTAAAAACTTGTGTGACATAACTGATCAGAATCTGCTGTCAAGGACATGACAGCTTAATGCACTAAGACAAAAATATATTATGAAACTTTTCGTTTAAATTTGTTCTGAGACTGTTGCCACCAATCCAGGCTAAAAGGTTCCTGTACTTGTCACTGGTCAGCCCTATAGGATAGTGAAAACCATTTACTTTTACATTTTACTTTGATTTTTTTCATACCTTCAATCCTCATGAAAACTGAACTCTTAGGAAAAGCTTCTAACACTGACTTATTTCCATTTCATTTTTTAAATTGTTCAGTCACACCTAGAGGAGGTCCATTAAGGTGAGAATAACTTCAGTTCACAGGCTGCAAGGGGTGAACTAATTGCTTGTGCTGTATTAAACACAATTTTCATGCTGATTTTTGTGTTTTGAAGAATTTTTTTTTTCCTAGAATGCCTTCCGTTGGTTTTAGGTGAGTAAAGGCAAGGACAAAAACTCTAGATTAGGAAGGAACGTATAAGAGAGATTATCTGAATTGATGTTCACCCGAACAGGGTGCAGCTGTTCAGTGCAGTCTGTGGAGATTTACAGCAAGTGGGACTGGACAGCAGACTTAATTAATTTACTTTGATCAGCAGAAATAAATTTACATAGAAAATTATTTTGAAGCAAAGATTACCTGTAAACGTAGTCTGCATAAATGCAAGCTTTTTAATGAGTATGAGAAGAGTTTGACCTCTTAAGTTAAAAAAAAACAATAAAGATAACTTCAGGTCCTGTGAATATTAAATTCTTAAGCCTTAAAGGGTTGCTATTTTATTTTTGAGTGTCCTGCCTCCCATCTAGCTTTGTTACTTTTTGGGAAGCTGTATTTCTCTCCAGCTTCCTGTTTCTAGCTCTGTCTTGACACCTCTGATACCTGATCATTATCAAGTTCAGTGGTGTTCATTGAAAAGCTGTATGTGCCATGTTTGGTCTTGCTGAATTTGCTTTTAATGCAAATGTGTTGAGACAGTTTTCACCTTTCACAGCCTCCTGCATACAATCTCAGAAACACGGATCATGTTCTGATGAGTTGAGGGTAATGATCAAGCATCGTGTCGTTGTGTTCTAAGAGACAGAATTATGGCTGCACAGACTCTATAGTGTACCTGGGCTAAATTTATATTTCCAACCCAAAGTTTTCCTTCTTGGATTTATATGCCCATACTGCAGTAATAAAACCTTGTAGTTGATGCTAATAAAAGTTGTTTCAGCAATGCAGAAAGACTGTGCTTTATGAGAAAATGAATAAATGTTTGTAGGTAATACCATGGTCTAAAATGTGTTACAAGGATATCATATAATGTAATCCTTACGTTTTTCCTTGGAATACTTAGTTATCGGAATTGTTCCTTGGTTGTATGCACTTGCTGTCTTAGTTATTACTATTTAGATAAATATGTATTTTTCACTTCTAAGTGTGTCATGGGATAATATCTTATTCACTTTTATTTTTATGTGTGGATTAGTGATCATTATGGTTATGATTAAGTCAAATTATAAAAGCATTTCCCGTTAAAAATATGTAAAGTTTACATTTTGTTGCCTCATCCTTTTGTGTATTTGAAGTCAAATAACTTCAAATGTAAATAATATACTAGATGCTTTTGTTTATATTTATAAGCTTTGTTTGATTCTTTCTGTGCCAAGGTGTTTGTAGTTTTCAAGAGTGATTTGCAGTAAAATAATGGATTTTTTTTCAACTTGTGCACATGTTATTTGAAGGCACTATACAAATATTTAAAGCATCTAGAAAATATGCCACTTTGGAGAAATATGCCTATTAAAGACCAGAATAAAAGCTGCATCAGTCTTTAACCCTCTTACCTATATATTTGGTAACTATGTGTGATTTTCCCGATTATTTGTAAGTAATACAAAAATTTGTCCTATCAAAAGGATAAACATGAAGAAAACCTGTGGTGTGTCCATAGTGTTCATTTAGCAATGGAGTTTTTGAAAGTTCATCTTGGTGGTGGTACCCTGACAAGTCTTCACTACAGTTAGAACTATCTGTTTAATGGTGGTAGAAAGAAGTCTAGTTTTCCACCAGTTTACATAAATTCAACAGGTGATATGAATTTCCTAGTAAAGAAGTTTGTCAGCTAGACAGCAAAATTGATCAGAAAACATTTGACCTACTTATGTCAGTCTTCCTGCCTCTGCACTCTTCAAGATTTTCATGCCTTCAGCGTGTATACTCATGAAATAAACTTTTTTAGTATATTCACCTGAAACGTTTCCCTTAGCTATGGTTTAAAATGTCTGATATAGTGATTGATCTATTACATCTCTAAAATTTGTTTAAACCAAGAATTTTTCTTTTTTTTTTTTTTTAGTGATAAGATGTGTTGCTTTGGAATAAGACACATTTCCATACCAAATGGCACATTTAAGTTTTCTTGGGGTAGAAAAATACATCTTGTTTTTCTCTGTATGATACTTTTCAACTAGTGAAATCCTGTCTCTAGCCAAACCCACGTTTTCATGAGCGATCTGGATGGAAGGGTGTCTAGTCTGTTAAGTGCATATAATCTCAATGCATAGAATTGGAAACTTCAAAATTATAAGCATGTGAGCATTATAAATGTTAACATAGTCTTCTTTTTTTCATAAGGGAAACAACACCCAACAACAAATACCACCTAACCACACAATTATTTTTAAGCTGTTGACCAAGCTCCTATTCCATTTTTTTGTGATTATCAAAAATTAAAAATTGCTTCCCGACTTCAGAAGCTGAGATACCAAAAAAACCCCACAGGTATGGTCTGCCTGTCTGCTACTGGGAGGTTGTAATAAAAAAAGGAAGAGTAGAGGGTATTTTGGTTAGCAATTAACCCAATTCATGTAGATGGGTTTTGTGGCTTTATTGGCTACAAAACTTACAGTTTAACTTCACTTAAGACAGCTTTTCTTTTTCATATTTCCATCTTACAAATCTGTTAGGCTATTCGTGTTGACCATAACTCATGTTCAGATGTAACACTACTCTGGGTTCAGCAATACACAGTAGCAGAGTTGTACTCACAACTGAGGTCCCGCTTAGCGGATTGTGCTTGTGGAGGGGCTCAATAACATATTGAAGTTCCTACCTGTGGCTTGGTGTTTCAGGTACTGTCTTACTCCAGCTACTCAGTTATGGTTGTTGGGTGAAAATAGCAATAATGACACCAAGAACTTCTATTCTGGTTTCAGTTTTAAAGGCATAATAAAACAGAAATTGCTCCTTTTTCAGTAGACTAGCAGCCTAGCTGAGGATTTAACCTCTTTTTCTAATGGTCTCTTTGCCATTAATTTAAGAAAAAAAGAAGTCTTTCAAAAGTCAGCATTGAAATTTAAAATTGCACGTCTTACATAAATTTGGTAGTACGGTAAGTAGTACAATGAAAATGTGAGTTTGTATAGCTTTTTGCTTTTTGTTCTGATAATGTAATATTTTATTGTTTGTATGTGCAGATACAGTTCATACTGAACTCACTGTACAACAGATGAACCCTAGCTAATGCTACTATGATACCTTTTAGCTACAGTAATTTAAGGTTATGCTGCTTCATTTAGCCTGTGATGGAGAAGGCTTAAGGTGACTTCTGTTTGGTTTGGTTGTAGAAGCACATGGACAGCATTACCATAGCTCAGACTCTTCACAATGCTTCGTAACACAAGAGCATGCTCACATGTTTGTGTGCTTGACGTTATGTTTTGGTACTAAAATGGTCTTGTAAATCTGAAATTCAAAACCTGCTAGAGGTAAATGCATTTTAAGGAACAGAAATATAATTTGGGACCGGAGTGATCTCGAAAAAAATTGAGTTGCAGGTGTTCAGTAGAAGAAAACTTCGCAATTATGTAGTTTGATTTCTCAGCTTATCTAGACTTAAATACTACGTGAAAGTATTTACAGTTTGAATGTTTGTAGATATTTTCTTGTTTAAATTTATTCCTCTAGGATAGCCATAGAACATCTTACACTAGATGTCAGTTTAATCCTGAATTAGAAAAAGGAAGTGTGGTATTGCCCACTGTCCTCAAAACAGGAGGAACTAGGGGCAAAGATACTGTTACAGCAACTAGTAGGAAGAAAATAGAGTTGCTGAACACATTCCCAAAGTTCTTGTTGAATGAATGAGATCCAAGTAATTAAACTGACTTGAGGAATACTTTCTAGTTTGGGCTACTGAAGGTAATCATCGTTAGTAGTGTTATCATGTGAAGATGCTACTTAGGAAGGACTTGTTTTTGGACTGGCTTTCTTTTGTTTCAAGTGTAATGTTTTTTAGACTTTAGGGGTTTATCTTTCCTAATAATTGTGCCAACCAATAGGCTCCTGTCATTAATTGCTGGCAGCAGCTTGGTTCTGCAGGGCAAGGGTTATAATTATTAGCTATGGTTGAAAATGCTTACCCTTCTCACCCTGGGGGAAGCTAAGCTGTTGCTAGCAATTAAAGGTAGGTAGCTGTTCCTTGCCTCATGTAAACATTTGCAGACAGTAATTACTACATGTGAACAGGTTTTTTTACCTCATAGACTGTAGGGAAGGTAGAAACACAATTGTTTTTGTAAATACGCAAGAAAAATTGTCCCCAAGCATAAAAGTTTGATTTATTAGTCCAGATTGTCATGCCCTCTGTGTTTTAGGTAGGTATGTTTACATATTTTTATATATATACGGAAATGATCAGTGGTTGATGAGTTTGTGCTCATTTTAAGGTGACCTCTCTGTGTTACTTTATTTCCTGCTCTGTATAGAGGTCAGGGATATAGCAAAGTTGATACACTTATTCAGACTTCTCAGTCTATTTGCTTTGCCTTCTGTTGAATCTCTCCTCTTGGCAGATACTCTGTTTTCCGATGTCCTTTGAATTCAGATTGCATTTCTAAATCAGATCCAAGTTTGCTCATTGAGAATAAGTGTTATTTAGAATGACTTTGGTGCACATAGACTAAAATTTATTTCCAAATGTTAATATTGTATATTCCATCTTCTAATGTCTGTCTAAATAATCTTGACCTAGTAGTCCCCTAATGTTTTATGATAAATAATGAAAGGAAAAAGATTTTTTTTTTTAGACTTATCCAGTGCCTAATTTCATTTTTTAATACAAGTAAGTAAAGAACTACTGGAACATGAATTCAGATTGTCTCTTATGTGGTCTTTCATAAAGCCTAGAATAGTATACAGTTTCATCCTATTGTCTGCAATCTGAATCCTGTTGTGACCAAAAAAGCCTTCTTCCAGATTGGCTTCTTTCCTCTTTTGTTTTGGTTTTACTCTTCAAAATATTTGTAGACAACCAGTTATTATGGAAGATTAGAAGAACCCTTTGTGAATGGAAATATGTTTGGGCACTGGCTTGCAGTCCAGTAGTCTGAGGCAGACTGTGCCCCTGCCCTTGGTAGAGCATGGAGAGAGATGGGAAAGCTTCCAGGGAAACTGTTACTCTTCATTATGTTATTTCCAATAGTGAGCCTATGAAAAATACATACTGTATTCAAACCTTGCCCTAAGGACCAGTCTTGCTTCAGTGACCAGCTTCTCACCTCTAATGGCTTTGCAGGTTAGGATTTTAGTAGTCTTTCTGATTTACTGAGATAAGTTTCCCAATAGTTGAGTGTTTCTCCAAATAAACAACCAATATTTAGATTTACCGTCATCAAGAGTGTGTTTGAACTGCAGAAGTTTGTGCTACCCATCACAGATTGCTAATTGGTATGCTGAAGTTCAGTCTTGTTTATTGTTGCTAAGTTTGGTTAACTCCTCCATGGAGTTTATTTCCTTTGGTAGTTCATAGTCCATGTTGGTATCCTTGGGGGTTTTTTGCAGGTTTTTTGGAGGGGTTGGTTGGTTTGTTTGGGGTTTGGTTTTTTTTGGGGTTTTTTTTGGTTTTTTGGCAAATGAGGTACTGTTGACTCTACTGAGTTTTAATTCTTTCCAAAGCTTTCAGCCTAAAAGCTTCCAGGGAAGTAGAGGAGAGAATCTATTTAGGTTTTGTTTTTGCAACCATATTATGGTAGCTTTGTCCTGTGTTTTACAAATTGTTTCTGTGTGAGTGGGAAATCTTCTCCAGTTAGATTCTTGCTTTGTTTCCCAAGGAATAATTTCTGAAGTGTGTATGAAGGTACATATTGCTCAGATTTCTAAGGTGCTAGGTGAAGTAGGTATCTAAATAAAGGTAAGTTAAGCTTTGATTACTAAGAGTGATCTATATCCAGATGATAGTTTCACTGTCACATAAAAATGCCCAGACAAAACCCTGCAACAAAAGACAGCCAGCCAACCCCTGCAGTTTGATCCAGTTGTGGATATAATTGGCATAAAAGGCCCTGGTCTAAATATGCATAGATCTAAAATATTTCTTTTGATGACATTTGCTATCTAGGTAGATACACATAGGTTTAAAAGTGCAGAGAAATCTGGAAAACTTTTGTATTTTACGTGTTTGAAAGTATTTAACAGATTTTCTTTTTTACAGTGTGCCTTTTGAATTTAATGTTCATATCATTCTTTATAAGTAGTTCCTTTGTAGAGATCATTGCCAATTTAATAGAAATATCACTGTTAATGAGGTACAATAATTCCTGCATGTTAAATTTCTCAAATGTGTTTTATTTTCTCAATTTTATGACAGTTCCCAATGCATTTGTCATAGTAATTCTTGTCTATTTTCACTTAAGACAGTAGCTGAAGTTATTTTTTTAAATGTTAACCTGAGCAGAAATGTTTTTCTTAAAGTTCTGCTGCAACTGGTTACTCAGTTCTACCTGATTTTTAAAAGCAAATATTCAGGAGATGAGTCATGGCAAATTTGAATTTAAAATTTGTTTGGTAGAAATTTCAAGGGAGGTTTTCATTATTATGATGTGATTGAAGGTATTTATTTTGAAAATACGGATTTTTTTTTTTTTTAATACAACTTCTCATTTGGACAATTTGCAAATTTATGTGCATATTTCAGTGGCTGACTTGTGATGGATGGCTTTGCTTACAAATAATTAGTAGTCTCTGAAGTTTATTTTCTTTTTAATTTTTTAAAGCATTGTTTATTATAACCAAATAGTCAGGATTGAGAGGAAACAGTCTCAGTTAAATTTTACTTGCAAATTGTTTCCTATTCCACCAATCCAATGTAATACCTATTTAGTTAGCTTTAGAAGAGGGTTGTTAGGAGTGGCCTGGTTTCTCTCCTTCTTTTTCATAGCCCAGGAAGTATCGACTGGGGATGCTGGATGAGAGGATAGTTCCGGTGGGATCAAAAGCAAGAAAATCAAAGAACCCTATTGGCTGTCTGGCTGACAGGTGTAAAACAGGAGTACCCATCAATATGGTTTGGTGGAACAGAGTCACAGAAAACAATTTACAGGTAAAATTATTTTTTACTAGTCATTTTTTTCAGTATTTTGGATGTTTTATTTTCAGTTCTGGAAAATGTTAGAAAAAGTTACTCCAGGTATGAGTTAAGATCAAAGCAAATATTTATTTCACATTTTAGGCATATTGGTCCTCTAAGAGAGTGATTTGGAGATATTTAATTATCATCACCCATTGCTGTGATATATACTTGATTTTGGTATAATCTGAGGAGAAGGAGGAAAAGTAATAATTTAATGTATTCTAAAAGCAAACAACCACAACCTTTAATTCTCATCTGAGGAAGATTTCTACTGGTAAAATTAGTGATTGTTGTTAAAATGATTGACACAATGCAAGTAGATGCCCTCAGTACAGAATTTGAAGATGTTGCTATCATGATCAGGAGGTATAAATTCTTAATTTTTATGTTGAGATAGTTTATATTTCTCAACTTGTTTGAGAAATATATGCAACTCTTACTATTATTTTACTTCGTTACTTAATCTTCTTCAGCCCTGTAAGAGGGGGTGGTCCAGCTGGGTTTGAATATCTCTTTACCGAAGTAGCAGGTAATCCTTGGGATGAAAATGAAGGATAATTCTAGCCTAGGATGAATCTGCTTCATGTCCCTTAAAGTGGAGTTTAGATGGAAATTATTGCAGCGATGAGAACTGCACCACTACTGCTAATACTTTTTTCACTTGTGTAGTGCTTTTGATTCCTCAGAGATGGTTATTTTAGTCTTCCTATGAGAGTTATGTTATTTTCGATGTTTTCTAAGTGAATGAAGTGGGTAAATTGATAACAGATTCATAATTAGAACTTGTGGCATGTTAGAATATTCTTTCATTTCACTGAATTTCTGCCATGTAAGGGCCAGCATGGTGCTCATATGAACTCCTTTCTGGACATCTGTGTTACTGGCATGAATAGTCATGGGCAGTGTGATGTAGGCAGCATGATGCTACGTTGTTTAGGGACATTTGGACCTTCAGTCTGTGTTGGCTCTTTTACTGCTGGGAAGCAGCACAGCCACTGATGGAGAAAAGAGAAGGGTAAAGGAAACATTGAGAGAAGCACCAGGTAAGCTTGAAGGACTGTGGTGAGAGCCTGTGAAACAGTACTGTTTTGAAGGGAGAGAAGACTGACAAACTGAATTTATTGTCTAACAGTGAATGTAAGCCATAATTGAAGACAATTCTGAGAAGCAAGAATCAGAAAATTGCTCTTTAGTTTTTGGGTGGACAATAAAGGGCAGAAAAAGCCCTGTTTGTACTCCTGTCCTCTGTTGTGTTCTTGCTGTACAATGATGCAACAAGCTTTGTTAATCTACTCCATTTAGAATGGAAGCAAAAGAACTTAATGCTTTTGGAGGCTGGAGAGGCAGTAGCCTGAAAGTTGAAGCTTCTTACCAGGAACAGTTGTCTTCTCAGTACCTGTGCACTTTGAAGTAGTGTTCAAAGTGTAGCAAAGGGAAGGAAGCTCAAGGTCCTCATGCTTTCTGAGGCTGAGGTTTGCTTCAGTGTTTGGGACTGGCTGCAGAGCACATAGCTTTTGAAGGGTGCAATTCCAGGCTGATGTATTGCACCAGAATCCCAGCTACATAATTGATTTAAAGTATGTGGGGCTTAACATTTTGTATTACTTAATACAGTTGCATAGCTTCCCATGGAGATGTGGGCTTTAGCAAAGCATGTGTATGCACATGTGGTGGAAATACGAACAGAAGGATGTGCCAGGAGAAACAGGAGGAATTGAAGAGAAACTGTGGAGTCTGACAAGACTGAAGAAGGAAAGGTGTTAAAACTTGCATTGTGAAATAATTTAACTGTTACTCCTGCATGGCTATGAATTTATAATCCAGATCTGTTTTGTTTAAATATTATGTTATACTTACGTAATTAAAAGTGAAGTCTGCAGAGTGAATTGTACTCTGGGTTGTGCATTGAAAAAGAAAAAAACAAAATCCAGGTTTGGTTTATAGTGATGTATCCTACCTTATATTAGGAAATGTCCTGAGCTACTATACTACCACATGATATATATTATAACAGCAAATGGTAATCCTCCTTAAAATAATAAGAGTAGATAGATTATTTTTATACAGGTTACTTTACTTCTTATTCACCATCAATAACTGATTCTTTGTTTCTTGAGCAAAAAATAATCATAGAAATTACTTTTTTCAAGTATGTTGCATTAGGAGTATAGACCTCTAAAATTGTAGGTGTTTTTACAGTACTTTGAAGGATTTTTGTTAAAGAAATGTGAAAATATTCCAAATCTAATTTTGTAGTTTACTTTTTAGTGAGATCTGCTTGCCAGTTGTAGCAAGACTTGGCTAGTAGTTTTGTCTGAGCCTGTGTTCTGGTTTATAAACCAATAAATCTTTAGCCAACAGATTTTACCTAGTTTTAATGAATTTGACTCTTAATTCTTCTGCAAGAACAATAGAGTAAGATAACTAATAAGGTTGGCAAATTGAAATTTATTAGAGCCTGTTGCTGGCATGATGTGATGCCTTGTCACAGTAATTATAATAACTTAGCATGTTACACAAATTCAGTGGTGGCATAGAAGATTTGCTTTGAAATTCCTGGTGACCTCCCATGTCTTCTGGGTTGCTCTGACATCACAAAATGCATCCTTTCCTGATGCCATGGCTTGCAAGGAATCCTTGGAGGAATTGCAACAATGCTCTGTAAAGTGAATCTCCTTGTATAGAGCCTCTGCCCATTAAAAAAGCAACAAAGAAACCCCCAAAGCCCAACAAAAACAAAATAACATGTTAAGCTCTAGGAAGACTTCTGCATGTTTCTGTATTCCTAAGAGATATTATGAAAACTGTGCCAAAAATAGACTGGTAAAGGAGTGCCCTGCTTTGTAGCATGGGTGTGGGTTAGTGGTGGTTTTCTGTAACCATTACATGATTATGTAGTTTGGGATGTCAGAACAAATCAGCACGAATTTGTAAGGGAAGGAGAACATGAAAAGAGAACAGAGAGGCTTGTGTCCAGTTTCTAGCATGGTAAGTACATTATCACATCCTTCTGAAATCAAATGAGATTGGCCTACTTTTTGAGTTAGGTAGCTGGCTTTGGGCTTTGGTTGAATGTGGAACCAGAACCAAGTTAATGAGGTACTGTTACAGCCTCTGAAGCTGATGTGGTGTCTCTGCTGCTGCCCAGCTGTGTTGAGGGATACTGAATGACAAATGAGAGAGAGAAGGGTGGTTTCCAGTCTTCCTATGGGGTCCCTGTGTGATTTTCCAAAGGTTTCATAACTAGTACGTCCTTGTGTTCCAGCTCACTTCCGTACTTAAAGACACTTTGAGGATTCATTTATTAGTTAGTGCAGCAGTGGGGCCTTACAAGTTTATCACTGAAGGGCATAAAGACAAATCACGTGTATCGAAGTTTATACTTGATGAAACAGGAATTTTGATTTTATTTCTGGATTATAGAAATCTGTTACATGCAACTCAACACACAGTAATGCCACATGCTGCTGTGTAGTCCTTCCAGTGATGGTCTTCAGCTTAAATCTTTGGCTTGCTCTTTGCTTTCATCTGTACCTTCTTTTAAGGAGCCTTGAATTGTTTTGGGGTGTTTTTTTCCTAGTACTCACAGAATATTTTTTTTTCTTCCCCCTCTGTGCTATATTTTAATTTTATTTCCTTTTAATATGTGTAAAAGCATAAAAGTTGCCAGACAAATTCTGAGCTGACTAATAACACAAAAGAATTGTTTAATAGTCCTGGCCTCCTTTTGTACTTTTTTGGTTCCATCCAGCCATAATTGCATGATGGCTAAAATGAGCCTTCATTTGGACTGTATTTAAATGTGTTTTATAAAGTTTTTTTCACTCTGATGTGCAGAAGTGTAGGAATTGTTTTTGTAAGTGGAGCTGGATGGACTCAGTTTTGTGGTCTGTCTTTGGAAGTGTCTTTGCAAAGCTGACTGAGAAGAGGCATGGACATAAAGAATCTGAAAAGAGGATATTTGGATGTAATCTCTTCATGTAATCATTCTGTGAATGCATGATACAGGTATTCAGGTAATAAGGAAGTTGCTTCACTGCTTTAGTTAGACAGCATCTTTATTAATATATTGGAAGAAGGGGAATGAGATGTCAGTTAGCAAGGCTGAGAGGAAAAGGGAATGATGAGAGTTTTAGCAGAGGTATCATTTAGAAGTCACCTTAGCACCTTATTGCTAGAAATACATAATGTAGCTAACACGGCTTCCTTCTCTTTAATGCTGTTTGTTGAAAACATGTTGATTAGCATTTTGAAATTTTGTATGTGCCTATTTATGGGACATTTGCATTTGAAATTGGAAATAGACTTATTTAACACAGTGCAGGCAGTGCTGGTAGGCTGTTTTTATTGTTTTGGGTTTAGAAGTACGTTTGCTACTTTTTAACATCAGTGTTGCATAATCATTACATGATTCTTGCATGTCCATTCTTCTGGTTGCTCTTGAAAATTAATAACAGTTTTCAATACTCATTTTATCTACATATTTTACCAAGCCTGATTTACTCTGACTTAAAAATTTAAGCTCATCTAGCATGAATAAGTTACTTTATTCTGAGATAAATAATTAATTGCTAATTAATTTTTGTTAAATTTTTATGATTGTAGCATCACAGAGAAGTAAAACAGGCTTTCATAATATAAGGTCTATCTTCATAAATCAAAGCTTTTTACTCATATGCAAGATTTTCATCAAAGTTACGTAGAAACAACTTAACCTTACCAGGCTTTGATGCTCATTCTGAATTGTGATATCAAAAAATGGAATGGAACTGAGTTTCCATCAGACTTGACTCATTGCTGTTCGTAATTCTACAGCATACACCATATCAGCCCTAGCAGATTCTTGGGTTTGAAGTGTTAAAACACTTACCAGTTAAAGTGGAGCTCTTTCTTAAAGTGAAGCTGCATTTAAAAAATTTGATGGTTATAGGTAACTCTAAGTAGGTAAGTACCTTTCAGTAAGTAACTAGCATTTTAGTAAGTAAGTAACTTTTAGATGTGAAAACTAGTGTATGAAAATTTGCAGAATGCATTTAGAAATAAGAAGCATCTCTGTGTTGTAGGAGTTGTTCGAATCAGTGGGTGAAGATGATAAGAGTTTAGGCAGAATGCCATGGATGGGATTTTGGGAAGTCTCTCAGTTACTCTAGGACAGTCTGAGTTACCTTTCAGAAGGTGTCTTTCTCTGCTTGCATGCTTCAGACCTAATGCCTTGTCCGCTCTGTTTGCCTGTTGACGCTGTATTTAGAAGTGATAGAGTTGTGGATGTGTCATTGCTACTTTTAGCAGTGGAAAAATGTGGATCTTGTAGTTCTTTGAAATTATGTTTTTTTTTAGCAAGATGGTATGAATTCTGTCCCTTGCTCTCCCAGTTGTTTTGTTTGACTATTTAGCTCTATCACTGTTTGGAACAGTTTTACTTTACTCTTTACCACCTCTGTAATTTTCTCCAGTTTCAGTGCAGATTTCGCTGAATGATTGCATGCCAGTTTTTATCTAGAGGAGCGCCCTTCTCTTAGTTATTCCTGTACCTAAATTCAGATAAGTCCAGAATATTACCTTTTGAGTATAAATGTGTCAGTTATGTGTTTTCAGTCTGTATAATTTAACTTTTAATTTGTTTTGCTGTATTAGTGTATATCTTAACATGTTTTCCTTAACTGTGATTAAAGAGTTGTAAAATTCATGTAAACTCTTCACCCATTTAAATATGTTTTACTTCATAATCTACATGTTTACTTATAGCTGTTCGTTGAATATTCAGAAACATGCACATGTAAGGTGACAAATAAGGTGGTAAAGTTGATATCATGAAGTGGATGGTGGTTAAAGTTTACTGTGTGATTAAAGGTGGAATATTTTTGCTTTTAAACCTGGGCATCTTCTTTAATATTACAACTTTGAGAATCTTCTTTTTCAGTGCATTGAAATACATTAATACTGTCATATTTGGCAGAAATATTCAAATAAAGGTATTAAAAGCCAATTAACAGAAACTCTTCTCAAATCCTTTCGTCGCTGTCTGAATTGATGTTCACACTTCACTTCTAATTTGGCACTAACTTACTTACTTTCTCTGATGCCACTTTATATTGGTAAAATCAATATTGGTAATTTAACTAGCAGTTGATAGATTTGGTTATTTTAAAACTTCCTGAAACCAAAGTAGTCCAATATAATTTTCTGTAAAAAACCATTATGGATTATCTTAGCAATATCCGTTGTCTATTGGGAGCTGTTGCTGTCTTCTTGTTTTGCCTAATTTGTTTAGACACTTTTGAGAGGTACTCTGCAGATTACTTAATAAACTAAATCCTGTAATTTAATAATCAAGCTTTTCAGAGTGTTCATGTAATAATTGATTTTATTTCTTGGCTTAATGTAGTTTTTGTTCCACTCCTGTCACTTGTAATTGGCTATCCAATGATAAGCTTTTTGCCTTTTGAGCTCTAACTGGGATTTTCTTTTTCTAACTCCCCCTACCCGAAATCAAACAAAACCTCACCTCAAAACAAACACCATGATCCCAAACTACAAAACCATCTGCACTGTTTTGAATAAGAATTAAAAATTGTCGTGCGTTTTTTATGTACTAACAAATACTGGATGTTTGACCATCATTCAGCTTCTATTTTTTTCTGTGGCACCAAATCAGACTTTATTATTAAGGATGCTAGATAAATGAAACAGGTAATTAAAGCAGAAGTTAACTTCACAAAAAACCTGAACATAGAGATCTATTTTAAATAGAGGCGGGATGACTTTTCTAGTAGGAATCATTTTTACTCCTTTAATTTGAAATTGCTAGTTAGTTTGAGATGAAATTGCTGAAGTCATGGGGGAACAGTCTGTGCAGCTGTGGCAAAGCTTTCTCAGTGTCAAGTCTGTTCTCCAACTTGTAATGTAAAGCTTATGGAAAGCCTTTTGCAAGATGTTGTATGAATTTGTAGAAGAGCTGCTCATATGGAAAGTTTGCTTATACCACTTCAGACTAAAGCTAAAAAGACATCTAAATTTGTTCATACAGACTATCTTCCAGTATTCTTTTGGTCTCATCAGCAAGCTGTATTACCTTAAAAATACCCCCTGTACTAGTAGGCCTTTCTACCAAATAGGCACTCTCCATCCCTTCTCATTTAAAATAAACATTTAATTTATTACTTTTTTTTAAACAGACACCAAATCCTTCTGCAAGTGAGTTTATTCCTAAGGGAGGATCAAACTCCAGGCTGAGTAATGTATCCCAGTCAAGTATGTCTGCCTTCTCTCAAGCCTTGTTCTCTCACCCCTCCATGGGAAGTCCTGCTACTGCTGGATTAGCACCAGGTAAGTGGAGAGTAATGGTTTCTAGTACAGTGGTTTGTTTTGTCAAATGTAACCCTCTATATATAGTTACCAGATTTATTTGGTGTAAATGTAGCTGCCTCCTACTTTAGCTCTTAATTTTAAGGCAGTCATTAAAAGCAGAGGAATTTTGAATTTATATTCCAGTAGTATGGAAATCATCCTGCAGGCTGTGAAATCTGCTCAGTCACAGCAGCATTGAAATTAACAACTTACTCTGCTCTTTTTGGGGAGAAGCATTGCTGAGTTATCAAATGCTGTGTCCTAAGTGGTTCTTGCCAGAGCAGTACCTGAAGGTGATTTAAACTACCCATAATCTAGAAATGCACTGTAGTCAGAGTGCAGTGATTTTGATTTACTACACACCAATGTGCTGTTTTGATTTGTTTCTAGACTGTGTGATGTAGAAGTAATTTTTGCAGTATTACTTAGTGCATATGAGGACTTAAAAATCTGGATTAAAAACACAAAGTAGAAGACAAGCTAATTCTATAATACTGTGCCTTGCAAAATCGTATTAATTTTTATTGTATCTGTCACATGTAATCTCACTTCTAAGACCAATTTATAGTTATTTCCCAGGTGTAAAACTCTTACTGAAATGTGTTCCGTGCAGTCATGTAATTGACAGATTTTTTACATGTTTAAAAAGTTCAAGCCCTTCATACATCTTTTAGTCTTCTGATCTTAAGATGTTGACTTAATTCTAATAATTTTGTTTAAATAAAATTATTTTTAATATATAGCCATTAGCAAATGTGGATATTCAGATTGCAGATTCTGTAATGAGTTTGTGTATGTACTTAAACCTCCAGCAGTCTCTTGTGGCTACCGAGAAGCATTAGGTAATTGCCAAAAGAGAGACGGACAAATGTTATAAATGATGTTTAAAAACATCTGTTGGCAATTACCATTTATGAAAATGAACTTCAGTCTTCTTGATGCCAGTGTCAGTGTGAAAGAAGCCAGCATTAAGCTTGCATGTAAAAACATACCAGAGCAGGCTAGGAAAGTGACTGATACTTCTGCTGACCAAATGAACGTGTTGTGGTGCTGTGTCTGCTTGATCCTATATTGTGCTGTACCGTCTTATTGGAAAACTGTTGTGTTTATATGCCTCTCAGCCTTGTCACCTGGATTGAAAAGTATATAAAGGATTAAATAGAATACAGTAAAATGATCTACTTTTGGAAAGTGTCCAGTGGGGTCTCAGAGGGATCCTTCACAGTCCAATTTCTTTACTATCTGTAAGTAATACTCGAAAGGATAAGTAACACTGATGAAAGAAGTTCGCACAACAATTTCAGCTCTTAGAAATAAATATAGATACCAGTGCTACATACTTTCTAGCCTCAAATACTATTGTTTGTTTATGGACAAGAGGGATGGGGGAGTATTCCTAAGAGCTAACTTCAGGCAGAGTTGGCTTGTTTCCCTGCTCTTCCTGTATAACTAAAATGAAAATGTATTTCAAAGTAGGGATCTTGGTTGGATTCTCTGAATTTTTCTAGAAGCTTTTCTTCTCTCACTGAGTGCAGAATTCTCTGAACCTAAGTATCCTATGTAAATGCTGCTCACAGGCGTTTATTTTTATTTAAATGTTAACATTAAAGCTGTCAACAGGATCCATCCACAGAAATTCCTGTTACCTCAAGGTCAGCTAGGAGGTGCTCTTTCTAAAAAATTAGGCTCTTAAATAAGAAAGCAATATCTTTGTGTGAGAAACTTCAGGACTTAAATCATACTGGATAACAGGATAAAAAAAATTGAAATGTATTCTGAAGTTGTCATGAAAAAATGGTTGAGATCTGTTGGCCATCAATAAGTGAAATCAAATTCAAATGAAAGCCATATGAAGAGTTTATAAGAATTTTCCTTTTGAATAAAGATAAGTCTCCTTCTAGTTATGGGATGCATACTCTCCAGCAGAATAATTTTGTGGATTTAAGCATTTATGTGAGATTAAGATTGCTTATTGTAATTTACAGGGTACTGGAGGAAATCAAAATTTCATGAGAAATAAGGAAACGTAGTAGGAGTATTTAAGACTTCCATAGTTTTGTTCACCCATAACAAAGTAGATAAATTATGAAAACAGTACTTTGGTTTCCTTCTTGATGATGAAAAAATATAAGTTCTTTCACATATCAAATTCCTGAAATTTCCCTAAAGGTAGGTGTAAATCAAAACCACTTTTGACATCTAGTATTTCTTGTCCTTGGAAAATATTTGTCCTGCCTGTCTCTTCAGTACAGCAGAAATACTGAAAAATATGACCAGGGAAACCCAAAATACTTTAGTGGATAACTTGTTGGATCCATGCCTGACATATCAATTAGGATGCAGTATGGAAGAAGGTTACTCCTACATTCACATGTTTTGTTATTTAAGTGCTTTCTAGGGCAATCTCAACACAGAGTCATGTTCATCTTAGTGGCCTTTAATAGAATATGGAAATAGAGTGATATAAAATACAACTTACACAAGTGGTGGGAGAAAATTGTTTCACTGAAGAGTTGCAAACAGATCTAATTTACCATTTCCAAACTCTTGTTTCTGTAAACTCACCTGAATACTATCTTATTGCTCCTCCCTTTCCTTGCTAGCAAACACACCCTGTTTGTCATTTGTGTGGGAGGTTTAGTAAGAAGTTGACAATCTTCAAGTAGCACTTTTGCTAACAAGCTTATCTCACCCAGTCCTGTGTAGCTGTATTAGAGTATTAATGGCATTAAAATATGCAAGACATTGTATGAAAGAAATTCATTAATGTAATGGAAGTGATAAGACATCATTGCTGTGTTGAACTTGGGAGATGTATAGCCCCCAGTAGTGAAAAGTGTCTAGATTATACCTAAAGAATGATGCCTTTGTCACTGATGGAAGTGACAGCAAATTGCTGTTGCTTCTATATTTAGTCCAAGTCAGGTTCTGAGCTAATGCAGAAGGTAGGAGATCCCATTTCTGCTGCCAGTCTGAGCCTGCAGGCTTAGGAGCCAGCAGTGCAAAGGTGCTGTGCTTGTCTCCAGTTGACACATCTCCATTTGTGATGAGCTGCAGGGGTGTAGCTCTCAGAGTCCACAGCGCCAGCTGGAGAATGGAGCACTTTCAGCTGTGGTGGTTTGTGTGTCTGAAGGCCCCAAGGGCTTGTTCCAGCCTCCTGGATCAAATGTGGTGCAGAGGAAGTTCTGCAGCCATTCCAGAATAATGTAAGAACAGAATAAGGCAAAGAGACTCTAAAATGGTCTTTTTTCCCAGTTAAAACTGAAGAGGAAGAATAGATGACCTAAATTGTTTAGGGAAAGAAGCCCGTTTAATTAACTTGAAAATACAGAGCTACAATGCTAATGGCCTGATACAAGGCTTACAATAAAAAGTAGTAGTTAAGGAATTTAAGGATGCTAATTTAAGTTCTTGAAATAATCTGATGATATAATTTGCTTTGCTTTGCTTTGTCATTCTTCAAAATTTACCTAGTAGTCTGGGGTATCTCTAAAGTACAGAACATTAAAGTGATAAAATGTTAAATTTTCAATTTTCACCTCTGAATGTGTTACAAGCATTAGAGGCATAGGGATATGGCTGTAAATTTGTAGGCCAAGCTTAAAGGTTTTTTTAAACCTTTAATGTTGTAGGCCAGCTGATTTGCATACACGAGCTTAATGAAATCCTGCCTCACTAAGTTTTGAATTCTCACTAAATCAAAAAGTTGTAGATACTGAGTCATCATTAAGAGATTATGCTTAATGCCCTTTGATCCTGATTATCTGTGTGAATTCTCAGATCCAAAATACAACATAGCTTTTAATTCCAATACAGTGTGTGGTACAAGGCTTTATTAGAAACATTAATCTCATAAAATGTCTTTGAGCATTGTCTCAAATGTGTGTCAACGTCTGCCATTTCCCTTTCCTCAGTCACAGTGAAACTTCAGGAAAAAAAAAACCAAACAAGGCAAGAAATAAAAATATAAGAATAAAGAGGGATATGTAAGTATGATCTCTCTCTTTACAGAAAAAGAATAGTATCAGGAGCTGCTGTTGTATGTAGGTAGCCTGCACAGTCACTGTGAATGTTGGGAAAAAGGTCTTCAAATCCCACAACCATTTCCATGTTGGTGTGACACCATGACAGCTGCATACTGTGCCACCTCTTTTTAGATATAAAAGTGAAAGAAGCCCTTTCCTCTTGCAGTTCATCTTTTAAGATTGTGTTTGACTTCTTCATGAAGTGTATTAAGATTCTCCAAGACAAGGAATGGAGAGCCTTTGCTGGTAGAAAAGTCTCAGGAGGGACAATTTGAAACAGGCTTTTTGATGTCTGTCAGACTGTTCCTGTTGGCATTGAATTTTAATACAGGAGAATCTTGAACCCTCTCATAGGGAAAGCTTAATGTTGTTTTTCAAAATCACTGATATAAGATATATATATATATACACACACATGTGTATAAATGTGTATATATATATAAATGTGTGTATATATATACACACTCGTGTATATTTATATATGTAAATCATAAATAGATTTTTAAAAGCTCTTTTTTTTCTTAGGCCCTTAAGTGAATAGGCATTTATATAAACTGTGCTATTACAACCAGTCCAATTCTGTGAGGTGTAGTTCCATTGTTACTATTGTATGTTTAGTTGCATCTTTTTCCTTGACTATGAGTCAGTAGGAATGTATAATCATTTGCTAATATAACTATTTTCCTTTATTTCCTCTAATTCTATTTGTTATGATTAAATATTAATATTAGTATGCTTTTTACTGATTGAAATACTAATGAAGTTGGTGATATCTGCTTGAGTTTGTGCACTCTATTAGCTGCCTTAAGTACTTAAACATGCATAAGTTTCACAGTATTAAGAGGTTTTCCTTTTTTTGTTGTTGTTATACTGGGCTTTCAATAGTTATTTAGATTGTGTAGAATGTAATGCAAGTCTCTCAGAAGAATCTATTACCTTCAGTGTTTGTTGTCTCAACCTGTTTGTACCCACCACGGCACAAGGGGCGAAATTCTTGTAGCATGTATAGTATATTGTTCTAGTAGAATAAAACCAAACTCCAGTCAATCTTCTTTCATCTCCCAAACTCACTATGCATATTGGCAAATGAGGAGGCCATATGTTCTGCCTGCCAGATGATTTTCACTGAACTCTCAATGTCCTTTCAAAATGAGACCTAACTAGACTGGAAGGCTATCTGAAAGGATTTGTGTAATGCCGTGATCCTTTTCTTTTAATCTTGCATTAATACCTGTGCAAAGACATTAAGGATTTATGTGTGTAACTATTCTTTGGCAGGAGTAAGTTTTTTTAAAAAAGTAAACCCTAAAGTGGAAGTTATTTGAAATTGTATCTGTAAAAACCACTAGAGATCTTTTTTTCTTCTGGGAAACTTGTAGTAGAAGGTTGCAGTATAATTTTAGCAAATTGCAAGTCTTCACTTTTCTGTAAGATGTTACTTACTGTCATGTACATACAGTGTTTATTTTAAAGCAGAGAGATCTCCAGTCAATTTTCCATCAGTATATATGAAGGCTGCTGAGTTTTTATTTCGTGATCCCTACAGTTGGCTGCTTTATTGAGTTATTCTTGAGGCCAGTTATTCCTGTCTGGGTTGAGATGATGGGCTTGCAAGGACTTCAGTTAATACTGCTTTATTGGAATAGAGTGAAAAAGACATGTCAGTAACTTTCCATAGATGAAGAGAACTCTTAGATACCATAAACTGTAAAGTTGCTTCAGTTCAATGGCCGCTTTAGTAATCCTTCTGCTTTTAATACTAATACATTTTTTCCTTTGAAATTGATCTTTTCCCCCAGTGGATTAAGAATGCATTTGTGTTGTAGTCTTTTGTTAAAAATGTAACAATCTTCACAGTAGCTGTTGAAATATTGAAGTATTACTCAGTAACTCAAGGTAACTTTTACCTTAATGAAAAGTTACTTTCTTTTGTAGCATAAATTGGTGCTATAAAATATGTAACATTTTACAGTCATAAAGTTAATTTCTAAACAGATTTTTAAGAGACTATTTGTTACCATTTAGTGGTGCCTATTATATTTCACTTTTTAAGTTACTACACTAATCAACAATATTCTACAGTATTGCTTATCTACAAGATGTGTGTACACACATATCTATATATTAATACAAAGAAAACTTCTAGCCTAGAAAAGAGCAGACTTTTTTCCTTTCATATTCTTATATTTTGCATTTTTATAAAAAGAAGAAATGGCTTAAAATTTGACACAGTTTAAAAGAAAGGCGTATGGTTTTACCGCAGTTACATTTTAAAAATCTTGTTCATTTTATTGGAGCTATTCATTTTTGAGGAACAAAAGAGAATTGTGCTGAATTAATAAACATGGTTTTTGAGATGTCAAAGGAGTAAATGAAAGGCTCTAAGTGAAAGGTTAAAATATTCTGTTAATATCATTAGGATAATATAGCTTCAAAGTAATTTTTCCCAAGCTACTGCTTACTTGTTAATACTGAACCTTACTTGTTTTTGTCTTTTGTTTTAAAAAACTAAAAAATGAAATGTAGGAGGGATGAGATGACTTTTGGGACATGATACGAGTGTGAAATCACTCCTACACATTACTGATAATGCATTTTGAGAACTTGCATACAGCAGCTCATGACTGAAGTTAAATAAACTAGTTTATGTAACTAAAAAGTGTGTATGCAAAAACAATTCCTCTTGCTTTCATTATCTTTATATTCAAAGATATTTGCTTAAATTACTCTGGTTACTAGAGCTTACAGAATTTAATCACCTACCTGGGTAATAACTAACAATTCTTAATTAGAGAAGAATTCTCAGCTGTCAATAGAATGTTAAATATGAAGGCTGTGTATCTTCTATACTTTCAAGAAAAAGATTTAGTATGACTAATACAGTTCTGACTGTATAGTAGAGAAACTACATCCCTGTCTGAACTTAGCAATAATAACTTTGAAAGATGTTTTACTTGGTGTTAATCTGAACACCTGAATATGTCAGAGCTTCTGCTAGTAACTTCTTGCTCTGCAAGGAGTTTTTTTGAAGGGTTATCTCTTCCTCAGCAGCATCCTGAAGTGTCTATTTTACCCCTAATTTTTATAAGTAAGCAAGTCTTAGAATTCTGCGGGCAATAACTCTTGAAGTAATTTGACTGTTGGGTAAATAAAAAGTGTGTATGCAGAAAAGTTGCCCTTGTTTTTCTCATTGGTTCACTTTGTTTAAAAGCAGAGGTTCTCAGGCATCAGTGGAGTTGCCCCTGTAATGTTGAATACCAGCCAATCAAATAATTTCAAATAAATTAGAAAATCCCAACAGGAGTGAGTAATAGACTTCATATCATGAGATGTTACCTATTTTTACATATCAAATAGATCTTTTGGAGGATGACTTTTGAATATAATAATTACAGGAAAGTAGGTAATTACTCCCCTGAAGTTATTATTAGTAGCATATTGTGTATTATTAACACCTTTATTTGTGTGCTGTATTACTGGAGACATTCATAGCTGTGACGTTCTAATAGAAAGTACATGCATAATTAGGTGAAGTGAGTTACAGCTAAGCAAACTCCATTGACTGCTCATGTAACTGTTAAGTAAACACTCAGTTATATCATCATAAATGTTTTATCTTTTTGCAGTTTAAAGAACTATCCTTTAGACACAGCATTATTTTGGGAAAATATCTGTTCAGTCATGCTCTTGCTGTTTTATCTCTCAAGGATTTCTATATCTATATGAGGAGTTAAGTGCCTCACCTGCTCAGAATATTGTTGGTAGTGAAGTCTGCTTGTCTGAAATTGCTAAATTTTTTTGATGACAGATTTGATCAAGAATATCTCCTTGTGTTTCTTTAAGGAATGTCACTGTCAGCAGGATCTTCTCCTCTTCATTCTCCCAAAATAACTCCTCATACATCTCCTGCTCCTCGAAGAAGAAGTCATACTCCCAACCCAGCAAACTATATGGTGCCTACTAGTGCCTCTGCATCTGTTGCTAATGCTGTCTCTCAGCCTCCATCTACTGGCCAGGTGATCCAGAAGGAAACAGTGGGTGGAACAACATACTTCTACACTGATACAACTCCAGCACCTCTCACAGGAATGGTATGTTGACTTTGAATACACAACTGTCTGGAGTTTCTAAGTGCTAAATTGGTTGATACTACAGATATTATTTTTAAAGTTGTAAACCTCTTATTCTGTATGAATATACATATTTTAGTTAGTTTAGTTGTTCTCCAAAAGTCACTGAAATATAAGGATCAGAGAAATTTTTATATATTTTTTTCATGTACAGCTGTGTAGAGCTTTCTGGGGTTTTAACACAGCAATAGCAAGAAAGCATTGTATATGTCTCAATTCATTATTGAGAAAACATCAGGAAGTCAGTATTTTTTTTTTTTGGTACATTAAATAACTCTTTCAGTTACAGTGGTGGGGAAAAGGCAATTACCAAACTGCTAAAATAACTATGCACATACATATATACACATACACCTCCCTCTCTCTCGTAATTGTTAGGAGTGAATACCACATAAAAAAATTGTAACATGTCTGACAATATATTTGTAACTTGTGCTGTACATGAAGATTTCATATTTCTGTAGTTTGAACTGAAACTGTGAGAGAACTCTTCATTTATCTTATCCTTAAGGACTTTTAAAAAGCTTCTCAAAACATTTTTTATTCTTAGGTTTTTCCAAACTACCACATCTACCATCCAGCTGCACCTCATGTTGCTTACATGCAGCCAAAAGCAAATGCACCTTCATTCTTCATGGCAGATGAGCTCAGACAGGTAAGATGGTAGAGAGTTTAAAGGAAAATTGCATATCTTGGCAAAAAATAGAAACTTGCTAATGATAGAAGAGAAATAGACATTTGCAATCTGTGCAGTCAGTTTTTCTTGTGGAGAATTTGAAAAATGAAATATTGTTATAGGTAGAGTACGACAGAGGGTGGGGGTGAGTTACAACATACATGAGTGCAATCTAATCTGCATGCCATGATTTACTGTTCAACTCAGTACTATTAGTGATGTGGTTTTTTGGTGTGCATGGGTTTATTTTTGTAGCATTATTTTAATCTGCAATACTATTCAGTTTTAAAGTCTCCCACTGAAATTGAAGTGTATGCAGGTGTTAGTTGAAGAGCTCTTCTCAGGGCTCATCATCTCAAGGCTGACTGTGAGTGTTATTAATTTCAGCTTTACTGTAGTAGGTGCCTTTGACAGTGCCAGCTATAGTAAATGTCTTCTGAAGCTCCTTCAAGAGTTCAGATATTTTATCATTCAAATTTTTAAACTAGTGGTCCTCTGACCCTCTCTGCTCTAGACACTTGAATCAATTCACTGTTTTAATGCAGGTAGCTAGTACTTCAAAGAAAGTGTTTCCTTAAATTATCAAAAATAATGTGATGAATTATAATGTTCAAAACTTAACTTTTCCTTCAGGAGCTCATCAACAGACACTTAATAACTATGGCCCAGATTGATCAGGCTGATATTCCTGGTAAGTGTTTCTCAAAACTCTGAGCAGTGATCAAGTTTTTCTGCAACCATGCACATTCATCTATATTAACAACATCTTGCAAAAAATACTTCCTGTTTTCAGTTGTTCACAGAGCTTTTATCATCAGCCTAGGCTGTGGTTAACCAAATGCAGTGTTTCAGAAATATGAATTATTCTTTCTGTCTTCTATTGTAATTTTCTTCTGTTTTGAAACTCCTTAATGGTTAGGAATACTTCAGATTGCTGAGAAAGGAAAAATCACTAAGGCAGCAAAGCCTTGTGAAGAACAGTTTGATATTAATTACTTTGTAGGTATTAGGTACTTCTTTAAATGATGCATGTATTTTTCAAAGGTTGTATGTAAAGTAGCAATGCAGTTTGTTTTGAAGTGACTTGGATGGTATATCAGAGGAGGCTTTGTACTAGTTGTCAGGGAAAAGAACCATATACTATTTACTGTAATTTGGCTTTTAGGGAATTTACATTATTCAGCTTTTGCTTGATTTAAACAGTTTTTGCTTGCAGTATCTTCTCAGATATGTGCATAATATGATAATGATGCAGTTAAAAAAATACAGTTTAGTTTTTTAATCCAGATGAAGTATGAGGGTAATCTCTTAATCTATTTGGAAACCTTTAGCACTTCTTTCTCTCTGTTTGCTAAACCAGTATATTAAAACACATAAGATTGATACTTGCTTTTTTTTCTGATGAAAATGGAGTTCTTACTATGGTATGAAACCTGCATGGAAATTAAATCAGTGTAGGAAAAACGCCAAAGAAATATCATTCATAAGGGTGAATTTCTAAGGTAAATGAGAAAATGGCAGATGGAACTGTGCATCTATTCTGTTGATCAAGTGTTACTTGCTGTAGCACTTTTTTCCGAAGACAATAATTTTAGCTCTATGGGACCACTTCTAGGAGCCCACCACTATGTTGGTATTAAAGCAAAACCAGTGGATTTGAACTTCACATGCACCTAAAAGATGGTAGAGATTAAATTTGAATTAATTTTGAAAGTAATTTTATTTTTCTCTGCTACTCAAACTTTCTCAAAGTCAGCTGAGGCCTAATGTGTTTCTGTGCATAAACTGATTTTAGCAGTTCCTGCGGAAGTGGACAGCTACCACAGTCTCTTTCCTTTGGAACCACTGCCACCGCCCAATCGCATACAGAAAACGAGCAACTTCGGGTACATCACATCGTGCTATAAAGCTGTAAATAGTAAAGATGACCTGCCATATTGCCTTCGGAGGATACATGGTGAGAAAAATGGAGTTGTCTCAGGAGGACTAGCATTCCTAAGCATACCAGTCATATTTTAATGTCTGCTTGCTTCTCAGCAGTTTCAGACTAAATGTTTAAGTAAAAATTTGTCATTCTGACCGTTATTCTTTAACCCGTGGGTTTCATTCTTTTTCTAGGTATTCGTCTTGTTAACACAAAGTGCATGGTATTGGTTGACATGTGGAAAAAGATCCAGCACTCAAATATCGTAACTTTGCGTGAAGTGTTTACCACTAAAGCTTTTGGAGAACATTGTAAGTTTTTCTTTTTGCTTTCCCACTGCCACTCCCCACCACTACTGCCCCTACCTGCTGTGTTGGTACTTTTTTCAAATGTGCTTGAGTTAATAAAGATCACCTGTTTCTATTTTTAAGCTCTAGTGTTTGCATATGATTTTCATGCTGGAGGAGAGACTATGATGAGCAGACACTTCAATGACCCTAGTGCTGATTCCTATTTCACTAAACGGAAATGGGGTAAGGACACCACACTGGCATATAATACCTCTTCCAGTACTTCAGCAGTAAACATCTGGTCACAAATAGTTGTTCAGCTTAATTTTTTGGCTAATCAGTTCTGTCATACCATAAGCTGATTGATATGAGAGAACTCTTCTTCACCTCCTATTTGTAAAATTTTTTAAAATTATCAAACAGGTATAAAATTGATGTCAGCGTGTAAGGGAATTACAGCTCTTTGAAAGAAAAATAAGTTGGAACAGAACTGGGAGCCAGGAGCTCTGTTGTTCTTATTGCAGGTCTGTCACCTCTTAGGTAACACCTAACATTAGATGGCAATGGTTCCAAAATTCAGAAGATACGCTATGCCAATTTGATGCTTGCTGTTTAGGTCCTACCCTTCTATTTTTTTCCTCACTATGTATTGTGAGGAATAATTAGACAGTATTTTATTTGATGGTTTGAAATGTGAAGTACTAGTCAAGACAAGAAATGGATTGAAAAATCCATATACCATATTTTTTTTCAGACAAACTTCACAACTTGGGTCTGAATTTTTTTTAATCATGTTTATACCTAGCTTCAATGGAGTCACTAAAACTACATCAACATTCTTAAATAAAATCTGTCACAGGATGGTCTGTGGCTCAGCAAGTAGCCCAGTAGAGCTCATATGCTTGTGGCTAAAGCCTCACTCTCCAAACAGTGTGCTGCCAATTATTCTTCCTGTTAGGACGAGTTCATGGCACCTGCAGTCTTACAAACTGCAGTCAAGTGTTTGGAACACAACACTGCCATGCTGAGAAAGAGAGGTGGTCACTGCTGAACAGAATCACTGGAAGACTTAAGGTAGAAAAATACCCTGCAGAACTTTTTTGGACCAACTTCTTGCTTGATGCAGGACCAGCCCTGAAATTAGATTTAGCACTCGGGATGATCAGAGGACTGTGACACAGCTTGTTTTTTTTTTAATTAGAGAAGATCTTCCTTAAATGTCTTCAGGCTGCCAGCATATGAAGAGAAACTGAAGCTAAGTTTTTGTTTGGTTTTTTTTTTATTCCTTGTGCCTTTTGAAGTTAGAGCTTTTAGCTGTGAGTTCAAACTGTTTCAAAGGTTGAGAACTTCACTTGCCTATCTTTTACATCAGAGTATAGTGGTTTGGTAGTGTGTTCAAAGGCTTGAAGAAAACCTTACATACATTCGAAGACTTGTGGATATGTTATATACTGCATAGTTCTCACTGACTTTGCACTGAGCTGACCAACATAAGTGGAGATGGAACTTTATTTCCACCACTGATGTTGGTGGTAGTTTCTCAGATGGAGGAAACCCTAGTTTGATGTGTCATATCCTGTGACAAATCAGAGAGTGTAATTACAGATTCAATGAGCCTGATGTGAAACTAATTTGGTGAGATAAAACTGGAAGATCTGCTGCTAGGATAATGACTGTTACGTGCAGGACTAGACTTCTGAATGTTTCCCAGTCATGGTTTTCAATTTCCATGTAAATCAGTCCTTGTTATGGTTTTCTATCTCTCTAGAGAATCATAGAAGAATGATGTCTGTTCTAGATAAAATAATAGAAGTTACTATAAAATTCTTGGGAACACATTCTTTTGTCACCCTGGAAAATAATTAAGTTATGGTCCTATAAAGGGCAGTCGTGTCTTATTAATCTGTCAAAGTTCTTTAAAGGAAGATCCAGTAGATAAGACCCTGGAGTATTCAATGAAGTCCAGCAGAGTCTTTAAAAGAACCTAAGTAGTCATGTAGCAGAAAAAATTCTCAGATTAATGCCTGGTTAGAATATTAGAAACAGAGAGAACAGTGATGGGTCTCACAAGATGTCCTGGGAGTTGTATTTCTTAGCACATTCACTTGTTTGCTCTGAAGATAAATGGTCCGTCAAAGGTTGCTGGTAATACCAAATTATTTGGATTGTTAAAAACAAAGGCCAATTGTGATTGATTGCAGAAGGATCTTACCAGACTGGAACTCCTACTGATAATACAGCAGGTGATGTAATGTAAACCAATGTGATCAAAGGAAAAATGTAATTAGCTTTAAACATGAAGTGATGGCCTCTGTTTTGACTGTTGCCCCTCAGTAGTAGGTCTGGAACCGCAGTTACGTAGATTGAAGAAAATTCTGTCCTCTTGCTGAAGAGCTGTAAGTAGGAAACAGATTGATGTAGCTTGTTAAGAAAAGGGCAATAAAATGGTAGACATTGTGTTCAAGATGTGTGTGACTGGTAGACTCCTACCTGTAGCTGTGGTGGTCCTCATGTATTTTGAAGTTTGTAGAAGAGCAGTAAAGAAGTTGAGAAGAGATGACAGGGATGATCAAAGGTGTGGAAGAGCTGGATGAAGAACAGCAAAGTGGAATGATGTTTTTCAGGCTTTTAAAGATGGAAAGGAATATAATGGGGTTAAAAATGACTGGAATATGGTCTGAGAAATCGTCTCAAATAACTGAAGAAGAATATGAATAAAAAAAAGTTTATTATTTCTTCCAGCCTAAAACTAAGGACTTACCAATGAAACTAGGCAGGTAGCGAATTCAAAACCTGTGTAAAGGTAATTAAGCCGTGGAACTTCCACAGATTATTGTGGACATTTGCCTAGGTTCAAGGGGAAAGTGGACTTACTCATGGAGGAGAAATATTTGGGGACTGCAAACACGTATTTACTTCTGGGCTGCAAATCACTGGGTGCTAATAGAATATTCTACTTGTGTATGTATACATGTCAGTATTCATGGCAAGCTGATTTTAGTGCATGTGTCTTTGAAACAGTCTCATGGGCTATCTGGACCCTTTATTTGACCTACTTCAACTTCCTTTTATGGGCAGGAATAATCTGGGAAGTTGGAAACAAGACATCAATGTCTCTTCAAACCAAAGTATTATTTAATTAAAATGAGCTGTTGCAACAGAACTTACAGGGATATGTAGGGAAGATAACTGTCTCCTGACTATGGCACTTACTACCTGCTCTTTCAATCTTTTTGGTAGATAAATTAGGGGAAAAGTCACCTGAATTCCCAAATTTTGCCAAATCTTTCTGCATATCTTTGCTTTGGCCTTTCTTTTTTTTTTTTTTCATAACTGCTGCTTTCTAGTCTGGTCCTCAGTAGAAGGAGCAATTTAAGAGAGAAAAATAAGATTGCATACCTATAACTTGATTTCTCAGAATTGCCTGCCTTCACGGATCCTTTCTCCATCCCCTCACAGAGTTTCTTGGCCGTCTGCCTGCCTAGAGGAGACTCCCAAGAGAAGCAGGGGAATGGATGGAAGTTGGGTACTCTGCAGCATGAGGCCCAGATTAGTACAATTGCTTTTAAAGGTTTTAGGAGGCACAACACTGTGAACCTGATCAGTGAACTCAGAGAATTTGATTTCAGGTATGCAACCTTATTTATGTTGAACACTTCAGTTGGCAACATGAGACCTTGATAGTTAAAAGATAAGGATTATGGTTTACATGGCTGTCTTGCATGTCACTGGTGTCAATGTGGTCAGTCTTGGGTGTTTTCTTCTTGCCATGTTATTTACAGACTCTGTTACAGAACTACCTTGACAGAGATTTGGTGTGGGGGAGAAAAACCCGCAGCTTACATTTATTTTCATTCTGTAAACTAATGTCTCTAACTTCTGAATGCAGTAGAATTTGTTGCTTGTGTTCTTCATTCAAGGATGCCTTCTCTTCCTTCAGATGGTACAGTGTGATAATCTAACATTGTTCTGTCATATTTTACTAAATTTGCACATATTTTAAAATCAGGAATATGAATTTTCAGTTAATTTCTACTCCAAGTACATTGATTTCTTCTTATTATTTTATTCTCACTACTTATTTTTCCTCAAAACACTTCTTCATACTCTCAACATTAAATCTGTTGTTCTGGAACTTTGATTTTCTTCCACCTTTCTTATACTTGTTAGCTTCAGATTATAGTACATATTAGTGCATTTATCTTTGCCAAAAATTGTTCTCTTTGCATTAGCAAGTTAACCCAAAAGTACTGAAATGTTGCTCTTAACAGTCCAATAATTGAATAGTAAACCAAATTCTGAATGTATGTAGTTTAAAACTTAACAGCCAGAAAATCCTGGCAAATTAACAGTAACTATTGACAGCTGCCAGAAAGGTTTGTCCTGACGAGTTTTTGTGGTAGGCAGAGATAAGCATGCCTTTGATATGTCCTTTGGTCTGCCTTTAAACACTCTGAGTAATTAAATGTTGGTGTACATGCTGTTAGTAGGAGTTTTCAGCAGCACAGTCTGTTTTTCAGCAAACAAATACTTTCTGATGAAGATAAGCATGGTCTGGGAAACTTGCTTTGCTTTTGACACATTAATAATAGTATGTCATGCCCAAAAATGGACTTCACTGCTGACTTCACAGTTTTTGCATCCCCACGTGCTGAATGTTTTTTTCATAAAATACTCCTTCCACTGAAAAAGAAATAAGTTGTGTGATGACTAGATGAATAGTGTGTGATGAGGAGTAAGAATATATGAATATTGAAAGTCAGCATGATGTTTTTGAAGACAAAATATGTGACTAATAATTATCCTAAAATACCTTTGCCAAAAGCTGCAACTTTTTCAAAGTTAGTTCAGGTTTTCAGTAGCTTTGGAATTTTTACAAAAGATACTGCTGCACTCTAGTAGTTCAGAACCTTTCTGTATATTGAATACTGGGACATGTAAAACCAAACCCCAAGTTTCCCTGAAGGAGAAATGAATGCTACTGCATTTGTCTTGTTTTCAGTATTTTAACTTAGGAACACCAAGTAGACACTGAACAATTCACAGTTCTAAAGGTAAAAGACTGATTTACAAGCCTGAGAGGTTCAATTTAGTAAACAGCTAAATCTTTCATTGGGTTTTTTTTTTTCTTCATAACTGTGAGAACTGCTGTTTCTTAACATGCTTTCTGACAATGTTCCTGATGATGTCAAACAGGTTCTACTGCTGGTGTTCCCAGGTCTTACTTCCCACCCCAGGACTATTCCTGGATTCATACTTGCTCTGGAGAGCAGAATTTCATTTGAATGCTTTTTTTAACAAGCAAAAACTTGATATACATATGCACATCGGTACAGGGGGCAATATTTTTGTTCTGTTGCCAACAGCATACCCCAGAACTTAAAAGTAATTGTCAGCATTTTTATTTATTTACCCCAATGTGGCAAGGAAAAATAATGGATAAGCAGTGTTTTTGAAATGACAGGTTTTAAATTTTTAATCTTTTCCATTAGTGGCTGTGTTCTACATCACAGAGATGAAATTATTGGGAGAGGTGAATCTGTCGTGCATTAGGTGGGAAGAACACAATCTGAAATTTTGCTTGTTGTAGCCATAGAATTCAGCCTGTGGTGGGAAGCCTTCGCAAAACTGTTGAATCTCTTAAAAAAGCACTTTTTAAAGTAATACTCTGATCATTTGGGTAACATTTACTTATATTCTTGTGATGTTTTTCCTTGTGTTCAGCCCTGTTTGGAAAGCTTTCCAACTGTGTATTTCCCCTGAAGACAAGCTTTTGGGTCTCATCTCCTTGGGTCCTTGCTCAGGTGCTGTCTGCAGCAGGTCTGATGGGCCTCTTGGGACATACGTTATAGTCAGCATTGCAGCCAGCTGAACTGCTTTTAATCATGCTTATTTTGAACAGTTAGATATGTAAGAGGGCATTTCAAAACTGATTCTTCCATGTTTTAGCTTGTATGTTCAGTGTACGTAAATGTGGGGTGCAGCCAACTGGTGTGAAAGCAGCAGCCTAGATTTGGGTGTAGCCTCAAGTAAATTTTTCTAGTAGTAGAATAATGTTGCATGAGATTTTCTGATAGATGAGGAGAAGCCTTGTTGAACTCTGGTCTTTCAGTGTATATTGGATATTCTCTTGGTTATGTTGCGTTAATTTGGAAGTCAAAGGGCAGGTGCTGTTGTGCATGCAGAAAAATAACTGCCATGTGTTGGCTTTTCTCTCTCTTTGGGGTATTATAGCAACATTTCTATTCTGGACTTGCTTCATACAGATCTAACTGTCTTACAGTATCCATGCACATCCCTCTTAAACTTCATACTCAAATATAAAGTGACTCTCAGCTAATACAGGAGGTTGTATCTCCTCAGTCGTTTTATATTATAATTTTTGTCATGCTAAAGGAGAGAGAATTATGAGGGAAAAAGTTTGCTACATGATTTACAGTATGATGGTTTTCGTGGGAAGTGATTTGCATAACAATTCATCAGGGGGCCAGAAAAAACAAACTATCTCATTATATTCAGCTTTCAGTAGACATGCCCAACTTATTGCTTTTTAAAGGAGTCAGCATCTTCATCTTCATAATCTAAACCAAAGCACCTTAAACCTGAAAAGCAAAATAAATTTCAAAAATAGACAAAACAAAACTCAAATGAAAGCTGGTAACATTCCCAGTCCATCACCCCGAAGTCAGTAAAATTTCCAAGTTATCAGTAATGTGTTTCACTTTTCTTCCCTGTGCATATATTTTGTGTGTGCGTACATAGGCAAGCATACACGTGCTTACTTTGATCAAATGCACAGATGTTGATATGGTCGTGTAGGAAAAGGGGGAAAAAAAGAACCTCAACCTCAAAAAACAACAAGAACAAAAACCAAAACAACCCAAAACCCTAAACAAAAAAAGAAAGAAATCTTCAGAGAAGAGCGCAGTCAGTTTACAGCAAAACCAATCAGATGTTTACATGCTTTTACTTAATACTGATGATCTTACTGGCCTCAAAATTAGCGAAATCCATACTGAGGCAGCCTCTTGAAATGTCTCTTGTGGTTTGTAAAACTGAGATGTACTGTCTTACTCTGGATGTATTTTCTTCTGCTTCAACTTTGTGCAAGGCAAACAGTGCCAGAATACTTGAATTACACACATCATACTTTAAATAACATTTCTTATCTGTATCTTCATTTTTTCATCTGTGACTCAGCATTACTCAAACTCTTTGTAATGTAGGATTTGAGTATGTGTTTGCAAAGACTGAGTTTTACTTTTGAAAGGAGAACTACAAATCCATTCAGAAGGGGAGCAATGCATTTCTTTCATATGACCCGTGGAATAGGGGTCATGCAGTGATGACTTGTCAGGCAGCTATGTCACAGCAGAATATACATGAAGTTGTGTTCAATAATGTTTAGCCACCAAATCTTTGTCTGATTTGCCCATGTAATTTGAAATTAGCTTGTTATTTTTTTCTTATTAGACGATAGAAAATGTTTAATTGAGGAGCCTACCTGCAATAAAGGAGGTAAAATGTTGCAGCTATTGCTTTGTTTCAGGATACTGGTGGTTTTATTTCTGAAGTACCTCCATATTTTGATGTACTGTCTACTTTGAGCAATTTCCAACCAGTGCTCATTCTAAACTTCAAAACATCATTTTCCTGAGTCCGAGAGTGAAAGTAGTGACGTCTAATGAATTGTGAACATTTTCAAAAAACCACAAGTGAAACCAACCATTGAAGAAAAGTCTATTCCCAAACTCACTACATGTGTCTTTCAAAGACTATTAAGAGTTGAATGAAATGAATGTGTGAGTTAATTGTTTAATTCAAGATGTTGTACTTTGCTTTTTGCACTGCGGCCTTCTGTTGATGCTTACAACGTTTTGGTTCTAGGTCAGCATGATGGACCTCTGCCACGGCAGCATGCAGGGTTGCTTCCAGAGTCTTTGATATGGGCATATATTGTGCAACTCAGCTCTGCCTTACGGACCATTCACACAGCAGGACTGGCGTGCAGAGTTATGGATCCAACGAAGATTCTGGTAACAGGCAAAACAAGGTAGTGAAAACATTCAGTCTCACTGTGCTCTGTGTTCATGACAGCTGCTGACTGTGCACCTGATACATAAATAGCTACTAAGTTCTTTCAACTGGCACAAGGCAGTGTGCTAAAGCTTGTACCTTTTGTTTTTTAAAGGTCTTTTAAAACATATTTTGGGAAGGCTTATAAATTATCCTCAAACTAAAGATCAGACCCACTACTGTCAGTTTAGAAATTTGTTGATTTATTTGTAAACTGAATACTGTCTGTGCATTTTATCAAATAGTAAAAGCAGTCTTGTCTTATGCATAGTAATTTACAAAGTACTGATGACTTTTATCATATCGAACAATTCAATGAATGCTAGAGGAAAAATTGAGTAACCAATAAAGTTTAATGGCAAGTTTTCCTTTTCTCTTCTTGTTCCTGAAGGTTACGCGTTAATTGTGTTGGAATCTTTGACGTTTTGACATTTGACAACAGTCAAAATAATCCACTGGCATTAATGGCTCAGTTTCAGGTAAGACAAAGCTGCCAGTTTAGGTTGGTGGCTTGGCCAAGGGATTACTGTAAACCAGTGTGATTCCTTTTGGAAGACAAGTACTTAATTAAACTGTAGTCCAGTGAATCTGTATGTAAATGGCTGTATTTTTTCGTTTGTGATTTGATCTTGGTTCTCCCATACACTATTCAAATTTGCTTATAATTTATAAATGTGAATGTTCACTTTGATATCTTCTGCTTCTAAAATTCCAGCAAGCTCACCAAACAGGTTGAACTATAGTATTTAACAAACTTAAGTCAGAAACTACTGGAAATAGAATGAAGGAGAAGAAAAATCTTACATTTAGTGTTAGAGATAAAAAATAATGATTCAGTTAATAGTTTTTGCTCTGTCTTTTGTGATTTTAGCATAAATAACTAAGTGTTGAATACCTGTTGAGAGGAATAAGATCTTTCAATTAACTGCATTTAGGCCCTCTCCTCATACCTAAAAGATTCTAGTGTATCTTTATTTTGGGCTCCTAGTTTTTCCGTGCTCTCCTGGTGTTCTCTGAAGCGTGGACTCTGCATAATTCCTGAATTAAGAAGAACCCCTTTAGACTTAACAAAAACTGTTCCACAGTCATCTGGAGCATCACTGTGTACAGGAGTGCCTCTTTCCCTAACTTCCCCTCAGGGTAAAGTACGTTACTTCAGCAGTCATCACATACCCTGTCTGTACTGGGACTGAAAGACTACAGTAGGGAATTTGATTTAATTTATTTTCATTAATTGACCTTATTCGCTGTGAGATCTGCTTATTCAGAGTCTTCAAGTAATAACTGAAATGTTTGAACTTTGGCCAGCAGAAACTAGCTTTTTGGAGACCATGTCCTAGAACATAACTTTTTTTTCTTTTATGATACAGTAAAGCAGTTTTCAGTGTACTTTGAGTATACCAAAGGATTTCATGCTCACACACACACACTCTCAGCGACATATCAGTGGGCTTTTGGTAATAATTTAGTGGAGAACAGTTGAGAGGAGATGGAAATACATGTAAGTAAGGGATTCCATGCCTAAAAATGTAATGAGAAGTTTTTTGTTTTTTTTTTTTTTTTAAATCTAAGTACTTCTCTATTTTAATTTCAGCTTGGAAAGGGATCTTCCCGAGATATTGTGACATTCAAGTAAAGAAAAACATTTAAAATACTTGGAGATACAAATCGAAAAATACTTGCCGGTACACATGTCTGTCAAGAGCACTTGCCACCATAGCAGCTGACTTGCTTGATAATGCCTAGTTTTGTTTAGGGGGAATGGCTTTTCATGTTTTATATGTTGTTAATATTCAAATTGTTTAGGTTGCACTGCTAAACCAGAAAAGAAGTACTCCTAAATACTTAGTTTGGAAGATCTAAACTGCAATTTCTGAATACAGTATGACATTTTCTTTTGTTGCTTTTTCTAGAAGGGCTAGGCTTTCACTGCCCATTTTCTTCCTTTAGATGTGTCAGATGGAGTTCATTCCTTGAAATTTAGGAGTCATTTCTCATGCTCTACCTTTGTTTGCCCTAGCCAGATAAAATTATAAAATAACAGCTGCTGCTTGTCCTTTTTCCTTTTGATCCATGACCCAGTTCCTGAATTCCTCTGGGACTCCTGTGACTGTTAAAAATGTAGGTTATCCCTTGGTTTACTGCCCAGCTAATATGCATTTCCTTGTTGTTGTCTTCAATGGAGAAAGGTATGTTTGTTAGAAGATGCCATTTTCTGGCTATTTCCCATGGTTAATATAAAGAGAGATTTTGGTCAAAGCAGGGAGGGATTATGTAAAAGGAATGCAATTTTTCTTTACCGTCTATGTTAAACACATTAATCTGTATGATCATTTAAGAGTTGCATAAAGGCAACAGTAAGGGAAGCTAAAAAGAAGTAAATGAAGTATGAATGGCCACTTGCATTAAAAAACAGGGGTTAAACCTGTATAAACTACAGCACGCTACTTCCTGCCTGCCCCCACCAGTCCATAAGTCTTATGTCAGTCAATTGCAAGGTACAGATGGGAAAACTAAGTAGTGATACAGTAAACAGTAAAAAGGTTTATTAAATATTTCTGTATTTGGAACAAAATGGGAGTCTTCCCCTTTACAAAAATAAGAGAATGCAAGTTTTACTGTTTTGACAAGGGCTATAAGGTTACTTTTGCTTAAAGTAAGTATTTTCAATTTAGCAAACCACGATGACTTTCACGTGCACCTCCCCAAATTTAAAGAAACTAGTTCGAAGAGGCATCTCAACTACTAATATTGACTTTAGAAAATCCCACCAAAATGCAGGAACTTTGAGGTACTTCTAAGGACAATTTCAGAACTTATCCTTTTAAGTGAATCCACAGAACTGGAGTATGGATGAGCAGATACTGATCCAAGCATAGCAGTGGATCAGGATTAATAAAACAAAAGAAAATGTAATGTTGGTTTCAAAGTGTTTCTGGAAAATGGATCCTGTCAAAAAAAAGTTTTATTTGAGTAGTTTACATGTCTGGCTGGTAAAATCAAGTGTATAAAAGCTTGAGGTATCCCTCGGGCATTTGGCATAGTGGCACATACCTATTTAATATAAAAAAAATTAAGGAAGGGTACCTATGCAATTAACATTTAAATTACTCACTTGACATGCTTGAAATTGACTTGGTAATAGGGAGATGTTAAGGAAGGGGGCTGTTTCTGAGTTTATCTCCTAGGGCTGGTTTTGAGTGAATGCTGTTTAATAGTTCTATCAGTGAACTAAATGCTGATAAAATCTTTATTAGAAAAGCTTTCAAGAGATAAAAAATTAGGTTGGTACAGGTTACAGTTATGAATTGAATTACTAATTAAATGGTTATTCGTTGCATGCAAGGTGCATTTTTGGACAAAAAGCTGCCTGTGCTTAGAAGGTGTAAAGCTTTTCCTTGAAGTTAGGAATCAACTTAGTATGACTTCATAGTCACTGTTGATAGTTGCCATAGCAGAAGTTTTCTGTCAAATCTGTGGCAAAAGGAACTTATGTGATCTATAAGAGCATGCAAACACAATAGGGAGTATAAGCAAGGAAATTATTGTACCTAATATTGATCTCTACCTTGCACTAGCAAGGCTACTACAGGATTGCAGCATATGTTTCTGATCTTCCTGCTGCAAGGTAGTCTAGTAGTTCTTGTGTGCCTTCTTTAACCTTTCTTTGCCTAGGAGCAGTAAGAGGTGAATCTGCCGATATTTTTCAGAGGATAGGTTAGGACTTAATAGGCATGTGTGGATTGCTTCCTTACAGAAAGAATGGTGTAACCCAGCTTCTGGGAAGTCCTGTACCCTGTCTGAATGGATATAGAGCTGGTCAGCAGATGGTAGTTTAGTTGCTTCTGAAACAGTAATATGACTCAGAAATCCTGACTTTATGGGATCTTTCCAACTTGTGATATTCTGATCCTCCAGTCACACAGGAAAAAGATTTCATTTGTGCTCTTGTAAAACTTCAAATATTGGGTTTTGTGATAACATTTTCTTTCAGGGTTTCAGCTAACAGTGAATAGTGAAGTGCTCCAGAGAACAGTTACACTGGCTAAAATCTGAATTGTCTTGCAGAATTACAGCTGTATCTTAAATTGATCAGTCTCTTGACTGAATGCTTGAAGTTCCTAAAATAAAGTGAGATGAATCCAAGCCACTTTTGTGTCTAAAACAGGCTCATCATTGGCTGTAATTTGAAAACTGTGTGTTTGGGGCTGCACTGGGATGTCGTATCCTCTCTGCCAGTTCTTCTGGTAGATGTAATTTGCAAAACAGACAAAATTTGAGGTCCCAAGTCAAATGCTCAAAACCCCACAAAGCTGGAATTTAAAATTTCCTGTCTGTTGTTAAATGTAAGACTTTCTCAACCACTTCTGAAATCTAATATAATCTGTATTATGAAAGCACCTGTGCAAAGGAAGACAGCATTTTCATAGAGGCTTGCCTGAAGTTGTATGTTTTCAGTGTCTCAGGGTTGTGTGATGATACAGAATTTATGTAGGCTATATCCTTATGAAATGACTAAAAGTTGAAAGGTACTAAGTGTAAAGTAGAGGACTGCAGAAAGAAGTACAATTGTAGTTAATACAAATGCATATTTCTTTCAAGTCTTTTTGGTGAAAAATCATAATGAAAATGCCATTGTCTCAGGTGGCACATGTTTCTAGAATACTGCACCAGCAAAAATCCTCTGTTTAGAACCATAGCAGTGTTCCCTACTGCTGAAATTGACTACTTGGTTGTGGAAGCAAGTACACACCAAAAAGGAGGCTTATTGCTCTGATTAACTCCTTTTCTAAAGGAAAAAGGAATGCTGATACTCAGAAATTCCTTGTTGCTTAGGAATTAGTCTAGCAAATGCCAGTCCTACCTCCTTATCAACCACTTTGTCCTTATTTCTCTCATTTTCCACATCTTGTTTCTGTCTTCATTAGCTGCAAGAATAATATGCTTTTTAACTTCTGACATATTGTGTATCCATGTTCAAATTGTGCTGCTTAATCATACTTGATATAGGAACAGCAAGGACATTCAGAGACCTGGAAAGGTTTGGTATTTTTCCCTGTCCCTCAGCACCTGGGAGATGTGGCTTCAGGGAAGGCTCTGCTCAGCTACTGCAGCCAGAGGCAGCAAGTGTGGTTATGCCTCTGGGTGGAAGAGCTGTGAGGGGCTGTAGCATGTTCACCATCACAGCATTTTTCTAAAGCTGCCAAATTCTAACCAGAACTTTTAATGCTGCCGGTTTTTTTAACCTTTCTTACAGAAATGACAGAAGGTGTGTGTATGACTTACGACTTGTATTGACTTGTATGTCTGCATTCTCTGCTGAATGGCTTGGCCTTGCTCTAGGCTATGGAACTGACATTCTCAATTACTAGTAGCTTTTACGATTTTAGTTTTGCAAAAATGTCTTATTTTCTCAAAAAAAAAAAAAAAAAAAAAAAAAACCACCAGCCTCAAGAAAATTCTAATCTCATATCTCTATCTGACTCTTAAATTCACTCTGAGGCATGTATCCAGAATGGAAAGCTGCAAGTGTTTTTAAGTTTGACCAGGTTGTGTGCAGCTGAAAGCCTTTCCATGGAAAGAATCAGTTCAACTTTTCCTATGAATGTCATTGTTCGCTACTAAATTAGGCTCTTGCTTTTAGCAGTGGGCTTTTAAAATCTGTTACAGCTTTTCAAAATCATTTCTCATGGCTGGCTATTAATACTGGCAGAATTTTCTGTTACAGCAAACCAGGCTGTATCCAGCATTCATCTTTTAAGAGCAGTTCTGCTTTTAGCAAAAGTGTTTAGTTATGCGAAGTTTTCTTCATAACACATGATGCTGTTCTGATTGTCAGCCATACAGGCCTGTCTAATTATTTTGCACAGTTCAGATCTTTTCACACTGTCCATCAGAGATGAAAATATTTGAGCAGTTAGTTAAAATGGTAATATCATGTAGTGTGGCTCCCAGTATGGAATTCACTCTGGATGGCTAGATTGAAAAGATATGAATGCAGAAAATGCTGCTTTCAGTTTAACAAATAATCGTTTTATTTCTACATCTCATATTGAGAAGACTTGCTCTGTTTGCCACCAATTCCTTGACTTGTCAGGATTGAGCAGGTGGGTGGTTCAGAGAACCTCATTACAGAGCTTCTGCTCACTACACACTTCTCCCTGGTACTCTCCTTAAGCTAAAAATAGGTAAATTTTAATCATTCAAAGATAAATACAGTACTTAAAAATTGCTAGGTGTCAGGATGGATTTTCCTCTGTACATTTCAACTACTGTGACTTGAACAGTCATATTGAACTATGATTTGAATAGTACTTACTTTAGTTGCTCAAATTCTTCTAAGGTTATTGAAGAACTGTCTCTCTTTAACACCATCTAGTACTATAGGTAGTATTTATCTGTACTGAGAATCTTACCTGTGTGTGTTTTCCCTATTAGCAAGCAGATCTGATCTCCCTGGGGAAAGTTGTGTTGGCTTTGGCTTGCAATTCTTTATCAGGAATTCAGAGAGAGAATTTGCAGAAAGCAATGGAACTGGTGACAATCAACTATTCCTCTGATCTGAAGAATCTGATTTTGTAAGTTTGTTTAATAAATCTTTTAAAGGAAATTGCAGCACTTTATGTATAGAAATGCAAATATTAAATGATATTTTAAAATGCAAGTAAGATTACAGATAAATCTACCGTTGTTGAGTTGTCTGCATGGTCTGTGCACCGTGAAACATTTATGTAAATTTTTTTGTATAACACTGATAAAGCTCTTGGTAAGAATTAGGAATGTAAACAAAACAAGCATTTTAGATTGTCTTCAGTACTGGGCTTCATTGTGTATTCTCCACAATAGTAGTATGCTAGACTTATCTTTGGTTTCAGAAGATACTGATATAGCCACATTGACTTACTGGCCAAAAGGTTGAGTGCTAGTTCTTTCTGACTGCATATTCTTTTTGTGTCATTTCAATATAGTTAGCTTTTTTTCCACTTGCAGCCTGAGTGAGAAAACTAGAAGTCTTTTCTTCTTTCCTCATTTGAAAAATAATTGCATTACAGTCTGAATGTGCATCCTTCTCTGTTTTTGTATATGTTCTTGCTCTTTGAATGGGGTGAACTGCGCAGTTACGTGAAAGAGTACTCCTGTCTTGTTTAGATACCTGACTCGATGTATACATGCAAATTACCTGTTTTCTCTGATGGTTTCTTTTAAGAAACATAAAAATGCTTTGTGTATTAAATACCAAAAGTCAAATAATTATAAAACCGTAATGGAGTAAAATGACTGGCACTTGCAGAAAGTAATCTTTTGGCGGTTGGGTTACTTTGGCAGGTATTTGCTGACTGACCAAAACAGGCTTCGCAGTGTAAACGATATCATGCCTATGATTGGTGCACGATTCTATACTCAGTTGGATGCCGCTCAGATGCGAAATGATGTTATAGAAGAGGACCTAGCAAAGGTAAATCGTGTAGTAATTCCTGCAGAAAGACCTGTAGTCCGTATTCCTAGAGCTGTACCTTAAAAGGGAATGTCTTCTACTGGTTTCTGTTGGGTGTTTTTTTTCTTCTGTTTGTTTATTAACCTAAGTAATCTGCCTGAAGGCTTGACAACTCTAAGCTCAGGCTTTTGAAAGCCCCAAAGCTTCAGGAATGCCTAGTTTTGAGATGTCCTCAGCTGTGTTTTAACTGAAGTAGCATCTTCATTTCCAACCGCTAGTCTTGGGGAAATTATGTTCTTTATAACATAGTTAAAAATAGCATTCTGAGTGAAGGCCATGCATGTCATGTATCATACATGATACATGATCTACATGATGTATGTATCATGACATACGTCACATAGATCATGTAATCTGTGCTAAAGGTTATACAGCAGTGTATATACAGCCCCTTAAATTTTTAGGTTTGGATTTTGCTGTCCCTTCTCTCATATGTTTTCTTCTCTGAATGAATTCTAATTCATGGAGATACCATGTTCAGCTTTCCTGAAGTGTGCAGCACATGTTGCTGTGGGGGTCTGTGGTGTTCAGTCAAGGTATCAAGTGCTAGCTGTAAAGGAAATAGGTACTATGTGTCAAGTCAGGGTGTATTTGTTCAACAGGAAGGACTGTCTGTTAGTCAGAAGCGACTGACAGCGGGATTTCTACCAGGACTGAGATACATCACAGAACGCTTTCCTGGCCCTGAAAGTGTATGGGATTTAATCAAGCCCTGTGATTCCACTCCTTTATAACCCCTCACTCAGAACTTTTTAAGAGACAGTAGGCCAGTGTTTGGGATTCTAATGGACTTGGTTCTCTTGATTTCTCCAGTATTGTCTTGTTGGAGAATAGTTTTCCCCTCCTTGATGGAAGATGCTGAAATCTGTCAGAAGCAAGGAGCTGTAGAAGAGCCAGGCAGTATCTGTGTACCTGTAGGTGCTGGGTGTCTGCTTGATCAGAATCAACTACTAATCCTTCTCCAGAGGTGTTTAAGATCATTTGCTTTTAAGGTGGCCTTTGTGCCTGCACAAAGCTGGGCATATGGACTGTTTCCCATAGCAAAGATGGAGATTGCCCCGTAATCAGCATTAAGATTTCTGTATTTTTAGTCAGGTTGTTTGAGCAGTTGCTTATCACTGGCAGATGGGCAGAGCTACTACAAATCCAAGCCCCCAGATTGGCAATAGCTGTTTATCTGACAGTGATAAATACCACTTCTTAATTAGCTGTCATGCTGTAACTTGTTTGTACTATGACATCTCCATTAACATCAGAGCTACAGTATCCCTTAAGTCTGGCCTGGTATCCTCTGTTCATCTTTGTCCCAAAACAAATGCTTTGGAGGTAGTATCAAAAAAAGACTAGCATGCGTGATTTTTTTTTTCTCATACTGTCCAAACATGCAGTCATCAGTAGCTTTAGGGACTTCTGATGCTGGGAGTGGTTTGTATGTAGTTAATATCTTCATAACACTCACTTTTCACAGAGCAGTAACCCTATTATGCTATTCCTTTCCTTCCTCACTTTTACATTCATCATATTGATGTAATAGCAGTCAAAGCCTCAGTTTATCCAAGCCCTGTGGAGAATATCTCCCTCCTTACAGTCAGTAAGCCTGCAGAGAGGCCACCTGGAGACTTAGTGCCTGTGTTGTTACTCAGCATTGTCACCACTGACTGGGAATCTGCAAGGCAGTGAACTTTACACAGATGTAATTCTCGCTTTTGAGTATTTGACCACATACCAAAAATAAATTTGGAGGTTAGACCAAATAGTAGACCGTGGCTAGCTGGACAGGGTTGGTTTCCCATGTCAGTCTCTTTAAGTATAGCTACTGCTGTGGTACAAGCTGTTCTCCATTGTGTTTTTAGACTATTAATAGAAATATGCAACCCATAGATTGTCCAAGGTCGGGCTGTTATCACCTTGACCTACTTTATTTACCCAGCTGTGCACAGTAATCTACTCCAGACTGAATTCATTTGGAGTCAATATCATCATGCATGGAATTAGATGCATTTTAGCATGAATAATGTTGAAGACCTGAGCAATTGGAGAATGTGAATAATATCAGAGAGGATCTTCTCCTGACAACTTTGATTTACACTGTGAAATAATTTTGTTTAATGTAAGCTAGGATGTTACTGGTTTTACTGCATCCTAAGTGATGTGGAAAAACATGTTAAATCAACTTTCAGTTGCATGTATGCTAAGCATCTATAATTCTAATGTTCTGCCTCTGTGTGACCTCACTGTCATTGCTTTATTTCTGTCACTTATGGACTCAGCATTTATACTCTTTCAAGACTTAGATTCTTACTGCTTTGAAAAAACTTGTTTCAAAATTATTTTTGCAGTCAATTATCATTTGAGTATTAGTCCGATGATATTGTTGCTAAATATTTACTAATAATGGCCTACAAAGCATTTCTGAAAAATGAGTGTCTTCTCATGTTTACCTGAAATGAGGTGGTTACTGCATACTTCTGCGTGTCTTGGTAACTGTGTATGTGTGTGTATATATAAAAAAATCCATATTATTCTTGTTTAACTTACTGTATTTTAGCATATCTGTGAGTATAGGCTGGCAAGAGATTAGACTTACATTTCCACAAAGAAATAGATTGCCTGGTGCAGTTCCTGCTGGGACAGAGAGGTATCATTAGTTGCTGAATCTTCACATTATAATTTGAAGTGCTAAAATGAGCATTGAACTACTGATACATGATACAATGCATTTGCTCTCTGTCTGAAAAAATTATACACTCTTCTTTGACTAAATAAGTCTTTGTAATTAATAGTGCTTCTTTGACATTATTACCATGTATCTTTTGCAAGTATGTGTCTTAATTTTGTTTTAGAGACTCTTAATAATCTTTTTCTTGTTTTCTAGGAGGTGCAAAATGGAAGGTTGTTTAGGCTTCTAGCAAAATTGGGAACAATCAATGAGAGGCCAGAGTAAGAAATACTTGTTTTTGTGGCTTAGAGTATGTAAAACCCAGCTTGCAATGCACTTTCTTCCTTATTAAGCTGAGCTAAATGTTTTCCCCCATACTTGCCTCTGGAGAAATGAGTATTTAAGACGCCTTGAGAAAAATTAGATAAGCAACTTTGACCAAAACTTCAAGTAGACAGGAGAAGGCTACAAGTAGACATGCCAAAGTTGCTTTCATGTATTTAGTATGGTTTCTCTTATCAATCTCTTGTGAGTGGCAGTAGTTTTGGAGGAAATCCATAGCTTGCTTTAACTGAAGCAAAGAATGTAGATACTAGTTTTAAGCTAATGAGTTTTTCACCTTGGTTTTTTATTGACTAACTACATCAAAATGAAGCGTTCATTGTCTGTTTTCCATCCTTTTGCATAAACTTTTCCATCCTTTTGCATAAATGCGGACTTCTGCATGTGTTTTACATGGTAAACTTGTTGCAGATAAGTTTTACTTTCTTCCATTATTTTTTTGTGGCTCTAGGAAGGCATTAGCTTTAGGTGCTCAAGCAGCTGAGAAAGTTTTTGTGAGTTATCTTCTGTTTGTGACAGGGAGACTAATTTAATTGTAATTTATAGCAGGCAGATTAGCCGTGCAGTGAGACTACTCAGCTGAGAATGAGGTGTTGTTCATATCTGTGGGGTTTGATTTTTCTTAACTTACTGAGCTTTAATATGAGCTTTTGTTTTACACTAGGTTTCAGAAGGACCCAACGTGGTCAGAAACTGGAGACAGGTATTTACTAAAGCTCTTTCGAGATCACCTTTTCCATCAGGTGACAGAAGCGGGTACTCCTTGGATTGACCTCAGTCACATTATCTCATGTCTTAACAAGGTACACTGTACTTTGGTTAGCTTTTAAACATTTGTTTGGGTTAGCTTTCTTTAAAAGAGTGCAAAGCAAGTTGGCATTGGAAGGTTAATGCCGTTGGTTTAGCTGGCGGTTATTTTCCCCATTTTGGATTAAAACCATGTATTCACTAACCTAATATTCCAACATCTATGGATATTTTAAATAAAATTAGTACATGAATATTATAATTTGTTAATATAGAGTGAGATACAATATTAAGTTTTCATCCTAGAATGCATTGATTACTGTGGATAAGCAATGCTGGTCCCTTTATGCTACTCTGGTCTTTCAACACAGCATAAAGGATCCATAATACTCCTTTAACTGGGGGAGGTTTCTGCTGATAGTTGTCACAAAGGATGGTCATAAGGCAAGATCCATTCCTGAACTGAGCTGACTCAAGTAGGAGACAGGAGGGAAACTGCAACAGAAATTTGTGCAAAGTCCTTGCCATCTAGGACTGTGCTGGAAAACTTCTGTGACTTAATATTTCAAGTCCACTTCTATAATAACTTCCCTAGCCTCTCCAGCCCTTTCCAAGGTTGACTTAACAAAGCTATTTGCAGCTTTCTAAGAGCTGCACCACTAGCAGAATTTTATCTGAGCACTCTCATGATTAATAGCAGATCTGTGAGAGACTGCAAGATCTTCAGTAAATGAAGAACTTGTCTTGCTCCATAAATGAAAAAGTATGTGAGCTGATTATTTTTTATTGGTAGATCAGCTTTCAACTTATTTTACATTGTTTTGCCCAACTTCAGTAATTCATGGGAGACTAAGATGCTGCAACTTTTTTTGTTGTTGTTTTTGTAGCTGCTTGGTAATTTCACTTGCTCTGTAGAGAATGGTGATGCAGACACTGACGATACACAGTTTTAGTGCCCAATATTTTCTTTTCTAGGTCTAGGATAGCCAACTTTCTTCTCCAAAAAAAGTGGAATATGTTCAGATCCTTTGACGTGTAATAACTGTACAGTTAAATATTTTTCTAAAATTGTCAGGGTTTCTAAGCTCCTATTAGACCACTGCTGTGCATTTTTTAACCTCCTTTTTATCTTTTTGGTTGGTGTCTGTAATCACTTAAAAAGGACATTAAAGGGATTGAGGCTAAATCAAAAAGAAAGCATGTTGACATTCAAGTAGGCATTGAAATGCCATGATTTGAAAGCAGTGACTCATACAGTACTGTAGCAAGAGGGGACAGTCCTGAATTCATAGGTCAGGTAAGAGACAATGTCAAAGAATGCCTTGTTCTATAAATGTTCATGGCTTACCTTTTTAAACAGAGGCTCTTCTCTTCTGTGGTTGTGGGCTCAGCACACAAAAAATGTAAGGCTTACAGAACTCTGCTTTGGAAATACACTCTGAAAAGCACTTCAGAAACTATGGAAGTACTAGTAGAACTTACATGGACTTTACTAGTACTTGCCAAAACATTCAATTGGAATGGAAGCTATTGTGTTGTTAAAAAAAGGCAAAACAACAATCCTTCCTTTTCTATGTGGTCTTTTGAGCATCTTTATAGCTGAGAAATACTGATTTATACCTCCACAGGAGGAGAGAAAGCCATAAATATTGGTGTTTGTAGTTAGCAGTGTGGCTTTCTTAATACAGATCTTCCATTAATTAAGGTAATTCATTGATTTGTTGTATGATGCTAATGGGAATGAACAGTGGACAATATTTCACAAACACCTTAATAGTGTTAATATTTTGTAATGGATGTTGGAAGACACTGGTGGTTTTATCCTACCCTACAAAAATTAGAAACTGATTGGCTTGCATTTATCCTTGTGAAACCATTCACAAAGCAGCAACTTGAAAATGTGGAGGTTCCAGCTTTTAAGGTTATGCTTGAAACATTACTTTAGAAGAGAAATGCAAGAAATTTCTGACTTACTGTGGTGCTCCAGACAGCAGCTAGTGGAACATCTCTGTGACAAACTTAATTGTTTTTCTTTTCAGTACAACATTTTAATACATATATTTAAACCTGCTGGGGTTGTATTTCCAAAGAATGGATTGGTAGTGTCATATCTCACTTGTCTCTGCCCCACCTCTTGTATTGGAATAAGAAAAACTGTGGTGGAAATATTAACGTATTGACTAAAACAAAACTATGGAAGTTCTGTATATAAGAAGAGAGTTTGACAGTTCTCTATTGATGAACATTTCTTGCGAAGTGAGAAGAAATGAGAAACAGTGATGTAATGGGCTTCGGTATGTAAAGCAGGATATTCCTCTGTTAGAAATTAGGATCTAATGGTATATAAAAATAACGTATTGAATTTGAGGAGTCAGAACAAACCATGAAAAGAAATGTGGAACAAATGTTGATCTTCAACCCCAAATGTACCATTTGGTTATGGATTATACTATTTTTTTCTTTCTAAGGGATGAAATGTACCATACAGCTTAGGAACTACAGGAACTAGTTTGTTTCTAATACTGCCAAAAATGTGAGGTTTGGGTTTCTACCAGTTTTCAGGCTACCTGAGGCTGATCCATCCATTATCTCATGTAAATGACCTACCCTACATTTAGACTTGTTGATTGTATGTGCAAATGTAATGTCAAATTTAGTTTTGTTCTTCAGGAGGTACTTGAAAGTTTTGCCAGGCTTTCTACACAGGGAAATATAGCATTGCAGGATTATTAGCTTTGTGGAAAGGGAAGGAAGCAATGGTAATCTAGTCCTAAGGTCTGGAATGTCCGTCAGGTTGAGACCAAAATGTCTCGATTTTTTTGGCAAGGATGTTTTTGTGGTGCGATTCAGATCCTTCCTTTGTGTCCTGTTAGCAGATTTGAACTGCACCATAACAATGTACTTGCCAAGAAATTGATTGCTTTTGTTGTTGGGGAAATGTTTTGCCATTTCTTTCACACTTCTTTTATTTTATCTTTTGCATTCTTGTTACAGTTAGATGCTGGTGTGCCAGAAAAAATAAGCCTCATTTCCAGAGATGAGAAGAGTGTACTTGTGGTAACTTACAGCGATTTAAAACGCTGCTTTGAAAATACTTTTCAAGAACTGATTGCAGCCGCAAATGGTCAGTTGTAGTATTTGCTGAAAGCATGCAGGACATTGCTGAGGAACTTAACCTATAGCAAATTGCACTACAGCTGAATTGTTGTTGTCATCTCATTTCACATTTGGGAAACAAACAGGAGATGAGCAAAGCTGCTTGCACTTCAGTCAGGTACACTGTTACTTGAAGGGAAGAATGTTTCACTTATCCTAGAGCTAAGGCTGCCATTGGAGGCTTTATCTGTGAAGAATTTATTTTAGATTAAGGAACACATCAGGTGCATGATGTTCCTACTTTTATTTTTTCCACTTGTATATGCACTAATTTTAATTTTTTTAAGACTTTTCTGATCTCTGAAGTTTTGCCACATTGTATACTTAAGGGAAACTCTTTGCAAGGACATTTCTGGGATACATTTTTGTCACTGAGGATATAGCAAAATTTATTCATTTTTGATATTATTTGCACCCAGAATAGCATAAAGGACCAGGTAAATAATTTAATAGAAATTGTGTTCTATTAATGACCGTTTAGTTCGTAACCTCTGTAAAAGTGTGTTGTATGCAAGCTCTGTATGCCACCCACTGTTAGCTCAAAGAAATGTGAGAAGAAACAACTTTTTAAAACCAGTCAAGTATTGGTGAATTAACTAAAAAGGAAAGAAAGTCCCCTGTCATTTGATTTAAACTTTGTCTAAGCGAAGTGACGAAAACAGCATAATGGGAAACATCTTTAATTTAAGGAGCATATCAAACTTGCTCTAAACACAACCAGCGCCTTTTGAAAACTGTTTGTACATTTTCCTGGTAGTCAGAAGCATTTACATTTATGCAATTTTTTTAACAGATTTTTTTTTAAAAGAAATTGTTTAAATGCCTGAAGTTTCAGGAGTGTATTACTTTAGGTTATTTACAGTATAATTTTTGTATAAAGTTCTGTTCTTTGAACCACAGCTTTATTATGGTACGCTACACTGGATACAGATACAAAGACACTGTTAAAAGAAGATTAACTAAACACAGCAGTTGTCTGGCATCAAGAGCTTTTCAAGTTTTACGGCCTGAATCTGGAGGGATAATGATCTGCTGTGCCTTTGCAGTCACTGCTTAGCCCAAAGTAATATTACTTTTGCTAATACTCAACACATGAATATTCCTGAAGTAATTCAGTCTCAAAAGTCTGGAATTTTGCTCCTCAATTACCTTTCTAATTTTTGGACATGCAGTTGTCTCCAAACTTGGGTATTCATGGGATTTCTAGTTAAACACCTACACTTTGATACTGAAGACTGCCAAATATGTAGGAATTTCCTTTCTTAAAGCAGTAGTGAAGACTGTATCTATCCTTTCCCAGCACTGAATGTTTTAATAGCACTGGGTGCTCACCATGAAGAAAATGTGGAAACTCGAAAGGTCAGGACAGACTCTAAGCACTTGCAACTGATGTTACTGACATCAATTTTAATAATTCTCAATATTTGTAGTTTTCAGAGAAGTTTTTAATATTTCTCTGTCCACTTTTATAAGCTTTAAAATGATTCTCCGCCTTGAGACTTGCATCAAGAAAAAAGCAACTCTCTTCACATCGAAAGCTTTGAAGACTAGGGACATGCTTTACACATTTTAGAAAATGTGGTTGAATCCACATTAAGTAGCATCAGTTGTTGAGTTTAAAAATCAATTATTGTTGCAATTTTAAAAGGAACATAATGTTTAATATTCGAACGATAACAGTTGCCAGAATGTTCTTTTTAATATAAAAGGAACAGGAACTTTGAAAAGTGAACATGCAGAACAGTCTTTTATCATTAGCTCATGTATTTGAGGAAGAGCAGCTGTCTTTTCTATGTTTTTTGACAAATCATATTGTAATTCTTTTGTACAAAAAAAGAAGTACTTGTATTCTAGAAGAAATATGGAATGCTTAATTTATAAGCGGGCTGAGGTTTTTTCCAGTATTGTTTTCTTTGAAAATGAAAGGGGATCATCTGTTCAGTTGCGGGGTTTGGGAACCTTTGAAAATTTAATTTGTGGACCAATATTTTGTGGAAGTGTAAGGCAGGGGTAAAATAGGGCTTGAATTCTCATCCTTTTTAGACCAGCACACCCTCTGCAAGACATGTCTAAATTGCAAACCTGTGTGTATTTGCATAATGTCAGTTTGCTTCAGCCCCTAGTAACCTCAGGACTTGGGTAAAAATAAAAAGGTAGACAGCTAATAAATTTTCATACATAATGTCAGCCAGAAAATATTTGGTGTCAGGTAATACATAAAATTAAAAAGAAGTTGAGCTTTGTTTTCTATTTATTTTATTTGGTCTGTATTTGGGAATGATTTGAACAGTCTGAAGTTCACCTTGGGTGTTTTTTTGGGGGAGAGCCCTTCTACCCCATTTTAATTCCATTAAGAAGGTTGTCCTAAAGTTGTAGTTTGATCCATTCATAGGAAGAACTGTGTATCTGTATTTAAAAAGAAGAGTCACCAGGATGTGCCCTCCCAGATGGGAAATTTATTTCTGACCTTCCTATTTTTTACAGCTAAAAGCACAGAAGGGACAACCTTTGAAATCATCTGATGTTGGTCATTTTAATTTTTGTACCTGTTTTAAATTCTGTTGCTGTATTTACTATATTGTAAATATTTTGTTGAGGGTACCTATGTATTTTTTGATTTGCCCTTGTTTCAGTAATTCAGGTGTCAACTGCTTCCCCTAAAAAGCACCAGTATGTTAAGTTCTAATGTCATGATCCCAGTATGTGTTACTCATCTTTAATCCTGTTTTCGTTGTTCATGTGTACAGCAGTATTTTTAATAAAGAATACCAGAAGTAACGTGGCCTTATTTTGACAATATGAAATTCTGAAGTTGGATCCAGGGCTTTTCAACTTTGGTGCCAGAATTTTATTTCATTCTGTCTCGTGCTTCTTTTGTACTCATTCTGTCTGCAATGCAGAGTTTAAACAAACAGGAGTCACAAATTGTGTTTAGCGCTTGCCACTTAAAGTGTGTCAGATGTCCTAAAACTGAGAGATATTGCTCACTAGAATTGTATTCATGCATATTTCCATAACTCCCAAGTCAAATCCCATCTGCTTCAGTTTAATCAGGTCTGCTTTACTCGATAAGCCCTACTTTTGAAAACTCTGTTCAAAAAAAGTACCCTTACTTCCATGTTTTTTGAGCTTTTTTTGCTCAGTAACAAAGTGTATTAATTTCTCTGACAATTTGCATGTGGAGTCACGATAACTTCATTTCATGGAATTCTTTTTCTGTATTTTTAACCAGAAAAGGTTAGATGATTTGCTGGTGGGATAAAATCTCCCATATGCATCCAGTGCTGACCATGCTTATGGAAGATGTGATTTTGTGTAGTATAGTGTGGATTGTCGATAGTCCCTGTGCATATTTAACATGGAGTTGTTATCGCCAAAATTGCAGTGTTTTAGGAATATTATTATATAAGCTGCAGTAAGTTTGATTAATGCACATATCCAGTCTCCAGTTTCCTCCTTAGCAGTGTGCAGCAACAGCTACACAGCTCCTGTGACAGTTGATGATCCCATTGTGTTCTGCTTTCCCAGAGAAAGCTTCATCTCCACTTCCTTCCAGCACTTGGAGAGCCCCTCAGATGATCAAATACTGTTTAGCAGAGAGCACTTGATTGGACATCTCTGTGGAGGCAGCATCCCCAGCTTCAGAGGGATGGGGTGGGGATGTGGGGGTTCTCTGAAGAAGAGAGTCTCTACCCAGGCCTAAGGTGCTGCTTGCTGTCACAGGAGCTTCTGAACAGCCTTTGCTGGGGACACCTTTGCTCTGTTTGGTGTCCTTTTGCCTGGTGGGCATCTTCTAGCTGCTGAAGGAACTGGGAATGGTGGGTGGTTGGGTGGATGTTTGTCCATGTGCTGCTTTGTCTTCCCCCACCATGAAACCTTACCTGTCCCAGAAGCTGAGTTGAATTTTTGTCTCTAGACAAAAAGTAAGCGCTTCCTAAGTATGCGGAGCCTAGGGCATGTCACCCACACAGGGAGCAGTGACAGGTGTCTGTCACTGTAGCTGCTTTGCTGTGCGAGCAGTGTGCCTTCTGTGTGGTTATTCCATGATCTCCTTTGCTCACAAAATCAGCCTGTGGGGATGGATGTGTGCCAGATGTTTGCACTGCCTGGTGCTGACTTGTGTGCCACAGCAGTCTTTGACACTGGCAGGACTCTGATTTTTTTTTTTTTTTTTTTTTTAAAGCAAACTTTATTATATGAATTTAGCAGTCAAATACATTATATAAAGACAGAAAATGCAAGACCAGATAGGAGTTATTCACATCCAGAGACGCTTGGGGGCTCATATAAAAGTCATCTTTGTAGTCCAGTTTTCTTAAATATTTATGCACAAAAGCATATTTATATATTTACACTGTGCAAACACGTCCTTTGAGATGCATCATCCTTAACTATTCTTGCTCAATTCTAGTAGCAAAACAGTTCTGACCTTTTGTTTTGATCAAGGTCAAATATACTTTACCAACAAGAGACAGTGCAATAGATACTTAAAACTGATGATCTCTTGTGCAGAGATACTTAGCTCAGAAGTAGTGGTACATGTTTATTTTGCTTGAATATCAAAGATAGTTTTTGTTTGTAAATATGCGAAAAGTCATTTGCCTTAAAGTCTGCTAGTGGGTTACATTCATAGCTCTTTAGCTGAATTCTGAGAGATCAAGAGATCATATAACATGTAGCATTTGAGATACCTATTTTAGTGGACCACAAGAAGCTGACATCGGGCTGTAATTGACTTGGCAGAAGTCAGTGCTACTGTGTTAAATGTCCAACTCTCATTTTAATACTGCATTCAAAGGTGAAAGGGAATGGGTACATCCTAATGCTTCTCAAGCAAAGAGCACTCATGACCTTTCAGAGATGCTATACAAAAGTCTGTTACAAATGAATGGTACATTTTTACTCCTGTACATACTGGTAACTTAACATGGAAATTTAGGTGTCTTCATAGAAAAGCTGCCGCAGCTAATCTCTTCAAACTCTCTAGTGATCAGTTAAAGTATGTGCACTCTAGTAGCCATCCTGTCTTTTCAGACAGATTCCCATAAATAAAAGATAATCAGTGCAATGTTAGAATGTCTGTGAGGTTTTGTGGACAGAGCTTGGCTTTAACCTGTCTACCTTGTGGTTTGGTTCCAGTGTGTGCATGTTGGCTTACTGACAAAGTGCAAAACTTCAATATTTACTTGATTTCAGCAGGATTGTCCAAACAGAATTGATATGTATTCCCTGTTGTTACAGACCTGGATCTTAATTCTCCTCAATCCTTGCCAGCTGGGTTTAGCAACACATTTTAAGTTCTTGCCTTGCAAGGCTCCCTACTGCGTCTGCCATCTGGAGCAGTAAGATCCATATAATATCCCATCCCCAATTAGCTTATTCAGCTTCCCCACAGCATCAGCCTTCCCACAAGTTTCTCAAAGTAGCTTTCTTTTAAAATACAGTTTGTGGTCTGTTTCTGGTTTCTATCTTCTTGAAGACTCCTTTGTTTTCCAGCACAACACATACTCCAGCAATAGGATGCAAATACCTCAGTGCCTGGTGCAGATTCCCAGCTCTCTAGGTTTCCAGCTGCCTCTCCCAGTCAGGACAGAAATGACCCAAGTCTGAGCAGAGGCTGTAATAATTGCCTCCCAGGTTTTCCTGGATGCAGGAAGACTTGGTATTTTTAGCAAAAGCTGTTGGTGTTCAGCATTTGGGAAAGCCAAGGTTTAAGCAATAGTATTTTGCTATATTTTGAATACCTGTGCTGCAGTCTGTAGAAGAGCAGATCACTGGGATTAAGCCAATGATAACTTTTTCAGTTTTATAATAATTGAATTAATTTGGGTCAGAGTTTTTAAACTGACAGTGTTTCTTAAGAACCTGCATGTTTAGATCTTGGCCTAGAAGTACTTAAACTGGTGGCTGAGAATAATGGACAACAGAGTTGTATTCTGGAGGAGGGGAGCGGCTGGCATTCATTTTCTCCAGCATCGCATAACCACAGGTGTATCTTCGCTTGGAGTCACTGAGCTGGTCACAGCTGAAACTGCAGAAGCTTCTTGGCTTGGTTATTCCAGAAAGCACTGATTCCTTGCTCCTGCTGGCACCTTTAATGCTGTAATAGAGCAGTGTCATTGTGAGCTTTCTTAATTTGTAAATTCTTAAAATTTGTTTTAGTGACTTGAGCGAAGCTGGGTCACAAGTTTGTTCCCACATGGTGGGAAGGGCATTGACACAGATGGACTCGCTCAATGGGAGTGCAGAACAGAGGAATGAAGGGGCCCTCCTGTGTTCCCTGTGAGTCCCCTTTAGAACAGAGGTGCTGTGAGTGAACATCACTGTTAAAGGCGTTTGTGCATTGTGTCCGTCCTGCTGCTTGGGGGAGTACTTCACTGCTCAGCCCAAGCTCTAATTGCTCATTTGGGACTGGTGCTGGGGAGTGAAACTTTATTGCAGGGTGGAGCTCTGGGGAGTGTCTGGCAGCTCTGCTAATGCTGAGGCAGTGTATCCCCACATCTAAATATTTTTCCTAAGGGAACAGAGGTTATTGAGCAGGAGTGATGAAAGGTCTCAAGCCTTGAGGCAAAAGTAGAGAACTATTAGTGTAGATGTTCACAAAGCCTAATACTGGGATGAATTTCTAATATAAATGGCTGATGTTTGTGAGGAAGGGCGTGAGGTCTGGCTATCTCCTCTTTTTTGGCTTCTTTTGGCAGCTGCCATGAACTGCTGGTTTGAATTAGAGTTTTTCTGTCCCATAAAAAGACCAGTTCTCCTGTAGGCTGCTTTTTATAAGATGCCCTTTACAAAGAGGGGTTTAATGTCTTCTCAGCAAAGCCACTTTTAAAGGCACTGTTTGCCTTATGGCACTTTCTCACCCATATTCAGAGATTGCAGTGCTTAAAGGGGCTCTTTCAATAATGAAGATAATTAGGGCAAAGAGAATTTTCACACCACTGAACCTGGATACCAAAGATTTATCTATAGACAAAGGACAAACCAGAGCATTTTTCCATCATTGTTTACATGTGAAATCCTCAAGTAAACATGTTGGACCACAGTGTCTAAAACCAGATTCTTTCCCCTGTGTTTTTATAAGTTCATGGACAGTCCACTCCTCTCCATTTATAAGGTCAGAAGCATTGGCAGCCCTAGTCTTGAATTCCAGAGAACAGTCAGAGTATCTGTTGAGGCTTGCAGAGCCCAGGGTTTTGCTTTTAATTTATTTTGCTCTGTTAGGTCTTTAAGTCAAACTACAGAAATAGTACAGGACCATTCATGATTACAAGTTCCTCTTAGATGTCAGTTTCTCAAATCCTTCACTCACAAGCCTGTGTAGTTTTTTAAAAAGTGTGGGCTCTGTCTTCTGGCCTACTGTAGGAAATTGGTAGGTCTCCCTAAAAGACCACCCCATTACATTTATTAATAGATAAATGAAGTTCATGAGGAAGAGCCCTTCTGATGAGGGTTGCAGATGCATCCCATATTTTTATTTTATCTTAATTTGTTTTATTTTATTTGAATTTTTGTTGGCAGATGGAGAAGTAATTGCCTTGGGATAAATTCCATAACTATGACAAGGTTAGTCACAGACGCAATGGACTTTCTGTGATGGCTTTAAAGAGAAATGCCTCTGTGAATTACATTATAATTGTGAATCATCGGGAGCTGGCAAAAGTGGAGTGTGCATGACAAGTTATGAGCTTTGATCCTTTCATCATCATCAGGCTTTTGCATCCTGAGATTTTTCTTGTGAGCTAGACTTGACTTCTGCTTTAATAAACCTTTTTACTGATAGAGCTGCATCTGTTAATTTTAGGAGTGCACTGCTGTACCTGGGCATGCATTCCCAGAAAAAACTTTGAAGGAGCTCAAGGGGTTTTGGCATCTGTAGTCAGGCTTCATTTTTGACTCTGAGTTTAGTCAGTAAAGGCTTCTCTAGCTGTGGACTATCTTCTTGCCAATCTAGGAATGTAAATTGGAAACTGTGTTTAGTTGGTCTTTAATTGGGATTGTTTGTTGGAGGAAATGGCTGATGGTTTCTGGCCATGTTTAGGACCAGAGTGAGGTTAGAGGCTGGCTACAGCTCTTGAGATGCTTGTTCTAGCTCACAGGAGGCAGAATTCTTGCTGGTTTTCTGGCTTTGCAATTTACACTGACTCAAGGGTTTGCCTCAGCCCAAGGATTTTGGCTTACTTCACCAATACTGAAAAGCTCGAAAAGAGTTGCAGTTGGGATCTTTTCTACCTGCAAAGGAGCACAGCTCAGAAAATTGCCCCCAAGCCCTTCTACCGCCTGAGGCCTTATATTAGGAAAAACTTACTTCTCTTCCTGCTCGGTATATCATTTTTCCTCTCAGTGGCATTAGCAAGTTCAAGATCTATTGCAACCATTTCTGTTTCGTGTTCTGGTCACCACCTGGGCCTAGGGGTCTCACCAGGGTTTGGGCTGATGCTCTTTCCTGTAGTGAAACCAAGGGTGAGCTTTGGCATTAGTGCCTTTCCCTAGGCAGGAGGAGTGGAAGCCCAAGAGGAGGCGCCTCGCCAGGGTCAGCAGGGTTACCCCTGCCTGTACTGTCAGGCTGGCTGCCTGCTCTGCTCTGCCATGGGCCTGGCTCTTGGCTTGGTTACGCTGAGCAAGCACTGCTGCACATGCAGGCTCTCTCCTTCAGTCAGCTCCTGGAGTTTCCTCTGAAACTAACCCTGGGTGTGCTTCTGGACACAGGTAGGGTGCTCGAGGTTTGGCTCCTTCCACACACTGCAGTTCTTCAGCTCTGCCTAGTCTGAATCTTCCAATGCTTTGTTACAGCGAAGGGATCTAACCATGGGTAAGCTGCTGCCAAAGGAGGTGAAACCCTTCCTCAGCCTGGTGCTGGGACCAGCTGCCCTGGCAGTGAGCTGCTACTGCTCACTCGGAAACTGTTCTGACAATCTGGCAACCTGAATCAGCTCCCTGCAAGAAAAGCCAAGCTGAAATGTCAGCACAAGAGTGAGCACAGGATCACAGAGCAGTATGCCTGCAGTGCAAGGGAAGAAGCAGGACTGTACATCTGCTTAGGTCAGTTTCTGTGTCTCAAACCCCTCCAGGCTCCACCTTGCTCAGTACAAATTCTAGGGGTATTTATTTACTGCTCCAATTAATTTTAAGTAAAGGATGCTTAGCTAAGATGCTACCACTTTTAGGAATGTGTGCAGACTGAAGGGTTGCTGCCTGCATTCACATCCATGAGTGCTTTTTGGCACAGTGCTACAGTACCACTTGTTTAGCTTGCAGGCCAGATGACCTTGTATGATCTCAGTCAACTGCTCTGTTTTCCCAAGGATTTACATTCTAGCAGCCACTGTTCAGTTCAATTCTTTTTCTTATCCAGGCATTCCTTTTCCTTCTGCATTTGAAAATGCCCCTTAAAGCACTTCTGGAGGGATGCTTGGGACGCACTCCATGCATTCTGTGCCATGCGAAGAAAAAGGCATTTCGTAAATTTCATTTGAGGAAGTTGCCGTGTTGTTTGTGCAGCTGACAGCAGCCTTCAGAAATACACAGAAAAAAACCACAGTAAAACCACTTCTAGGGAACATTACATCCTTTGGAACCCTGTGATATCCACATACACTCCAAAGCTCTTTAGTCCCTGACTCCTCCCAGGACAGCGTGCCACAACAGAGCCGAAGCACCATAAAACTGTTCAGGGACCTGTTTTCTGAAAGGTCAAGGCAGGAGAAGGGGTTTCCCAGCATTTGTTCGGAGCGGCTTGTGTTGCCCTGGCTTTGCCACGCACGAGCAGAGCTGCACTGCAGGCTGCTGCCAGCAGCACGTTTACCCAGGCCCTGCTTTCCAGCCCTGCGAGTGCGCGCGCTCCCCTACACGTATTTCTGTGCGTTCAACCAACGCCCTCCAAGTCACTGCGGTTTTTCGCGGAGCGAGCCCTCTCTGCCCTGACGGCACGTTTCAGCCAGCTCTGATTGTTCTTTGAGACAATGCTACACCTCCCAGCCTGCCCAGCTGCAGGGCACTGACAAGTTTGGCAGCGGCAGGATGGCAGGCTGGCCTTGACCCGCTGCCGGCGTGACAGGAGCGATGGGTTGGGTGTGGGCAGACTCCGGGCTGGCTGAGAGCAGTGAGCTGGAACCAGGACACTGCCAGCTTTGCAGCGGCTGGGAACTGATACAGCGCCGGCACTGAGAAAATAAACACTTCCCATTTACAGAGAGTTCATGTCAGTGCAACTCATTTCTTAGGGCAGCCCTAGTTCCCTGCTTGGGCAGCTGTCAGGAATTAGGTGGAGGAAGATGGCCAATATATTCAAGTGCTTAAAGGCAGGAAGAGAAGTGAGGCCCTCACATCCATCTATTGTAAAGTTGCCACTTTAGCATCCTGAGCCCATGGGTGTTAAATGGGCCGTGCTTAGCTGAGTCATGGAAAAGAAGGGCAAAAACAAGCACAGGGGGCCTTGTCCCAGCTGGGGTGCCCTTGGGACTTGCAGAAACAACTGCAAATCCTTCACAGCCACACGTTCTCCTCCCCTATTATTAAGGGCTTGTTTCCTCCAGTTACCTGCCTCCTACCTTACTTCAGTGGTCTCTGACACTGGCATTAAATTGAGGATCAATAAGTGCTAATAAACCTTATTGCTGATGTGCATCAAAGGGGTTGAGGGTAATTTTCTTCCTCAAAGACATAGGTGTGGAAGATTGGCTGCTGATTCAACTAAGCAGGACCCGCCCCAGCAAGAGTGTTTGCAGGGACTGGGGGCACCTCAGCTACTTTCACAAGGCATGATTTAGGACAAGGACCTTGAATTCTCCTTTGCCACCTAAAACCTGAGAAGAATATAAAATACAGACCCAAAGAGTGTCCGTTTCTGCTTGCTGCCTGTCCATGTGAAGCGTTTCAGTTCCTCTGGAGCCAGCACCATCCCACTGTCTGCTTTATAATCCTTGAGGAAAAAAGAGAGATGCAGTCCTGTTAGGTTTTAACTGTATTTTACAAAGGATTCAGTTCCTCTTTGGTCTGATTTCCAGCATCCTTCTGGTCATTGATACTGAGACAGCTCTAGGAAACAGCAGCTCTCTGCTGCTGGAGGTGCTGCAGTGCACAGGTATTTAATGGTACCTTTCCAGACCACTCGTGCCCTGGGGTGCAGCAGACAGGTAATGTTAATGCAGATCCAGGGTGCTGGAAAAAAGTGTCTGCATGCAGTCTGAGGCTCTGGCCAGCCACCAGTTCAACCCTGTGAGGACCAGTGTGCCTTTCTCACCTCCTGCTGCTTAAAGCATTCTACTGGGTCGCTAAAAGCTTGCCCCAGCCTCTCCCCCATGCCCATCCCTACCAGGATTGGGTGTGTGTCCCAATCTGTAGACATGGCTCCAGCTTGTCCATCTGATAACAGGACTTGCTCCTACCAGAAACCTCTGATGGAAAAGAGACTCACAGTCCTTCTTTGTGCACTACTCTTCAGATGAAAATGCATGCCCAAGGGATTTTAAGTGTCTCTCCCACACCACTGGGATTCAGATGGGCCTCTGGTAGCTATCCCTTTGGTAGCTATACTACTGGAACTAACCACTTCTTGTCAGGGAAGGAGTGTTTGCAGCCCATGGCATGGCCTGCAAGGATCTCTGAGCCCAATTTGTAGGGCAGTGGGATAACCTCTTGTTGCAAGCACAGCTAATCCTGCATCTTGTATCAGTTAGAGCTGACAAAGCAATAACCCCCCATCCCGTTTAACCCTGTATAAATCTGTCACATAAATAAAAAGAAATTCATGGCATATCATTTGGCCCAGGAGTCACTTACATTAAATACAAGCGTTTCCTTGATGGGAAGCTCTTCAAATGTCTTTATGCACTGGGGGGGGTTTATTTTGAAAGTGTTTATGTATCTGTTCAACAAGAGAAGCATGACAGTTTTTAGTGAGAGTGTGAAATGCACAAGCAGGAAGTGTTGGGTATTTCTCTGTTTCTTTAGGCACTTTCCAGCTATCTTTGAGGTAGGTCATATAAAATGGGCTTGTTAACCAGACCCCACCCAAATCTCACTCTCCAGTCCTGGGGTACACACAGCTGTGCCTCTCACAGTGCCTGAGCCCTGTGACCTGCAGGTCCCTCTGAGCAGGGGCACTCCAAAGAGCCACAACAGTGGGTGACTTGGGAACTGGTGGGGCACTCAGGCCACCTGTGGGCTGTCTCTTGAGTGTTTTCTCTCACCCAGGTTCAAACTGGGCTATGCAGCGAGCTACCACCCCCAACAAACAAACAGAGTGTTAATCTTGCTTATCTCACCTGACATTTTCAGTGCTTCCACAACCTGAGCTTGTAACAGGAAAATTTTCGTTGCACAAAGGATCAGATGCAGGGGGAGGCCCACTTTCTGTTGTAAATATTGTGCTGAGGGGTATGTAGTCTTTACCTTCCTAAATGCAAACAAGAAATGACAGCGTTGTTGCTGGGTGCACGCGGCCAGTTGCCCCTGCCTTGGTGACAGCGCGGTTGTGACATTAATACCTGCTGGACATTTGCTTGCAGCAGGTCACCCAGCTTTTTCACCAGCTCGGAGAACCGTGGCCTGTCGTTGGGATTGCTCTGCCAGCAGTCCAGCATGATCTGGTAGCTGTGAGGACAACAGCAAAGTGAGCACGTGGTGGGTTTACAGCTCTGTTTGATCCAAGGCAGCGCAGTCTTTGACAGCTTGTCATCGACAGACAGACACAGATAGATAACTCCCCAACCTGCTTGGTTTCACAAAGATCCTCTCTAACACCATCGAGGCCTCTTCCTAAAAGTAAAGCAGCAAACTTTCTACAAAAAAAGAAAACCTTCCTGCAACACCCCAGAAGACCACATCAAAAGGATAATTCAGCCAGCCAGTCATACTTCCTTTTTTCATTCCTAATTAAGCATTAAACCTTTGTATTAAACATCTATTAACTGGCAATGTTTAGGTTAAGGTATCCTAAAGGCATCCTAAGATGACTTATATGGATGTGTCACTTCCTTGTATTGGTTGAGCCGAGCTTTCCTTCCTGCAATAAAATATGTGGAAGAGAAAGAAAAAAAAAAAGCTCTTATCTACTGTCACTAGGATAATAAAATTAGTCAATGGGCAATACTCCCAGATAGGCATGGCTGGCTTGCATCCTTTTCTTCTGCTAGAACTATTTTTTGGTAAGTGTTGCTATTTAGAGTCGTGACATAGCACTCGGGAAGGCACCGAGACACCCACACGTCTTGATTTTGCCTCCGGAGGCAAAATACCCTGGACACGTTCATGGTCCTCAATGATTTGTGTCAGAGGGTGAATGTGCAGTGTGCTGCGTGTGCCTCCCCAGGCAAGGTGCCCTGTCCTGACCAGCTTTGCTCTCCAGAAAGGTGTTGGGCAGGCAGTAGCAGCTTGAGACTGCGCCGGGGGCGGGGGAGCGGGGAGTGGCGGCTGCCGTGACGGTGGAGGGACTCAGACAGCCCGGGCGGGGAGGCTGCGGGTCCCCGTCACCTTCCTCTGCCACCAGACACGGTGTACAGGAAAGGGTGGGCCCTCATTACCCGAGTGATTGCGAGGAAGCCTCCGCTGTCACTTCCTAAGTCAAGATGATGTTAGCAATGTCACATTCCTCCAGCACTTATCTGTGTGCACGTCGGTAAATATTAAACCTGGAAAGGAATAAATGACCTTCCTCCTCCTCCTCTTCCTCCTCCTGCTCCTCCTCGCTCAGCTGCCCTCAGAGCACAGCCCTGGTGGTGCACTGGGCTCAGGTCCTTGTTGCCCCCTACCCTCTCCTACTCTGTGGGCGAGCCAGGGGCCAGGGTGGGAGGTGCACAAGAAGCTACTGATGCAGGATTGGGCTGTTTTCCCTTGGGCTGGCACAGGGCACTTTTAGAGACTGGAACATCATCTGCAGGGCAGCCCGGGAGGGCAGTGGTGCACAAGGCAAGCAAAGGCGTCTTACATCTCCTCGGTCGCTTGCTCTGGGGCTCGCATTCTTGTGCCTTCCTTCAGCCTGCTGCAGAAATCCTCGTCTATTTGGACTCCGGGGTAAGGAGAGGCACCTGGAGGTGACATTGGGAGAACAGATACATGCCTTGAGTACCTGTGACCTCTCTGTGGCCCGATGCATCTCTCTCAAATGCTTGGGGTGTGCATCCACAAGTTGCAGAGCTGGGGCTCAGGGGGTGCCCCCCCTGCGGGGTTTGGCCCTGCTGGCTGCCAAGGCAGGGAATTACTGCTGGTCGAGCTCCAAGCCCCAGTCTTTGGAGTGGGGGGCAAGATCAAGACCACAACTATTGGTGGTGCTTTCCTGGCCTGAACAGAAAAAATGCACGTGAATTTGATTTGGACACTCTCCCTTTAAAAGCCGAGTCTGATCTTTCTGTTGGTTTGGACTACTCCAAATTCTAGTGAGCCCAATATTAACAAACCCCAAATGCCCAAAATCATCTTGAAAAAATTTGAAATAATTGTTTTAAATCAGATCACAGTAAATATGCATTGTTTTTCTATTTTCTGTGTTTTTCAGATGCAGCCTGATTGTATTGTTGGTCTTTTTTTTTTTTTTTTTGTAGACAAAAAAAAATCAGAAAAAGGGAAAACAAAAGGAAAAAAAAAAAAGACCTTTCATAGAGTCACCAGGTTCAAGGAGCTGGGGCTTTAAGAAAAAAATAGCAGGTATTATGAGGCTGACCATAAAATCCCAGGAGTTGGCAGGCTGACCAACAACATGTATTTAAACTAATAAGTGATTGATTGTCCTGAGAATTGTATAGTATTGTTTCCTTTGCTGTTCGCCTCTTTTGTCAGCCTCTGTGTTGAACTCAATTAAGATGCTTCTATTCTGACAGTCATTGTTGTTCCCACTCAGTGTACGTCTTGTATCCTGCCTTTTCCACATGAAAGGAAGGAAAAAAAAAAAAAGGCTTCACTGGGTTTTAATTTCAGATTGCATGCTCTAGTTCGTCCTGTGGCATCAGTGCTGATGCTTTTTGCCTACTGTGTCCAGTAGCCCACTGGGTGAGGGGGATGCTGGCTTCCTCCTGGGCTGGAGGGACCTCCTGGACTCGGGCTGGAAATGGAGGTGACAGAATCTGAGACATGCAAACTGTGGGTCTGGCCCCCTTGCTCCCACAAGAGGAATAAGAAGGTTTTGAGAGAGCATTCAGCTCATGGCACTCGGTGTCTTGGATGCTGTCTGTGGCACAGGAGGTGGTGCCTTGGTGTCGGGCAGCTGATGACCCAGAATCACAGCTCTGTGTTATCCCACAGGGTTCCATATTCAATTAAAATGCTTTAAAAAATGCCTGATTTTCCTGGCGAGTGCCATCAGTTAGACAAAGCGCTGTGACTGCTCTGGCTGTGCTGCCTTGCATCCTCTGCCAAGGCTTTCTACAGGGAAAAGCGGGAAGCTTAGGTTTTGCCCAGGAGCAGAAGTAGGTGGTAAAGTTCTCAGACAGCTATGCTATTCTTTAAGGCTTTCAGCTTGGCAAATGAGCTTTCAGTGCTCTTAAAAGCACCAAAATTTCTAGTTCACAGGGGCATGATAATTCCTCTGCCTCTGATTTAGGTCTTTCTGAAACACCTGCCAAAAGATCATTGAAGGTAATGGGTGTTTTCCCCCAGCTGCAGTCCCTACTCCTGTCTAGCTCCTGGGGTGCAGAGTTAACATACCCAAGGAAAATATCTCCCACAGCAAGACCCCGTAGGACCACACGTCGCTTTTTGTATTGTAGATTTTATCAAATATGGATTCAGGAGCCATCCACTTGAGAGGAAGTCGAGCCTGGAGTAAAAGGGACAAATCTGACTATTATTTTCAAAGCCTGAAAGATTTTAATCATAGATGAATCAACTATATATTGTTATGTAAATAATTACCATTCAAGCAGGAACCTGTGGGATTTCCTTACAGGCAGTCAAGATAAACGCACACTCATTCATACACTTATCAAATTGTTGGAGTAAAAGGCCGTTTTTAAAAAACATGTGGCACAAAACACCAGATATTGGAAACCTCTGGCCTGGCCTTTTCTTTACAGGGATGTGGGAGTATGTAGGAGCAGAGGTCTCTTGCCAGCATCGTAGAGACAGGGCAGAAAGCCCTGCATCCAAGCACCAAGCATTCTGTAATGATGTTGGAGATATTCTCAGGGAAATTTTCAGAGCCAGAATTGCAGGAGCACGTCAGCAACCCTTGAAGCCCCCTCAGCACAGCTTGTTAGGGTCTCCTGAGCAGTACCAGCTATGTGGACTTTTCCCAGCTAATTTGCAATGCTGTAAAGCCTGAGAGCTATTTACAGTTGTGGGAATAGCTGGCAGGTGGGTGAGACCTCCAGAAAGAGGCTCTCTGCGTGGCTTCAATGCCCACACCGAATTCCCATGGCATGGGTGGGTGCAGGCACAGTTTGCTGGCCCAGCCCTTCACAGCAGGACTGGCAGGACACTCCCTGCCTGCTCCCTACAGCGGGATAAAGGGGTTATGGTGAGCCAGCCAAGAAATGGCTAAAAAAAGAAGTATTAGCAGGGCAAAGCTGTGAAGCAGTTAGCATGTCTAAGCCTTATGCCTGAGGATAGAAACGCTTCCCAGACCCACAACACATCTGGACGGCTTCACATAAAAACCACGACAGCTTTTGAGCTCTTAAATTCGGGAAATGTGAACATCTCCAGAACGTTTTGGTGGACAGTTTGAAATGACATGTTATAAACATTTGGGTAAATTAACAGCATCTTGACTTACATCTCCTTTTCTCACATAATCAGGATTCTTATAAATATCTCTTGCAAGGCCAAAATCACAGATCTTCACAACATTGTTCTCAGATAAAAGGATGTTTCTGGCTGCCAGGTCACGATGAATGCACTATAATAAAACAGTTTCACAATCAAACTGCATTTCCTTATTCCTGTCCACAAATTTCCTGTCTCCCATATCCTTTAAAAATTTTATTATTATTATTATTGTTATTATTATTAATAATAATAATAATTAATTTTTTTAGGGAAGTTGCCTGTAGTTTACATGAAGTTTACTGTAAGCAGCAGTAATTATTTTTTTAGAAAAATTAGTAAGTCCAGAAGGTGACAAATTTGTAAGCCCTTTGACATTTGCAGGGAAAGAGCTGAATCATCTGGAGCTCCCTAATATATGTTGAAATTAAGGAAAAACCTACCACACCCGAAAGATCTTCCCCAAATGAATGAGCTTGACCCATTGCCTTCAGTCATGATCCTGTGTTTATGGACTATGGATACTTGGATAAACACAGTTATATTTATAATGCCAAGAGGAAAACGGCTCTTCCTTTGGGACCTCTCCCAAGGAAGGTGTCACTACAATGTAGACATGATTTCACCTCTGAATCCTGTCCTTCCACAGAGAAAAACCCTCAGTGCAAATCTCACCTTTCTGGAGGAGAGGAACTCCATGCCTCTGGCCACCTGAAAGCTGTAAGAGATCAGGTCCTCCATAGTGAGGGGCAGCTTGTACAGGTCATCAGCATCTGCAGAGGTGGAAAGCAGGGTTTATTACAAAGATAGCCTCACAGGCAGTTGTTTTTCTCCTTTCTTACAAACCCCATTTTCTCATAAATTCAGTCTTCATGGAGGGGTATTTGAAGGTCAACCCACTGTCATTGGAAACAAAAATAGTGCTTGCTTTACACCCTGTGCTTTGGACACTGCTGTGTTTTCCCCAAAGATAAGGAGCAGTCAGAAGAAACAATCACACATTTTCCTGTCAGATTTAGTAACCCTGGAAATAATCTTTTTTTAAATCTTCTACCCTCTGGACATGACCCTCTGAGCATCTCCCACGGATGTTTATTAGGGTGATAAATGAGGAAAAAAATTTCAGGGATTCACAGTGCGCTATAAAAATATCTCAGTCCGTGTAGGGACAGGAAGGAATTAATACCTACCCTCCTCGTCCTCCTCCACATCACTCAGGCTTTTATCTTCCTGGAACCCAGAGCTTGCGAAGCTCTCGCTGCTGGTGACACTGGCCAGCCTTTGTTTTTTGCTTTCCACTGGCTCAGTGTCCTTTTTCTCTTTCATTGGCTCTCCCTGCAGAGAGGAGTCCTTCAAACAAAAAGAGGAGTAGAGGTGTTAGGTCAGAGCAGTGGAGGGGGTGGGGAGGAGCCAAGTCAGACTGCTGCTGCCTTTCTGCCGGGCTGGTGTTCTGTGCTGTGGGTGGTCACACCTCCCATGGGCAGGGGTGTCCAGTGCCACTCTGGCAGGCAGGGGCTGGTGGCAGGTCTGTGCTCCACCAAGGTTGTCATCCCCAGAGGGCAGAAATTTGGTGGCTTGGGAGCACCAGCACGTGATTTTGGGGTAACCAGGGCAGTGGGCTACCTGTGCCGCAGTGAGGATTTGCAGGGTGTGTGGATGGACCTGTCTGCTGGGCTGGGGCTCACCTCAGCCTGAAATGAGACATCTGAAAGGGCTCATTTCTCTCCAGCAGACAGAGAAGGAGCACGAAGAAGTGGGTTGGGAAAGTTGTGCCCACAATGCAGATATCCCAGACCTCTCAAAGATCAGCTTTTGGTCCCAGCCTGCCTAAGACATCTGTCTCTGTGTCCCTGCACAGGGTTTGGTGTGAGTTTTTAAGCCCTTTCCGTGAGGAGGAAGGGCACTTGGTGTTTGAAACAGAGCTGCTGTTGGAAGTGACTGCCTCTCTTCAATGCCTTTATCCAATGCTTTCCTCTTATGGCCAGTCATGTGGTGGTTTAACGGGACACATGCAACACGGTTTGGGAAAAGCTCTCTCACTGCTGTCTGTAGAGCAGCCTGGCTGCCTGGCCATACTCTTGCCCTCTCTTACTTTTCCTCTTGTCCTGCAACCATCTCTATTCCCTGTGCACGCTGGTGCAGAGCCAAACTTCCACCTCCTTCCTGCCCAGGCAACCTTCCCAAGGGTGCTGGAGTGCTGGGTGTGGGAAGGGGGTGTGGGAATGACTCTGCTCAGCATGGACCCTGCCCAGCCATGCTCCCTGCTGAGCATCCCACTCCAGCAACCACATGTAGGAGCAGCCAGTTGCTGTGTCTCTTGTGGAGTACCACGTGGACAGCTCTGGGAACAGACACTCAGCAAAGGCCTTGTGGAAGGGGATGTCCTCCTGAGTGGGCTCTCCCACAGAGCCCTCCTGAAAAAAATCCCTGAGGTGCTGCCAAGCTTTTGGCTTAGCAGAGGTTTTGAGACCTGCTGTTCTGTATGCAGGCTCCTAAGCCTCATGTCAGACCCCTGGATCCTTTGGAGGATTTTTTTCTGGAACTATTTGAATTTTCTGGGACATTTGGATTTAGGTCTGTAGTAAGAAACATATAATGAATTTGATTCAGAGGGCTGTGGGATGTGAGGACAAGACTCTAATCTCTTTTCCTCTTGATAGCTGTTCTCCTCACACAATAATAAGATTACTTGTAAATCTCTGAATATTAGGGTGTCTTGGGACATGAGATTTAATTGGTATTATCTTGTTTGTGCTCCCAGCAGTACTGAAATAAGTGGGCAAAACCGCTTCCTTTGGCTTTGCTGACCTCAAGCTCACCAGGAATGGGTTCATCAGAAGCAGAGCAAGAGCATGTGGGGACACTTTGGATAGGATTCACTTCCCCTCACTGCAGATGGCTCCAGCCAAATCAGTCACAGCAGTCGCCTTGCACAGTCAGGGAGAGAGAGGTGAATCCTTTCTTGGCACAACACATCCCACACCAAATACTAATATAGGTCAGGTGAACTTCACCCAAAAGTCATTTCTCTCCTTTGGTAGAAGAGAGTCTGAGGAGACCAGCTCAGAGCTGACATCTACATTACCAACACTTACATCAGGTAAGATGAACCCTACCAGGACCATTTGCCTCCTTACCTTGTTAGGGCAGAAAAGATTCCTTTTGCTCTTCAGATAGTCTGATAAATTCCCATACTTGCAGTATTCAACAATGACCATCAGAGGCCCTGGGCAATTAATTAAATTAAAAAAAAAAAAAAGGCATTTTGAGCAGCATAAAGCAATAAAAGGTGGCATCAGTTCCCATAACCGCAACTTGAGTCCAGAATAACTGGCAACATGTCCTAGGAATTAGAAGGCTGCTTGAAGGACACTGGACATTATCAAAACAATACTGCTTCTGGAAATTAGGGCAGGGCCTAGTTTTTGGAAGCTGGGTCTTGTGTCTGGGTCCTGAGGGACGCTCTGTTTCCTCTTTGGGCAGTTGAGACTGGAGTCCCACAGCCCACACACACTTGTTGAACTAAAATAGGTGACATATCTAAAACAAACAATCTCCCATAATGGTCTTTTGATTTTCCTAGTGTAATATCATGAAGGATTTTACAACAGCTGCATTGTGATTCATAGGCCAGCAGATATCCCTTGTTCCCAGCCTTTCCAGATCATGTTTAACTTGAGCTTGAGCAGTGGAGCAAGTGAGATAAAGGACAGCAAGTGGCATGTTCCTAAGTTCACACTTCACATATTAATACTAAAAGAGAGTTTACAGAGAGGAAATGTTTAATCGCTTCATTAAATGACTGAAAATCTCTTTTTCTTTTCCTCTTTTTTTTTGTCACCAACTACAGGATAAGCTCAAATATTAAAGTTACTAACTTGACCTCTGAATGAAAAACAACATGGGTCAGTGGCTGTTATTGGGAGATAATGCGAACCCATTTTCAGAGCAGCGCAGCTTTTATTTACCTCCATTTTTTGTGCAAGCTCCCAACAAATTCACAATGTTGAGATGATGACCAATGTGGATTAGGATTTTCAGCTCAGTCATCAGTGCTTTGTACTCACTTGCTGTGGCCCCTTCTGTAAATACAAAATAAAAAATCAATGTGAAAAGGCGAAGTACTGGTCCTGCTGAGCTTTACCACTTTTTGTTACTCTCCATTGAAATAATCTCCATTACTGGATGTACTTCTTGTATTGATGTTCTCTCTCTATTCCTCTGTGCTCAGCATCCTCTTGGTTGCAATTAAACCCTTAAAAAGAATCAGGCACTCAGCTTCCTCCCAGTAGACTCTATTATATTTAGAACTGAGATATTCTTTTTTTTTTTTAACATGAATAGTTCTGACGTTTCAGCCAAAAAATTGAATGAACAAAAAAAAGGAGATTTCAAGATTATAATTAACTCTATCTAGAATTGGTTTCATCTGACCTGACTTCAGCAATCTAAGGGTTATATTCTAGCCTGAACTAATCAACATCTTAAGGGGTCAGTGGCAAGAGCGAAGTAATTCTAGAAGCTAATGCAGTCATCAAGTTTAGTCATATACTAAGGGAAAGATGAACTAAGGGAAGGATGAACTACCCCTGGGTGATGCCTGCCTGGTTCTGTTCATTATGTAGGAAGCCTGGAGATCGACCAGGGAAGTAAATATTAATTGGTTAAAGTGAAGTGACGGCATCTCATCCTTACCAGACATAGTCAATAATAACAGGAATGACATAAGAAGTCCCTCAAATAAATCCAAAACATTCTATTTGGTGTTGAGTGAAACTTTTCGTTCCCCTGAGCAATTTTTTCCCAGCAGAATTTAATTTTGTTAAGAAAACAAGAAAAAAAACCTTATTGCTTTGTGTAGGCCCAAAAGGAGTTTTTCAGTTTAGTGACACCAAGAGCAAGAAGAACAGTCCAGTGGAAAAAACCCTCCAGCTAGGTCTTAAAGGGCTTGGCTTCAACATCTGAATGGAAACAGTTTTTCTTGGTGTCCCAGACAAAACTTGTCTTCTACTTGCTTGTATGGGTGGGGACACTTCCCCTCCACCACACAGGAATTATGTGATGATAAGGCCAAATGAATGGCTGCAGAGTTCCTGGATAATCTGGTGAGGACACAAGGAATGAGGCAGATCTCCCCATGCTTTAGGTGAGATACTAAAGATACCTACAGAAGATCTGGTCACCCCTGGCTCTCCTCATTGTCAGCAGAGCTGAACAAGGACTCAGCTCCCCATATGCAGAAATCTGCCTTGGGATGGGGTGAACTCTCACAAACTCACTGCCAGTGAAGGGCATTTGAGTGACTAACTCCGATACAAGTATCTACTCTGCACATGCCCATGTGAATCCCACCAGGAACATTTCTGGTGGCTGCCCTCTGCTCCCATCTATTCCAGGAGCACCCACTGCTCCTTGGTGGTGCTGACTGGTACAAGAAGACTGCTGATGTAATAAAGGAACCCTGAACACAGCAGTCCACTCCAAGGGCTGAAATTTACATGCAGACGTCTCCTGATAAATGACAAGTAAGCATATGTGAAGCTGGGAGCCACTGGCTAAGATGGATTAATTAAAATGATTCCTGAGCAGAGTCATCTGAGAGCATCGGGGTTCCAGGCCACATTGGCAGAATAGGGGATGTGTCCTGGCGGAGAAACAACACCAAAAAGTGATTAAAGCAGATAAGCACTGCAGCATAAACTCCTGGAGCAGTGCAAAAAACCCAGCCTGCTATGATCCCTATGATCCTTACACACGTAAATACGGGAAAGCTAAATACATAGGAGGGATGCCACCGGGACTCTGGGTTAGGGAATTCAATCACAGCTGCTGCAGGCTGTGACTGAATATCATCCTGTTTGCTAATGTCCCAAGTGCCCTCTTCAAATGAACGAGGGGGTTTTGTCCTTTCTGCTCCAATGAGAACGGTGGCAGAATAGCTGGGGGCTGGTTTTACTTGCAGATGAGCACTGATGTATGAACAGTGCTGGCAAATCCAAAGCTCAGCCTGGCTGTCAGCATCCTAAGCACCATGTGATGAGCCTGCAGCCAGTTCAGAGGGGACACACCTGCACAACACCACCAAGATTTAAACTGCTCAATGTGTTTAGCTTAATAAAGGGGCCTCAGTGAAGAAAAATCATGATAAAATCTAATGGAGAAGGTTAAAGTGAGATGCAAAAATCAGGCATATGCAAATGAGACAAAAGGCATCTGGTTTTAGCAGTAAGATGATCATTCCTTGGAATTAATGACCAAGGAAAATGTGAAAGCTTCTATCCAAGTGTCTTCACATCAAGGTGGATACCTTCTACTTCACCTAAATTTCCTTTACAGCATTCCCTATAGGGTCGGTCTAGTATAATAGTATGACTTTTTTACTGCGAATGCAATTTTTATTTCATAGTTCTGCCATTCCATTTGTGGTGGACTTGAAACTTGATTTGTACACGTCTTGGAGGCTTCAAGAAGTTATTGTGGAAAATGTTTACTTTTTGGCAGAATTGTATAAAAAAATGCTCCACTATATAAGGTGTCATTTTTTCCAATGCAGTTTTGCAGCAAGATACCTTTCAGCATTTTCACAGCAACTATTCTGCATGTTGGTGATTTCCTAATTCCAAAGGCAGATGCTTGTACCACCTTCCCAAAAGCTCCATGTCCAAGAGATTTTCCTGTAAAGAAAATAAAGTGGAGAGATACATCTTGGTAAAAAAAGGAATCCTGTCAGCAAATGGCTTCACAGATCATGAACTGAAAAATGTACTTTCCAATGAGTCCCATAGGTGTATTTCCAGCATATAACTGGTTGGTTTGTTGGGGTTTTTTTAAAAGTAAGCAGTCAAACTAGAAGACAGGAGTGAAAATGTCACCAAATGAGTGCAACCATTTAGTGGAGGTATACTAGCTTCAAACTTGATTTTTTCAGTCTAGCTCTGCCAGAGGAAGATTTTGCTCCTTTCCCTGAGCACACTGCACCCCTTTGACAATGTGTTCACATGGACAGGTCTGGCTTCCTCTGCCCTGCTACAAAGGCTGTCAAGGCTTGGTCAGGGAGATCTTGTCAACGTATCAGCTAGCAATAAGTTTTATTTCCAAGCAGCTGTTTTCAGATTGCTTTTGTGCTTCACCTTCAGCAGAACCCAGGTACGAAAGTGGCTAAGAAGAGTATGGCAGGATGTGTAGTGTAGAGAAGAGCAGAAAATAACAGTCAGCTTTTCATAAAAAAGCAAAGGATGGCATGTGTCATATATTTATTTCTCAGATATGCACGTGACATGGCAATCTCCACAGGACAATTTCCTATTCCTATGATGAACACCTGGTTTACTAGCTCTCACTTCGACATCTATCTTGTTGGTATCTGAGTGAGAGATGAATCCCACTCAGATACCTGCAAGCAGAGAAAAAGAGCTGCTATCTGTACTAATTTAAATCAATACTGCTTTTTATGTGTGTATATTGTATCTAAACTATAATTCTCAGTATGTCTGTCAGTAGGAGCAAATAACATACATTATTAAAGCAATGGAAACATGAAGTGGAATATGCTAAACCAAAAAAACCCCAGAAAATTATTTCCACCCTAGATGTGCAAAAGTGTTGTCATTTTTTTTACAGCAAATAAAAACCACAAAGAACTTGATCTACATGACTGAAAAGCATCAACAGACTGACCTTGGTTTGTGAAGGGTTTAGTGTTTGGTAGAGAAATACAGATGAATCAGTGTGCATCTAAAAACCTACTGTCACCTTTTCCAGTTACTGCATTCAGATTCTTCACTCAGCAGATGTATAAGGGAAGCATCATTAAGACTCAGGTCTCAGTTTTCTTAGTGAATTGATGGTTTTAGTTCTTACATGGTTTCTACATGAAGAACTTGCAGTTTGAGGTCCTATAAAACCCATCATACCTTTGTTTAATCCATAGCTTTAATCTGTTTCCATCACCGTTAATTCACTTCCCACATCATGATAACCTACTTAGTCACCACTTGGAAAACACACTGGCTCATAAAGCTGCACAAAGCTGCTAACCTTTCAGAAAGGAGAATGAGCACTAGAAACAGCACTTCCTTCTGTAAACAGCAGTGTGATTCAATGGGAAACTGTAATAACACTCGTCTTTGCTGCTCTGCTATTGTTTGTACTGTACTGAATGGTAGCACAGGACAGGGCTGCTTTAACTTTTCAGCATGTAGCTCAAAACTCCAAGTTTACTATGCAATTGTGGCTATGGTTGCTCTAGCAAAAGTCTCTTCTGTTGAGATACAAAGTAACTACAAAATTATTAAAATGGGGGAATATAAAGTTGCCCAAGCGTCTGAGCAGTCAGCTTGTCATAGCCCTTGAGCAGCTACACTGGGGATGTTTGGGAATGTATGCTCAGCTATGTAATGTTGCAGCATTTAGATCCAGACCAATGAAGCAAAGTGCTCTACTGAAGTTTTCCACACTTGACTTGGATTTAATGGGCCTCTCAGAATGCATTAAAGTGAACACACGCCTCAGTCAAGGAGTTTTGGATCAGGGGATTTTCCTTTCAGTCCCATTTTAGCAGAGTCCTTCAAACATCTCAGTTGCTGGACCCGGAGCGTTACCAAAAAGCACTTGCAGACACCGCACCCCGTGTCTGTGGGAAGGCACAGGCTCGAAGGTGGGTTCATTTCTCAGGTTCTTTGCCACTGCTTGAGTCATCTGGGTTTTCCCCACAGGCGGCTTCACATTTTCCATTTTGCTGCGTGGGACAGCTGTGCACGTGCAGGAGAGCGGGCAGTGCTGTGCTCGGAGCCAGTGCCCCGGGCCTGCAGCACACCGGAGGGAGCGGGGCTTGGGCAGCTGTCACACAGCTCGGGCACACCAGCGTGTGTGACACTGTGCTGGAGCCAGCAGCCACCCTCCCCCGGGCCCTGCATCCCAGTATCAGCACCGTGTCACCTCTGCAGACTGGGAAGGTCAAGCCCAAGGGTGAGGGGAGAAGCGCATGACAGCTCAGCTAACACCGTGTGTTACCGCCGGCCACGCTGACAGTGATTTGTAGCACCAGCATCTTTCTGCCTAATGAAAAGATGACATTTTACTCTCAGTGAGACTAATCTCTGCTGAATGTTAATTACCCTGGCTTCAGTGATGCCCATATGAAATTTCCTGTAATGTCTGTGCCTCTTACAGATGAAGGGAGAGTCCTGTTATATAAGCATTGCATCACAGCCGTGGGCTGTGTGTATGCATGTTAGAGGAACACACAGCAAAAGAGATGTGGGATGAAAGGAGAGACTTCTTTGCAAAAAGTTATAATAAATATGTGTCCTGGAGGATAAGTAGGTGGAAAGAGAAAAACAGTCACATCAGATGCTGGAAGGGGTTGCATTTCTGAGTAAAAATATTTTTTAAAAACCATAGAAGCACATTTTGTGTTTGTGAGACACTAATCCTCAGAGACTGCCAAGGTTACTCAAAGACTAAGCCAACTGCCGTGTAAGCAGGACTTGCACAGAGCTAATCTAGCATACTGCACATACACAACTTCTTCAAATCTGGTTCTCATTCATTGTCAGCATTCTTTCTTTGTTTACACCAGTTCTTCCACTTTTAACTCATTCTCTGGTCATCGTTCGTCACCTCTGGACTCCAAACCCTAACCCTACAAGGCATGGGTTTTTCCTTGGTGTTTACATTCCATTTCTGTTTGTTTCTTTCCCAGCGGTCACATTGTCTGCACATCAGGCTCTTGGTCCATCGTTGTAAGAAAATTGTCTGAAGATTTAAGTCACTCCAGCACAAGGTTCCAGCATTCCCAGAATTATGTATGACAATTATAAATAGAGACCAATATATTTCAGCTGTGCTTATCCACATCTGGCCACCTTGTGTCTTCTGGCAGACAAATTAAGTGTGATCCTAATTTTGCACGTGTTAACCAAGCTCTGTCCCTGATACCCGGGAGACAGGAGGAATCTGTTACAGCTCCTAACTGAAATGCAAGGATTTTCTAGACCTTGCTGTAGGACAAATGTAATGCATGCCTGAAAGAACAAACGGCACTATAGCAACGAGGCTGAGCTTATCACTGACATTTTAATGTTGACCTTCTTGCTAAAATCTGTTTGGTTTCTGGAGGGATTCATCAACTTCAAAATAAGGTCCCTTTTCCCCCTTCCCTTCTTATCTGCCCTACACTAGGCTTAATAAGGAATGGTCCCAAACCCACGCCTTTTGCTGGGACATCTATGGGGGAGCTGGCTGTAGATGTAATATTTTCAAGGATATTTATTTATTTAAGTTGTGGACTTACGTGTCACATTCTTGCACTTTATGCTGCAATAACAGAATATTTATAAAACTGCAGCACAGAGGGAAAACAAGGAGATTGCGCTGAAAAAAAAAGGAGAGGGAGAAATAGGAAGGATTGCAGGATGGATTATGAGGACCCATTTTGCACAGGCTTTTATCCAAGTTTCCAGGTTGAAGAAAAGGAAGAAAACAACAGAACCATAGAATATCCTGAGTTGGAAGCGACTCACAAAGATCATCCTTGTGGATGATACTGGCCCTGGACAGCACAACTCCAAGCAGCACACAATATGCTTGTGAGTGTTGTCTAGATGCTTCTTGAACTCTGTCAAGCTGGTGCTGTGACCACTTCCCTGGGGAGCCGGTTCCAGTGCCCAACTGCCCTCTGGGGGAAGAACCTTTTCTTAATATCCAACCTAAACCTCCCCTGACAGGCCATTCCCTCAGGTCCTGTCACTGACACCACAGAGAAGAGATCAGTGCCTGCCCTCCTCTTCCCTTCACAAGGAAGCTGTAACAGCAATGAGGTCTCCTCTCTGCTCTGCCAGGCTGAACAGACCAAGTGACCCCAGCTGCTCCTCATACAGCTTCCCCTCCAGACCCTTCATCATTATTATAGTGAACTACCAAAATTACAGTAAATGACAAAGGTCAGGCTCCTGAGTCTAGGGAGAGAAACATCGAAGCTGGCAGTCTGATTTGGAATTCTTTGGTTGCTCTTTTTGTGTCATGGTTTAAGTAAATCAGTTTCCAAAATATAGAATGCATCATTCTTGTCTATATTCTCCTTTTGTGGCCAGGTGGCCAACTTAATAGATGAGGGGAAGGCTGTGGATGTTACCTACCTGGACCTTAGTAAAGCCTTTGTCACTGTCTCCCACAGATTTTTCCTGGAGTGATCAGGTAGATTATTCATGGTTGGACTTCATCTTAAGGGTCTTTTCCTACCTAAATGATCTCATGGTTCTGTTTTCATTTTCCTACACGGAGTCCAAATATATATATGAAAAGTCAAGTAGACGTGGTCAGTCAGTCCTAGAGGCTGTAATTCATTCACAGATGAGTGCTCTCACTGTGGAACAGATCACACCAAACCTGGCAGTACATTGTGCTGGGTGCCTATAACACATCCAGCTCCTCTTTACCCACTGTTACAGATACATCTCATTCAATCAATCCAAGCTTTTTATGAACTATTCAAATATTACCTAGTTTTAGCCTTTCTCTTGCAATTTCCCACTTGCTGGCATCATAAGGTAGACGTTCACATTGCTCATCTAAGGGGACTTCATCGGGATCCATTATGATTGACAGGTAATGGTTGGTCTTCATTTCAGACGAACGAGGCTAGAAAAAAAAGATATTGCAAAATGAAAGGAGGATTAGTGTATCTGTCAGCATCTTCTTGTTTGAATCAAGGGCTCCAACTTCATTCTGTTCACAAGGCTGCGTGTTTCACTGCACAGTGGATGGTTTGGTTAAGCTGCCTTTGACTTCTCTATATATTGCAAGAGGTTTTATATAAAAGAAACTCCTTCCTCTAGCTTTCCTCCCATGTGACATACCAGTTTCTTCAATGAAATCCATGTGGGTCTCTATTAACATATGGTGTTATGACACAAGCCCTCTGCACAGTCAGGAGAAATACTTTCAGCAAGTGACTAAACATTGCTGATAAAAATAACTTTCCTTCATGGTTGTACAAAGCAAGAAGTGGCCACATGCAACAGATGGAGTTCTACTGCCAGTGTTTATTTGTTCCATATATCCCGCAAAGATAGATCATATGCGGTTAGAAATTGTGCAAGACAAGTTGCCAGGACACTGGACATTATTGCTGACAAATTTTTAGGGTTTTTTATTTCTTTGGTATCATTTCTGAAAAACTTACTCAAACCATTTGAGTCTGGAGGAATTTATAAACAGCTGGACTCAAACACATAATTTAAAACATAAAATTTCAAATTAATTTGCCAGTTTAGTTTCTCCTGAGCAAATGGATTATCCACTTCACTTGAGAAATATGAGGAAAGATTAATCTGATCCGAAAGTTTCCTGCAGTTCATACATTTTGAAATATATGTTCCTTCGAAGAGCATCAAGATTGCCATTCTAATCCACTGGACTTTTCTTGACACAGGAGTACTTATCTTTCTCTAGAAAAGGTCTTGTGTTTGCCATAATTTCCTGGCTATTAGTTGGAATTTATGGGAAATCTGCAGAACTGAACTTGAATATGTTGCTTTTCCTAAACTTGTGGAAGTAGCACATGTACAAAGACATACAGGTACAACAAACATACAAATGTAGTATGTTATTTACTTTAACTGCCTCCTAATACTTTCAACTTCCCTCCTCTGTGGCTTGGAAATATGTCCCCAATACCTGCATTTCCAGCCAAGTTTTTTGAGAAGGATATTCCTAGCTGTTCATGTCTTGGTTACAAACACGACTAGACTAAAATGACAGTAATTAACAACTGCTGTTCTAATTGATTTTCATCTCCACCAAAACCATAAATTTTGTCCCAAGAAGGATGCACTGATGCTTGGAAAAAAGTCAGGAGGCTTAAAGCCTGGATCCAAACCATCCACTAAGTCTGCAAAGGACATGGATAAGTGGGATATGAGTAGAAACACAAACTTGTGTGGTGCTCCAGAAAGGGCACTTCTAGATAGAAAAATGTGTACCAGAGTGCTCCTACCCATCACATTAGAAGAGCTTTTAAGTGGACCCATCTCAGAAAAAGCAATAGGGGAGTGGGAAATTCAGATATTCCCCACAGTTCTTTCTTCAGCTGCTCTCAATATCAGATTTTTGGCACAAATAGAGATTTGAAGCAACATTTTCAATGATGAAAAATTGTTAATGATATAATCTGTCCCTGTGTGCATCACAGAAAGACTTTAAGAAAATGCTCTTGGAAATCATACTTTTTTTTTTCTGTTGTGGCAACATAATTTGTATATAAAATTTAATTCAGAGCTAATTCCAGTCATAAATCTTTGAGGGTAAGGGTTTATAAGAGAAACACAGAGAAGACCATAAACACAGACTAACACTAGCTGGAAAGCCTCATCTGGAAAGTTGCCTTAACATGTCATTTAGTTTAAGTCCCTTGTTCTACAGAGTTGATGATATTTTTATTATCTTTTAACAATCTAGCAAGTTTTGGTCTCATAAAAAATAAAATAAAAAAGATCTGCAACTCCTTACTACATTTAAAGCTTACTTTTTCCCAAGATTTGCAGTCACATTATAACTTGCTTCATCATTACTGTTGGGCATTCAGTACTGGTCCCTCATGCCTTGTAATTTCTCTTACAGCTAGGAAGTTTCTCCACAGCTTCAGCTGACCTCTGCTTTCCTTTCCCCCCTAACTCCCACGCATTTCTCCTCACCAAAGCTTGCAGCAGTAGGAATGCAGACAGAGTGACTGCTGCCGTACCGCCCTGACTTGGAGGTCCAGTGCTGCTTTCCCATCAGTCAATGAAAGTTCTTAGTACCCAGCCTAAGATACCGCAGGCCTTAATGCAGGCTGAGCTAAAATGGTCTGTCATGCTGCAGGGGACCTTCAGCAGCCATCCCTCAGCCAGCTGGGACATGCCCAGCTGTGGTGGCTGTGAGCAGATCCCCGTGGTGCTGTGCTGTGATACCCCTGGGCTGCCGTGGTCCCCCTGCACAGGAGAGGGGGGCATGCAGACATCTTTCAGCTCGTGCCTTGCAGTGCCCCAGTACCTTCCCTCAAGTCCATCTGCTTCTACAGGTCACACTGTTTTTCCTGCACAGCTGAGGAGTTGTATTTTCTGCTTGGGAAAGCTGCTGTGGTTTAGCCTGCACACACCATACAATGCAGACAGAGTGCTGTCAGCAAAGAGGGGTTTTAAACCATCACAGTCAGCCTTGGACAAGAAGGAGGGTCAGCTGCAGGGGCAGTTAAATTTATCATGTTCATACAGGATCATCTGCTCTAGAAGCTGCACCATCAAAACTCCTTCAGCAAGATACCACTTTGGAAGTGATGTAATTATACCAGACACTGTGTGAACCAGACCCCAGCACATTCTGTGAAGATTTGTCATTCCCACTCACTCAGATCTTCAAAGACATTAGGATGCCAAACCCCCACAAATTCCTTTTTTTTATATGGAAATGAGGATGCCTTTGGTGTGAGTCAGGCACCCAAATTCTTCTGAGCCTCAGAGACTTACCCCATCCAGGCTTTTCTTTCTGGCTTACTCATACTCAGCCTTGCAAGTCACAGTTTTCCAGCATCCATCAGCAACCTGGTTATTGCACCAGGAACAAGGGTGAACAGTATCAAAGAATCATAGAATCACAGGATATTCTGAGTTGGAAAGGACCCACAAGTATCATCAAAGTTCAATTCCTGGCCTTGCACAGGACAGCCCCAAGAGCCATGCCATGAGAGTGTTGTCCAAACACTCCTTGAACTCTGGCAGACTTGGTACTGTGAAAGTGAAACACAATTTTTCTTGGTATTCTTGGCAATCCCAGCAGCCTGGGAAAAATTTTCTGACAGGAGCGAAGAGCTGCCAAGGAGAGGCAGGTGCCACAGGGAGATCCCTGTCTGTTCTTACCCTCTTCAGCTTGCGAATGAAGAGGGTCAGCAGGAGCCAGAACAGCGTCGCAGCCACACAGGTACAGGTCAGAGTTATCAGCTCCAGGTTTGACCTCTCTGATATGCCTGGGAAAATCAAGTGGGAAACATATTAAAAAATGACCTGCAAGCCAAGGGCATTTCATGGGGTTTTTTTGTCATTAAAATAAAATACCAGGAAGAACCAGCTCTTTTCAATGGGGTATTAATCTCTGTTTGGACTGGCTCACAGAGAAAAAAAAAAGGTCTCCTGCAGCCTCAGAAGAGGATAAGGCTGCACAGAGGGGATGGCTCTGCTGGGCCTTTCCTACAGGCGGTACTGTGGCATGAGAGCTGCTGCTAAGGTGCAGGAGAAGCTCCTGGGAGGGCTCCAAGTGTGACCCAGGGCATGTTGCAGTGCAGCTGCTTGGGGTTTGCTGCCCAGGACCTGATGCCATTCCTTATCCACTTCTCAGAGAGCTCTTCCCTGCTGATGGCTGGGCCCTGCAGCCCACACATCCACCCCAGACATGCTATAAATCCTCCAGCTGTCACCAAAACCATCACTGGGGGTGACCTGGAGATTCTCTTGCAGACTCATGGTGCTGCCAGCAGGAGTCCATGAGCTCTTCTTCCCATGGCTTGGATGGATCTGATCTGTCACCTGGGGGCTCAGTTCATACACAGCGTGGTACTGGGGTCATGAGCCTCATTCCCACTGGGCAGAATCCCAGGGCATATGGCCTAGCACTCCCTGCAATCCACTGCTCTCCTGGCAGGCTCTGTGCCCTCAGGTCTCCTGCCAGTCACACCAGTAGCACATGGCCAGGCTCCCTGGGGGAACATGAGACCCCCTCCTTTCCCAGCAGCAACCCACAGAACCCAGGTGGCAGGGACCTGGGAGAGCTCTGGAAACCAGGGAACAGATTAAGCACAGAAAGAGAAAAACAAAACCAACAACTGAAAATGAAGCAGCAAGAAAACATGAACATTAGAAATCTGGAAAATATTAGAGCCCACTGACAGATCTTTAAAAAAGCCAAAATAAAACTCACTTCAGGCTGCTATTTAGGGATTTGTAAAATAGTTTCAGAGCAGTTTGTTTTGCAAATCCTGTGATCGTGTCAAGATCCCACACTTCCCGCAATATGTTTTCCATCTGATTGGTAGAAAGTGCAAAAAGAGCCATCATATCCTGCCTCTTATTCTGATATACCCTCTAGAGAGGGTAAATGAGAGGACAAGGAGGAGTAATTCTGAGCATGATTTCACAGTAGTTTGCACTTGCAGAGTTTCAGAGCCTGGCAGCTTGGTGTTACTCCTGACAAATGAAAAAGGTATTATTGTGTCTCAGTGGTGGGTTTACCAGGTAATCCAGAGGAATGTGCTGCCTAGTTTCAGGCCAAAGGCTACAAAGCTTTGTTCAGAGGATGTGTTGCTTAATTGGTATAATGTCTTCCCTCCCTAAAAATGATAATCAGATTTGTATTTATGCCCCATATCTAAGATTTCCCTGGCATGTCCATTCTGAAGCTTTGACAATAAAGCTCATTGAGGAAAAACATGGCTGCAACTATGAATGGATATACAATAGTTTCCAGAAATACCAGGAGAGTTCTTTTTTCACAAGTATTTTTTTAAGTACTTGATTTAGAGATGGAACATAGTGATAGCATAAATAATACAGCCTAATGCAACTTGCCTACTCTGACATCAGCATTTTCTTTTACATATGGATAGTCTCCTCTCATTTCTGAGCAGCACTCCTGCAGATAATAGTTTCTGATGCTTATTCAGTAAATCCTGGAGGGGCTGAAGATTCATTGGTTGCCACAGCTTCATATGGCAGGACACGGAACACCCACGAGGTACAGCCAGGCCTGGGGTGAAAGACAGCAACCCTCTAACCACTACAGTAGCTGCCCAGGAGTCAGCGAAGAGATGCAAAGGTGAGGTCTTCAAAATGTTTGAGCAAACATAGGCAACCAGAAAGCATTTTTCCAGCTGGGCTGGGTTATCAAATGCCAGAGTCCTAGTCTTGCTGAAAGCCTTGAAGTCAGAGCTCTCTGTCTTTCTCTTGGGTAGAAAAGGCTTCATTTGAGGCAGAACAGGCGGAAACACTCAGAAGAGCCCTTAGGATTAGCAGAGTTTGGTGAGGTTGTAGTGAGTACTAAATGCCTCTCTCTGCCTGGTAGCCAAAGACTTCAGGCATCCCCCTACACCCCCATCCCAGACCTTTGCTCACCAGACACCTCATCAGACAAAGACTTTTCCCTGTGTGCAGCTCTGTCCCATCTGCCTGACTCTGCACCAGGCAGCAGCCTCATTTCTCCTGCAGAGCCCCTCCAAAAGCCCCCTTGCACTGCCCCATGTCTGCAGGACTGCAGAGGGGTGAGCAGGGGGCCAGTGAAGAAGTGCCACCAGCAGCAGCTTCTCTGTTTCAGTAGCAACAGAAGCCACAGAACCATGCAGGTATGCCAGGATGAAGCCTGGATTAATCTGCTGATCCCTCCAGCTACAAGCTCAAGCCTTTGGCTATTATGGGATTTCTCATTAAGATTTCAGCTCTAAACACCTAAACATTGTGGTGCAGCTCAGGTGTCAAACAGGGAAAAAGCAATGCCTGGGGCAATAATGCTAATCTGCTGCACCTAAAGCATCCCTCACCCCTACCCCAATGGGATCTACCCTGCTTAATCCATCTCACGATCACAGCACTGCAGCACTGGGATGGGTGCTCAGAGATGCTGAGGAATGTCCATCTTCAGGGGTTGTCATAATTTAGCCAGACCCTTGGTGATGACCCTTGTTTGAACTGGGGTTGAACTATTGACCACCAGGACTCCATTCCAATCCTCTTTAGTGGACTTCTGAGGTAACAGGAGGCTTAGTGTCCCCTGATGTCCACCTTCAATCCTGCAAATTGAAGTCACAACCCCTGCTGAACTTCATTTAGTAGCTGCAGGAATTCCAGTTAAACTTCATGGAGAAGTTTCTGATGACTTCAGCATGACTCAAAAGGCACAACAACTTTTTGAGATATAAAGTCAGAAAAGTTAGGTAGGTAGGTAGGTAGGTAGGTAGGTAGGTAGGTAGGTAGGTAGGTAGGTAGGTAGGTAGGTAGGTAGGGAGATAGATGATAGATAGATAGATAGATAGATAGATAGATAGATAGATAGATAGATAGATAGATAGATAGATAGATAGATAGATAGATAGATAGAAAAGTTATTTAAAAGAAGTCACTTAAATAAAAGTTATTTTAAAAACTAACACCATTTTCATTTGTCAGAATAGTTCAGTGAATACTTAATAAATGAGATGTTTTCCTTTTCATCAGCAGGATTCACATTAAGTTATCAAGCATCGGCTTTAAGACAGGCACATTGCTATATTTCTTTGCTTGTTGTATGTCCATATTTCAGTAAGCATGAGCTGTAAAATGTGCTCCTTCCTTTATCAACACATCTCCTTCAAAGCAGCACCTCTGCAACTGACTGTATTCCTGAGGCTGTGAGGGTCCTCAGTAGAGGAGGCAGGAAATGGCTTTCATGGCAACTCTGCAAGCATGTTGACTCCTCAAAAAAAAGCTGCCCTAGAGTCCATGTTCCCCACATACCCAGCAACATTTCTCCCCAGACTTTTAGGGATACAGTCCCTTCCACCTGCTGGGTACTCTGGCAGCCATTTGCTGTTCCTATTCTGTCCTTTCAGATTTGCTGCCTTTTCGGTTCCTCAGCCAAGAGCAAGCAGAGAGATTGCTCTGACATGTCCACAGACATGGCCCTTCTTCTCCACAGACAGCTCAGCAACTCCTGCTTCCAAACCAAACACAGCCTGCAATTATTTAAAAATGGCCCTTTGATGCCACCATCCATTCACCCGTCTCGGACACAAAAATAACACATTGTTTTATCTGTGAGTATAAGAATCTTTTTTCAGCGGAAGTAAAGAGAGCAGACAGTTTCCTTCCTGACTCATTCACAAACTACTCTTCCAATCTGCTAAACGTGGGCATCAACATGAGGTGCTGATCTGTTCCCTTTGATATGCAACCCCATGCTCCGAGAGTCCTGGGACAGAGGCAAGGCTTTTGTGCTCACTGTGTTTCTCAGAGAGACAAAAAAGTGGCAAATCTTAGAGAAAACCTCACATTCAAGACCTGATCTTGTCCCTCCAGGCTCAGGGATGAAGTGAGAGACTGCCGTTTCCTGGAAGAGGTACAGACACTCCAGAGCAGTGTAGGAATGAGTAAAAAAACCTCTAGTGACATCCCTTCATGTCGTAAGGAAAGAGTGGGAAGACATTTTCCTTGATCATTTCCTTGAAACTATCTCTCTTCTTATCATCCAGTCTCAAAGCCATAAATTTTAATGTGGTAGTCTTCATCTCCTGCTCCTGTAGAAGTCATATAAGAACAATGCTTGTGGTCTCTAAGGACACCTAACCACAGAAGAAGCCTTCCTGGCTGCTCTCTTTCCCCTCCCCTGGACTAGGATATATGACTTCCTAGAAGCCATCTGACATAATGCTTGTGGTTATAATGAACAGCCAAGCTTCAATTATGCAAGAAATCAATACAATAATGAATTACATTGTCCAGGACTATGAATTAGTAGGATGATTTGGACAGCAAGCAGCTGGCACAAGTTATTCATTTAGCTGTTACAGCAGCTGTAAAAGCCTTAGTATTATCAAGACACTTAGAGGGAGGTGATTCTGTCTCTCTACTCTACTCTACTCTTGCGAGACCCCATCTGGAGTGCTGCATGCAGCTTGGGGGCTTCCAACATAAGAACGATGTGGATCTTCTGGAGCGAGTCCAGAGGAGGGCCACAAAGATGACCAGAGGGCTGAAGCACCTCTCCTATGAAGACAGATTGAGACAGCTGCAGTCATTCAGCCTGGAAAGGAGAAGGCTCCAGAGAGACCTTTTGGCAGCCTGCCATTACTTAAAGGGGGTCTAATAGAGAGCTGGAGAGTCACTTCTTCCAAAGCCAAAGAGTGATAGGACAAGGGAGAACAGTTTCACACTGAAAGAGAACAGGTTTAGATTAGCTATGAGGAAGAATTTTTTACTCTGAGGGTGATGAGGCCCTGGCACAGGTTTCCCAGGGAAGTTCTGGGCGCCGCATGCCTGGAAGCGTTCGAGGCTGGGTTGGAGGGGGCATTGAGAAACCTGGTCTGGTTCCTGCCTTCCACTAGGCCAGCCTGGAGCTAGATATCCGGGCTGGATATTTAAGGATCCTTCCAGTCCAGACCATTCTATGATTCTATAATTATTCATAAGGGAATAGGTGTTCTAACTCCTCAATTTCACCAGTTAGGCCAGCCCACATGTGCATATACTTATCCCCGACCTTTTAAAGCAAAAACATCGTTGTATCATCACCATTAACTCCAACTGCTAACACAAGCAGGGCAAAAAATCAATACTAGTTGTAATTGCCTTGTGCTGCAGGGCAGTATCCAAATACTGAGAAGTATTCAGATACATTTAACAATTATATGAGAACATCCACAAACACATAATCTGTGCCTAAGAGGCCTGGTGACATTCAAATTGTGTTCTATAAGGAGCAACTAAATGCGTCTAGGACTACTTACTTAACACCAGGTCAGTAAAATGGATTATGTCAAATTTAATATATGCACGACACTGACTTATACGGAGAATGTCAACCTACTTCTCTAATCTCATAATTCATGAGCCAAAAGGGTACTCAATGAAACTGAAAGGTCACTTAATAAACTTTATTTTTATTCAATGTAAAATGAATTGATAGAAATCACTGCCACAGGCATGAGTCGAGATTGTCAGAAGGCAGAATGATGCTGAACATTTAAATGAATAGCAAGATAACCCAAGTAATGGTTACAGAAATAACTAAATCAAACTACTTCTTGGTAGAACCTCTGCATATGTAGCTATTGCTAGGCTAAAATCTTCTGATTTGGCAGTTCACTTTACATAGAAAATAAACAAATGAGAATATCCGTGGCCTCTAATTTCTGTGGAATTAACCTGAAATGGGAAAATGTGTGGGTAAGAGAGTGTTACTTATTCTGTTTTTTGTTTGTTTTTCTGATACTAAATTTACATTTGTCTTCTACCCTGACCTGATCTTTGCTGAGTTGAAGCAATTCTTCTTTTTAGGTCAGTGTAAACACACTCTGAGTTAGCATTTCCTGCTGGGCTTCCTTTCCAACCTGGTACGCTTCCCTTGCTAGGACTTCCTTCAAATTGCTTCAGAGAGCACCAGATGAGTCCCAGGTCATACCCCTGCCCTTCCAGCCTAAGAACATCACTCTGGAGGGCTTGTTCTTCCCATTTTGTGTGGTGCTTTACCTTGTACCGTGACATACGCCGCACTCTCCACGGACCCTTTCAAGTTGGTGGCTATACACTGGTAAAGTCCTTCATCCTCCTCTTTTACTCTTTCAATAAACAGCATTCGGCTTCCGGGCCCTAAAATTATTCCTGTGAAATGAAATATTTTGCAATGAGAGGGAGCCAGGATATAAACAAAAACTGGCCCTTGTGTAATAATATCTGCTTCAAGTTCTTCTCAAAAGAAATCTGAGCGGCAGATTGCACGGCACAATGTTATCTGCAGGAAAGCCAAATACACTTGGACGCCTTGCGAGTCTCTTGGAAATCAGTGTTTACAAAGAACTTGTGTGAGTCCAAAAGCTCAGCCTGAGGGAATGATCTTGGGAGTAGTTGGTACTGTTTTTGTTGATAGCACTGTGCCTATGCTTTCATCCAGGTGAGTGCTTTAGCATGTGTGCAACTTTTGGAAAAAGTATAATCTGATTACTGCACTTACAGGCCCAGGTCTGCCCCAGAAGCAGCTCAAGCTTAGAGCCCTTCCAAAAGCCATTCAGACCTATGTTCCAATGGGCAGCAGACTTGCTCCAAATCTCACCTGTCCATGTTGCACGGAACAATGAGCTCCTTCGCAAGAGGGCTCTGGATAGTGCAAAGAGAATTCCTGTGAGGTGTACCCTCAAACATAGGAGTTACTTGAAGTTTAAAACACTTTGTTTATCCCAGCTAGGTCAACCCAGAAGCCAGCCTGGACAATACTCCAAGAAGTAAGGAAGAGGCAGGGAGCAGATTTAGCCTCAGGACTGCTTCTAAGGCACCTTCTAGCCAGGAAATGTGCAGTCAAGTACACACTTGTGTTTGGCTCCATCAGAACTACAGTCCCATCAAAATGTATTCCCACCATCTATTTCAGGCACCTAACTGAAGTGCTCTGACCTACCCTCTGGAGACATCTGCCCGGCTCCTAATTGTATCTGTTGCACTACACCCAAGCTAGACACACCACATTCATTCTGGAAGATAGCATTATTAATGCACAGTACAGCCATGTGATCACTGTAAAGCTTCATGGAGTCTTTCTCTAGATTAAGCTTAGTGCCTGGGCTGCAAGTCTGCACAGGCTTGTAACTCAGTTGGAGAAATCCTCAGAATTTTTTCCAGCTGTTTTTATTCATGCTATAGTAATTTCCAATAATCCAGGACACAACTGTAACTATAAAATCTGTAAAATGTTCTGTAGAAGACTACACTTTAAATTCAAGTTCCTATGGACCAAACCTCCTTCAACATTTTTGCTGAGTGTTTTAACACTATCTCAGTGTGTGCTTCTGAACCAGTTGGGCATGAATTCCCATGAGACAGGTTTTGCCTTTTCCTCCGTCATTCATTTCCATCTGAAATATCCAAGGAACACTTCCATGACTGTGGTGCCAGAAGCTGGACATTTAGCCTTAGCTGATCTTTGAAGCCACCTTCCAGAAACAGCAGTAAACAGCTCCCAGAGTTTTCATGTTTTTGCAACATGCCACCTGGGAAGCTGTTCCTTTCTGTTGCATGAGGCCGGGATCTGTCTGCTGCCAGCAGATGCATTTGAATTTTAGACAACCCAGACATGGATTTAGTCTCCTGGGTAGCTTTTGACTCATGAACAGACTTTGAGTGCCTGACCACAGATTCCTGCTGGTACTTCCATACACATCATGAGAGCTTGGTTTTCTCCTGCCTAATTGTCTGCTGGCCAAGACACCTGATCCTTGGGCTACCTCTATGAGAAAAGAAAGGAAATATGTTTCTCTGGAGATCACTCTTATAAGATGAAAATTTTTTCCCCGATTCCATAGAGACCTGTTGTGTCTAGATCTCCAGCCTGGCTCATGTTTTGGAGTGAGACAGAATAACCTGGAGCACCTGGGTTGCTGCCTGACTACCTTTCTTACATCTAGGTATTGATGCCAATGACTCTGCAAATGGCTCGCAAGGTAGATGGGTAAATAAAAAGCCTGCTGTAAGAAGTAGGTGAGTACACAAAGCTCTCACCTGGTTCTTGCTGTATTTCCTCATGATTTTTAAACCAGGATATCTGGGGCTCAGGAATACCACGAACCTGGCACTCCAACATGGCAGAGTTACTGGCGTTCACTGTCTGATCCATAAGCTGCCGCAGCAAGGCTGGTGCCTCTTGAGCTATAAGACAAAACAACACCTTTGTTTTACATTCTTGTAATAGTGGGGGATTTAGTTATCTCCCCTACACTCACTTCACTGGTGTTAGAGACTGCTAGGGGTGTTCTACCAAGTTCATTTTTCACTGATTTTATTTACTGTTCTACTTTGCTCAGAAGGGTTTGGTGTGTGCAGGGAACTCCCATTACTCAGCAATAGCATGTTATGGTGACCAATGAACACCCTCAATGATAACAGTGTTCAAAAGATTTTTTCAGTTCAATGACCAACCATGCTTGTTTATATTGAAAGCAATGACTTTCTATGAAAACTCAGTTTTTCATCATCAAAAGAAATAAACAGTGACACCAAAGATTTGAAGAATCATCAGGACACTCTTGTAGCAGAGTATCTCTGTATTGCTGATAGCATTTTGCAGCTCCTTACACCATGGTATCCATGAATGTAACTTTGATAATTTGCTTACTTAAAAGAGTACAATTACAAATCCTATTCAGTAAACTCATATAGTCAAAAAACAGTAACCATTAGCACAGAAGCATTGTACCAAAGTCTCCATAAATTATTCCACTTTTGCATTTCACATATTTGACTGAACATAACCAGGCCTGGCCAAACCATACTACAGCATTTCAAAAACAAACTACAAACATCATATTAAAGTCATTCCTGAAAGAAACAAAACAATCTCATAATAGTTTCAACCCTTTGCCACTTGTTCCCTCATTTCATACGATGCTGGAGGCTGTTCTAACACAGGTAAAGATATTTACAATGTTTATGTACATTATATGGCAACATCTTTCATTCACATTTGCAACTCTCACACATAATTATTTTTTGGTATTTTGGTCCATTTAAAGCAGTGATGGAGAATTCAGGGAGCTCCTGAGCAGCGTCACAGATGGAAATGCTCTGCAGATTCTCTCAAACTCCCCAACTGTTTGCAGTCTTCGCTTTCAAGGACACTGCCAGGATCAGCAATTACTAACATGGTAATACACACATTTCAAATATGAAACAAAACAAAAAAATCCAGAAACCAACTATTTGCAAATATTTTCTTTCAAGATCTGACAGATGCCAATACACCAGGTTTGGTGAATTTCTGATATTTTGTGTTTGGAAGATTATTTTTTTATCCTCACAGAAAAACTAGCTTTCAGACATTTCCATAGTCATAATTATTCTGTTACCAGCCATAAATAAAAACTCTCCAGAAATATTAAACCCCTATGTACCACCAGCTTAGGCGGTGTGCATGAGCCCCCCAGCACTTAAAAACCCTTTTAAAGTAGACTATCTTTCCAATGCCCTTACCCCTTGAAATTAATTCCAACATAGTCATGACTGTGCAATGACTATGGCTTTTGGGCTTTTCTGAGCTGCAAGCCAGTCATTTCCACAGGCAATGATACTTGTTTACAGCCTGGTAGACAATTTGTTCTCTCTTCCCAAACAGCATTGCTAATGAGAGACACTGTAAATTTTTCATCACATACTTACACAATGACACAGTCAACTTTATTTGCCTTGCAGCCAAGAAGACTGCCCTCCTCTCTTTGATGGCTGGCCTCGATTTTTGTTCAGTTCTCATTTTTCACAGCACTATAAACAGGTACACTCTGAGGCATGTCCACATACACATGCTGAGAAGAACTCCACAATTATCAGCAGTCCCTGACAGACGCCCCAGCCCAGACATCCAAAATGAAAGCGGACAAGATGACACAACAAAGGCAAATCACACATTCTGTGAGTTGTGATTAATTTTAATCTGTTTATAACCATACACTAAAGATGGGATTTCATATTAAGAAAAACTTTTTTGCTTAAAACTTAAGTCATCATTCACATATTTTCAATAATTTCTCTGCTACAATCAGCTGATTTTTCGAGGACTTGGTCAACCTGAGGATTATTCTCTTTTGTGAACCACCTGTTTTCTCCTGCTCATTTTTGCAGTGAAGCCTGGGGGGACAGTTTCCAATGTCCTACTCTGCTCACTCCAAAGCCAAGGAGCTAGCCTGGCCACCAGCACAGTGTGGGGCTCAGCACCCAGGGCAGTCCCCCAGACCTGACCCCAGCCTTCATGCTTGCCCACAAATGCTACCTTGCTGGCCAAACTCTGCTCTCAGTTAGTCTGAGGAACTTCATTGTAGGCAGAATTTGGCCCAAGGGAGTGACATGGGGGTCACAGTGGGGAGAAGAGGACACTGGTGTCAGAGTACTTGTCTGAGTACTTGTCTGACCTGGGATGTTAGGGAGGGAAAATTTGCATTTTTAAAAGCAAACAAAGGGAAAAAATTACAATTCGTTAATCAGGTTTACATTTGCATTCCATCTATTTTTGCCCTTTGTTATGATTATGTTGTCTGTTTGCTTATTTTTTTATTAATCAGTACAAAAATATAAATACAAGCTTTATTTTAAACACTTAAAAAAAAAAAAAAGAAGAAATATAATTCACACCTTTCTCCCTAAATAATATATTACACAACAGAAGGCAGAGAAACTCCCCAAACCCATGAGATTCTCCAGTCATCCAAGGACATCAAAAGGGACATCAGTATTTTTTATCCTGCCACCAAGAACTGCTTTCCTCAAAGGTTTCCAGTGAGCTTTCTCTGTGCCCTCCAACACAGACAGCCACGTTGGGATGTTATGACATCGTTGCACAGCGTGGCCCTCTGAATGCTGGTCAAGACCAGGCTGGTGGGACCTCCTCTCTGCAGTGACAACACATCATTGCAATGCACAACAATTTCACAGAAGAACAGTCTAATTGCCACATCTCTTTTTTTTTTGGGGTTGTTTTTCTTTTTTTTTTTTTGATCCAAACTCATATTTCCTGGCAACTTGGTGCTACAAATCATCTGCTTTGGCTCTCAAGGCCATGGAAAATTCATTATGTCCTGTCATCACTGCCCTCCTCGCCATCAAATGTCTTCCCACAAAATACCCTAGGAAAAAAGGGGATTCTGTATTGTAGTTCTTCTGAAGAATTGCAAATGCTAAAGAGTGTGCTTGCTCCATTTTTAAGCAGTTGCCAACGACTTCACTTGCGTTTTAGGCATGTTTTAGGGAAAAAAGAGAGCCTGATCCCTTTGCAAGAACACATTGTTTCTGGAAGCCATCACACTAATAATGAACAAAAGAGTTACTGTATACAAGCAGGCTATAGGTGACATTTCAAGATAGAAATGATTATTCTTTTCTTTACTCTGACAACTTCCAGGTTATCAATTGTTTCCTAAGCATTTTAGGCTCCATGAAACCGGCATTATGGGTAAATGCTATTGTTTACCCTTTCACACTTGACAAAAGCAATTCCCACGTGAAAGGCAAGTTTAGCCGTGGGACACGGTCTCGATACCTAAAGGAGGAAATAGTCTGGTGAGTTCCCAAGCGCAAGAAACTGTCATGTTGTCACCCTCTATTTTAAAGCACAGCCACTTTGTTCCTTTGCTGTAGCTATTTTGGTCACTGTGGTCTGTTTTGTTATGGCTTATGTAAAGGCTATATAAATGATCGATCATAAATGTAACCAAAAATAATAAAAGCTATGTATTGTAAAAAAATAAAGTTATCAGATCTATTAAAAATAGTAACTTCTTCCTTATACAGAATTTATAGCACACAGAAACATCTCATAGCAAAATCATGACAAAGGAAAAGAAAAGGGGAAATGCTCACAAGGAATTCTTAGGTTGCCCTTAATTGTTCTTCAGCAGTTTTGCCGGTTCTTAATCCCCACAATAAATCCAATTGTCATTTGCATACCAAAAGCAATGAATATTTTTAATGGTTTCAATTTTGAATTTGTATTTTTAAAATGTATTAACTAACCGTACTGGCTAAAACCTTGTCAGTCATGTTAGTGTAACATTCCTCATTTAATAAAATAATTACAACATTACAAACTCCTGAATCTTCAGGCCAGAAGCGACACTCACACTTTTATCAGTAGTTTTTTACATTAGTGCAGCACTGACTTTAAAAATTGACCAACACAGCAACTGGAAGTCTACCTGGATTTATTTGGAGAAACATGGTTCATGTCTGTCAGTTGTAAAATCATCATTATTATAAATGATATGATAGGTCTGTGCATTATATCAACATTTTTATTTCTTCCCTGCATACTTCTTTTAGAAGATACTTTTTTAAGATTAATGTACTTTAGTGTAGAAAATAATTTCAAATAAATAAGTATTAGAACTTGCTCAGCAGGTAATATTTATAAGTCCATCAAGATCAGATTAAAATAAAAAATATGTAGTCCAGTCAATCTCAAACTGAATTGTGCTCATTCTGCACATTCAAGTTAGCTTATTAAATGTCCATTGTTGACTGAAAACAGCAGTTTTTAAAGTTAATCAGTTTGTTCAGCTTTGACACTTTTGATGAGGCCGATATCAAAGCGGAAGAAAAGATTGATCCAAAGTTTTCCTTATTGCTCAGTAGGAGACAGCAAGAGAAAAAATAATGACATGTAAAATGTAGCACGGGGGATCTTCCAAACCCCAGCTTCCGTGTGCCTTTTCAAAGCAGAAAACACCCGTCTGAACTCAACTGGAAGCTCACGCGTTAGGGTTTTGTTTGCTATTCCTCCTATTTCCAACCCATGGGGAAATGAGCACCACCTCAGGGCTTGAAAGGTAGCAACAGCAATAAAAAAATCAAGATGATATGAGACATCTCTTACTGTTTAATGAGTCCTTTAATGTTTTACATTGCTTTGTGTTGTACAATCATTCCTTGTGCTTTTATATTTGAGGATCCGAGAGTAAACAGCCTTTTTGTTGCAGTGCTCACCTCTGATTGTAACGTCTTTCTTTTGAAGCACTTCTTTCCCCGTGTATATGTTCCTTGCTCGGCAGGCATAGGTGCCTGAGTGTGCCAGGGAAACGTTTTTGATGGTCAGAGTGAGGGTGATGGAGTACTCCCTGTCGTGAGACTTCTTTGCTTTTGTTTGATTGTTGACTGTCCTAGGTAAAATCCAACCAATGTCTTTGTACAGGAATTTGTTGGCCGAACAGGACAATACCAAATTCTCTCCTTCAATGGGCATTTTTTCCAAACTAATATGGAATCCACTTGGTACATCTGTCAAAAATCAAGAACACTTTTTAGTTTATATGAAACCAATGAGCCAAAATTAACACAGCATATATTTTCCCCTTTATCAGGAAGTCTTTGAAGACTAATTGATGCCATTGTCTTCCTGCTCAGGTGTGTAATTTTTCATACACTCAGCTCCAAGTATTCTTATAACTTGTCTTGGAGCTATGATACACTTGGCCTCAGATGTCAGTTGGTGTAAGCTGAAGTTGATCTTGGAAGTAACGAGTTTGCATAAATGTTATGCCAAGTTAAGACAGACTAGGGCAAGGTACCAAAATCAGAATTATTTAAAGACAGCACAGTGGGGCTATGAAAAAGGAGGAATAACCTGATCACAGCTCCAGCTTGGGAACTGCATAAGAGAAAAGGAATCTCAAGAGGGCAGTATAAAAATACTGCATTTCATCATGCTTGGTTATGCTGTTTTCTTGTTATTCACAAGTATTCAGATAAAGTCTGTCTATTTATGAAAAATGCTTCAAGTCCTGAGAAATTACAACATCTGTGATCACATGCCTGAGATTCTTCCCTTGGAATAGAGGTGTTTACCCTCCCCACATTTAAAGCCTACCAGCCAATCAAGAGGTAAGCAGAAGCAGTACCCTCTGCCCTGGGTGGCCAGCTGTGTATGGGCAGCACTAGGATGGAGATATTTTGTTTAGGTGGCTTGGCATTAACACAGGTGAAAGATATTTTCCCCTGAGAGAAGCCAAGGATCATTGTACTAAAAATTTACTAAGCGTAGACATGGGTTTTCACTTCATAGCAGATGGTTCAGGCAGGAGCAATTTAGCCAACAGTGTAGAAAAGGTCCTACTTGAAAAGGTCCTGTTTGCAGTTAATTTAATGCCACTTGCAACTTCCTCCACCTGGGGAGTGGTGCAGAGCTGTGGTGGTGTCAGCTGCCTCCCAGCTGTCTCCACCTGGGGCTCATCCCTCCAGCGAGGCACTTACACCACTGACCCCAGTGAAAGTAGAAGTAAGTTCCTGAGAGAAAGCACTTCCACGTTTTACTCCTAGAATGCAACTTCTCTTGGTTTATTTGTAGCCAATATTCTGATAAAGTCATTTCCTTCTTCTCAGTCAAGTGACATCGACTGTGGCCATTTTCAATTGTTCTTTCACTACTAATTGCTATGGCACTTGGCCGTAAACTTGACTTGAAATCCTAAGAATGGCTTCTTCTTTCACAGGGACGAATTATACCTTCTTTTTTTGTTTCTTAGATCATGAACAGCTCAACGCTGACTTCCATTCTGTTCATTCTTACCAGTGTTGCTTCAGGTTAAATGTCACTTCAGCAGGAATGCATAAAAAGTACCTCTCAAGTGAATAATATCTCACATATTCTTTCATTAACGTCTCTCATTGATTGACCAATCCATCAGAAAGCTTCTCCCTAAGTCCCCATGCTGCAAACCAAGCTTCCTTGTCTCCCAGGGGAACCATGAGCATAACCTGCTCACTGCTCTCTGCCTATTGGAAGCTAGGCATCAGTTGTTCCCCTTAACATCCTCTTTTCCACATCTAGCCCTGAGTGTTAAACAGAGGGTAAATGAGCTCCTGCTAGTCTTGGATTGAAATTTCTCCCGACAGTAGATGCCTCCCAGGGAGAGGCCTGATTTCTGCTGGTTGAACTCATCGTGCCCCCTCAGTGAGAGCAAAGTGTGTGCCTGTCATCAGCTGTAGTCCAGGAGGGCAGCCCAAAGATCAACCTAGTGGAGGAGTGGCACTAAAATATTAGACTGGGTATTAAAGCCTGGGGGTCAAATTGTTCCACTTACATTTCATTGGGATACCACTTTTCTCTCTCTGGCAAACAAAGCTATAAGAAAAGCTTTAAATTTCATGAACTCATCTATGAGTGACTACCATCAGAATCCTGTTTGATATGTAATAGTGTGTGGTGCCAGATAATTAAGAACATATTACTGGGAGTGCTATTAAGATGAAACATCTCAATACACAGTATACATCATATTTAGCCGCAGCTGCCAAAATGTAGCAGCTACTTGAATATAGATGTTCCGTGGGCAAAAGTTTACAGTCCATGGGGTGACACAGACTTCTCCAGTGGGCAGTGCAAGCCATTCCTTTAAGATGGGTCAAATTCCAGAGATCCTGCTCCCTCATGCTTAATTATAAAGAGATCCTACACGATCAGCTTAGGCTTAGATACCTAACTCTAAGATTGAAGTTAGATGAAGTTACTCCTATACTTGATTTTGTTAAAAAAGCATTAAATTCAGACACACTTAAAAACAATCAAATAGCCAACATTTTGAATATGGATAAGTACTTAGAAGAAAGAAGGTGCTGCATCTTACTCACAGTACATTTCAAATTGTTCTGATGTGTGTTGGGAAAGCCAGGGTATTGGTTGGAAATGGTGGTAATTTTGCTTTTGAAGATGCCAGTACTCAGTAAAAGCTAAGAAGAGCCAAGCAAAACTCTTAAGATGAAACTAAAGATCCCTGGGGACTGAGGAACTATTTTTAGCTTAAAAGGATAGCATTCCAACAGAATATTATAGTTACAACTACTTTTATTTTGTCAGGTCTGGAGCTCTTCCTCAATGTGCCTTGTGTGAAGACTATTTTCTGAATAAATCTAGGGACAGAAGCAAAATGCATAACATTCCAAAAGAATCATTTGTTTAAAGGCTACGAGCCTCCTAATATATGACACCTCTCACCAATTGTTACAGGCTCAGGCTTGCTAAATAACATGGCTGGGAATAATGTAAAAGGGTTTTATTTACTTTAGTGATTTGAAGCTTCCTGTGGAAATAGCTCCCAGGTTTCCTGATGGAAGATTTTGTTTATCTTTGCCAAGCACCATCAGGAATCTCAAAATAAAATGCGCTTAGTGACATTGGGAAGCCAGGGAGATAAGGCAGAGCTGTTCCTGTTTCACCCTCTGTAATTGCAAACACACCCATGGGCCTGCTGTGTGCCAGCAAAACAGCCCAAAATGTAGGGAAAGGGGCAGGCTGGAGGAAAGGGTGCTAATACAATTAAATTTGGCATAAAGGTGTTGTTACGGAGACTGCTTCCATATCAACGAGCAGGATAGCTTTCAGAAATCACCTTTCTACATGGCTTTTACATAAGTTTGACAGCTACTTTTGAGTCTTGAACAATGATTTGCTTTTAGAGCTAAGTCAGTGACAATACACCAAAAATGCCCTTCATCTGACAGAAGCCATTGGAAAGCTATTCCAAAGCCCATGGTCTTTGTGTCTCACACCCTCAGGCACAGTGTATAAGATCATGTATATCACTCTCAAACTTCCTAGGAAAAGATAGGCAGGTTTCACTTTAAGCCCAGAATTAATGATATTTACAGTAACTAAAGAAAGTGCTAGTTCTTCCTAGGTTCTCTCTGTTGGCACTAATTTCCTTAAGTTTACCTTTCCCTGAAGGAGTGGAACTTGTCAACTCCAAACTAGGGCTGTTGGGACACATTCTGGCCTTCCACCGCCTTCCTAATGGTTTCTGCCTACAAAAAAAGACACTCTTCCCAGCACTGCAGCCACTTCACTGGAGTACGTGCATTCTCTCATCCCCAGGACAAGGGCTGAGGGAGATTGGCCTCAAGGAAAGGGATTTCCCTGTTAAGAACAGGCTTTGTCTCCATCTGCTCTTTGGAGTAACTTCTAGTGTGTCCCTTTTTACAGAGGGCAGCACCTCCTTTTCCTACAAGGAATCATCCCCTCCTGCTTAGATACTTCTCTTACTTTTAGATACTTCTGTGTGGCTCAGGCTGACTTCAAATGGCGCCAGCAGACTCAACAACATAAGATAAACTAGCCCTAAGCTGTCACACAGAACCTGAAGTATTAGTTTTGGACTCATCAGAAGGAAATACTTTGCAGTGTCCTGTTCACATCCATCAGCATTTAAGGCTCTCAGGTTGTTACTCCCCCAGTGCATTTTTCAGCACATTCTGAAATGTGAAACACAGGCTGTACCCAGCCACAGCAGTTTGGTCTCAGCCTGATGGAGGAGAATTATAGTGAGCATGACTGGATTTTTTGTAGGAACCAAACAACAGTATTGTTCACACTGCTCTCAATCAATGCAAGTGAGTGTCAGAGGATGATCAGGACTTTCCATGTCACACAGCTGAAGTGCTCAGCTCCAGGAACTCATAGGACAAATGCATTTCAGCTTCACTACCCTATAAAAAATGTTTGCCACCAGTCAGGATGTTAAGAAATTTCAAGCCATAATAAAGCTGACACTCCTCTTTCTGAACACCAGCCAGTATAAGATTCTTCAAAGGAAAGTCATAATATTCTGCATGTTATCGTGCAAACTTCAGTATCATGGAAAAAGATTTCCTTCCATCCTTGTTTAAGATCTGAGAATGTTAGGTCTGAGTAGGAAAACTAACTCCTTCGTGTCGCTGTACTAAAATACTTGAAACCACTATCAAAATTTTGAAAGGAAGATTTGGATACAATGAATGGGGTCCATCAAAGCACAGCTTCATTTGGTTTCAGGATCTTCCATGTCATATTGTGAAAACTGAGGAGTATGATTTAGAGAAGGCCAAATTCAGCATCTTGCACATTGAAAGAGCAGCATTCTCAGTGAATGATTCTCAGTGACTTCTCAAAGTTTCATGTGAAGTACCCACACAAAGATGAAGCTATCATCGGCATGTTAATTTATGGAGAACTATGTGGTGTTCAGCTTTCTGTCCAAACACACACAATGTGAGGATAGGAATGAAAGCAAAACTGAGAGTGGGGACAAAGAGTCATCTTCAAGGTGGCAAATGTTCTTGTCACTTCCATTAATAGAACATGGAGACATCTTTCTAGTTTTTGTACTTTAACAAAGAACCTGCCTATGTGTCACTTATCTGTTTATGCTTCTCGTGCTTCTTACCAATTTTCTGTATTTATAGATAACTGGCACTTTCTAAATGTGAAAGTGTGTTATGACATGGCGCTTTAACAGCTGCAGACACCCACAAACGAAGTCTGCCAGGTGAAACTGTGTGAGCAGCACAACAGTGGATACCTAAAAAAGAAATGACGAGTGCTTGCAGTGGTGCCCATCTGCTGGCATGACAGGGAGTTGTGCTGCCTTCTGGTAGCTAAGGCCTGAAATGTTGGTGAGACAGTGCCACAACTTGTCAAGAGCACTGACTACTACTCATTGCTTCTCTTCTGTGTGGGGAAGAGCGATACCGCAAGCTGGATGGCAGCCAGATGGAATCTGGGCAGATTCAAGGAAGACTACAAAATCCTGGAGGTGCCAGAGAAAGCTATTGGTGCCCCAGCTATGTTTTCTTCTCTTTTACCAGTTAGAGGAAAGAGTGCTCTCCTGGAAGCACAAAACCAGTTCATCTGGGTCATCAGATCTACTCAGCTGGGGACCAACTCTGTGGAAAGGGACCTGTGGTGGACAACAAGCTCAGCAGGAATGAACAGGGGGCTGCTGTGGCAAAAAAAAAAAAAAAGTCAACAGGCTGCTGGGTTGCATCAGCAAGGCATCACCAGCAGAGAGAAAGAAGTCATTACACTCTACTCAGAACTTGTCAGGCCACATTCACAACACTGCATTGTTTGGGACCTCTCTTTACAAAACAGATGCGGAAAGTCTGGAAAGGGTCCAGAGAGGTGCTGCAAAGATGATCAAAGGACTGGAAAGTCTGCCATATGAGGAGAGGTTAATAGAAACTGGGTTTGTTCAGCCTTGAGGAAAGGCTATGGGGAGACTTTATCAACATGTTCCAGTATTTAAAGGGTGGCTACAAAGAAGCTGGAGACTCCTATTTTACAAGGAGACACATGGAAAATGTGAGGAGTAATGGGTACAAGTTAGTCCTGGGGAGATTCTGATTGGACACAAGAAGAAATTTTTCATGATGTGGACAATCAGTTAGTGGAATAATCTCCCCAAGGAAGTGGTGGATTCCCCGACACTGGACAGTTTTAAGATCCATCTGTACAAGACACTGTGCTTTTCCCAAGACAGGTTGGACCAGATGATCCTTGAGGCCCTTCCAACTTGGTATTCTATGACTCAACTAGTCAGAATATTTTAAAAATACAGAGTTTGGAAGGGGGAACATTTTTGAAGTAGCTTTTCCTTTTTTTTTTTTTTTTAACAAATCTAGTGAGTATGTGTCTATTCCCTTTTGATATCTCTCAGAATAGAAAGAGTTTCACTAAAATCACTCATCAGAATTATAAGCAAGAGAATGACAGCATAAAACCCCTAGAGATTATAATTTGGGGATTAAAACATCTAAATATTTTGGCCTTTTTGCTTTTTCTCTTATTTTCTAATGAATTACATTTCTTTAATGATCTACCCTGAAAATTGCCAACAGCCTAAGTTTATAAAACTACTGCTTTATAAACAAAACAAAACTTTTGACAGAAAACAAACCCTTTGTAATTGCATGTGCAGACTTTCTGTTGCTGAATAATGTAGTAGTTATTCCCAAAAACACCTTGTGGGTTTTTTTCAGTAATTCCTGAAGTGAAACATTAAGTCATTTGTTTGTGAGAACTCCAAACATTTCTCATAATGCAAAAATTGCAGAAAGCATACTCATATGTGAAGATAACATGATAGGAATTCTCAGTGCCATGGCACAAATGACATTCCAGGCTGTCTTTCTCAAAAGAGGAAACAAAACTCTGTAGTCTGTATCCTGACACTTTTCCTCCTGTAAGTTGCCATTGTCCCTGAGATCTGTGAGGGGTACCCCAGATATCTCTGGCACCATGCTGCCTGCAGACACTGTCACTGTTCTAGACACTGTGTTGTGAGATATCCTGGTGGGCAACAGAATGAGGCTGTAGACACCATCCATGTCACACATGAAGCTGGCTTACTAATGGGCGAAAATACACTAAAATTTCATGTATGGAATGACTGCAGAGATGAACCAAAATGGGGAATTACTCATTGCTGTATTTGTGAGTAATTTCTGTCATGCTTGACACTTGAGGGAGGAATGAGTCATTCATCAATTTGGTGTCCCTAGAAATCCAGACCACCTGCTGTGAAACCTACCAGCATCACCCAAAAGCATTCAATTCTGAAACCATTGTACATTAAAAAGCCACAACAGCCTAACAGTTATAATTCCAGGATCAGGAAACATGTTTGACTCTATAGAGGAGTAGATCTTACCTGTTACAATAAAACTGACATTTCTTTCAGATTTTCCCACTTTATTGGATGCCACACAGCTGTAGATTCCTGAGGATTTGGCTTCAGCTACAACGAGAGTGCTAGCAGTCTGCAAAAGAAAGAAGAGATTTAGTTCTCATTGGCTCAAGAAGTCAGTTAAAGCTTGCCTTCTCTTTTTCCTAAATCACCACTGGCAGTCCGTGATCCACTCTTTCCATTAGTTCAGTGATGGACACCTCTGGGGCTATTTAAAGGAGATGTCACCACATACAGTTTTGCAAAGGGCAGAAGAATAACAGGAAACAAGCTCCTTGGGTGACCCTTATATCATCAAAGCCATCATGACCAAAAGTCTTTGAACGTGTCTTTCAGATTGATTTATCTCTCGCTGGTGATGTAATGGTAAGCTACAAGACATGAAGCACGACACCATGTGTTTCACACAAGGAGATAAGCAGCCTCTAGGAGAGCCAGACTGCAAAGGGAATAGGTGAGGCATATCTCAGGCATTTGGATAATCCTGGGGGGAAAAAGTGGCTCAGTGTGGCACTAAACTCTTTTGATTTCTTTCATTTTCCCACATACGTGTCAGGTGAGGCAGAACAGCAGCAAAAGAGAAGTTTACCCATCTTCTTTTGTACTATTTTCTGTTCTTGGACTTAATATTTCTATTATTACATAATAATATGTCAGATTTATTTATATTATAGTCTATCACCATCTTAAGAGGTCCAGCACACTAAATATCTTCTCAGAGTTATATGCCTTGGAAGATAAGGCCTTGAAAGGCAAGGGACCAAACCCAGCAAATGTGCCCTTAGAAACATAAAAAAACACTGTCATAATAAGAGTTATACTTTTAGGGTGATGGAAAGCCATGGCCTAATGGCTTGGGCACTAAGCAGAAAGGGAAGGTTATGCAAAAACAAGTGACATGTCATTCTGTTATGGAGCTGAGACATGGACTTCATCAGTGTCATGTGCTCCCAGTTAAAGCTTGGTAGCCTAATTTTCTATCTTTCTGTTGCCATTTTACTTGTTCTATAAAACATGGTTTGGCTGGAGTTATGGGCAGAGCTGGGATGGTGATGAAAGGAAATTGTGGGGCTTCAGAATTCCACTGTTTGGAATTGTTTGGCTTTACTAAAAATCTTAAAAATAAGTTCTGTGCAATTAATACATTCTTTTAAGTCTGCCTGATTGCTGGAGGTCAGAGACAAGCACAAAAGGGTGAGGTGGTAATAAATAAGGACCACTTATCTACATTTTTACATAAACACTGACTGAACATTTGCACTGCTTTTGTCTCCTGCTGGGAGAATCCATAGCTATCTCCAAACTCCTGTTGAGCCCCTGAATTACATCTTCTGGTTTACCAAAATCATTCTTTAGTAGAAAGAATGACTAATGTTTTCCTGCTAATCAAGCAAACACAGTTGAGGCAAATTATTTGGCTTTAACTTGCTTGTTTTAGAAGACTTCACTATGGTAAATTCACTACAAGTAATGCTAGCAGTCCCTCTGGTAAATTGTCTCAGTGGCCAGCTACCTGTCTGCTAATACACTACATAATATTTCTAGCTACAGTTTTTATAAACTGCTTTTTTGGATCAGTAGATCCAAAAGATCAGAAGATCAGTATTACCAGATAGATAATTACAGCCCTTAGGAAAAAAAATCATTCTTTTTTGCTAAATTCAGTAGGTTGACCTCTACAAATTTCTAATCATAAAGGGTTATGAGCCCAGCCCTGTCCATATTTTGTCATTCTCTTTGAATTTCTTCCAGGTTCTAAACATAATTTTTTAAAGTGTTGACAAAGAGCACAGCACAAGGATTCCTGCATCTGTTTTATCAGCATTAACTCAGACCAGAAGGAAGTTCCACAATGTCTACCACAGAAGGCTAATGTGGGTGGTTAAAAACTGCTTCTGCCATCCCAGACTTTCCACCAAAAAATAGCCTTTTTTCTGCTAGTTGGTGCTACCTCACAGTAACTTTGCCCAGGAAGCAGCTGTGACCTAACATGCACAGAGAAGGAGAATGAAGCTCTTGCTCTCTGACTCCAGGACAACTGTTTTTACTATACACAGAGGCAGAGCATTTCTGTGCCTGAAAAACACATACGAACTATTCCTCCCACAACTGCTCCAAAGGTTTGAAAAGTTTTCGGAAGTATCAGACCGCATTTTGTCCTTATATAATTAGGTATTATTATTTAATGGAAAATTGTGCATACTATCTTGAGTTGTACTGCTTCAGCCCACTGTGATGTAATTATTACTTTAATCACACTGAGGATGGTGCATAGAGTTATGCTAAAGCAGTATGACCACAGTGACTTACAGATGATGGCTTTTCTTGTATTAAAATGCCTGAGAGAACATGCATTGGCATTGAAAGCCAGTGATTTAAATTGCCAGGTTTTCCCCTCAACAGCGTTTTGGTTTTGACCAACTTACACTGTCCCAAATACTTCTTTAGCATGGGCTGAGGATCACTTCCAACAGGCAACTCCCATGCAAGCAATGGCTCTTTGGAAGGCAAGGGAAATAAATGCCGTGAACATGTGAGGCCTTTCTGCCAGAGAGCACACACTGGTATGTTTACACAGCTAAGGCAGAGAAAGCCACAGTGTCTAGGAGGAAGCAAGACTGACTTTGTAACAGAAGAGAATATTTTAGAGACAGCATGTCTCTGTATAAATCTTTTAGCTTATAAATTAGTCACAAGGATAAGATAAGATATCATCTCTTTAAATAGTTTGTGAGCCCTCCAGTGGTGCAGTCTGTGTTTTGCATTGTGGATGCCAGCCAAAACCCACCAGAGAAGCAGTGTGTACAAAACTAAGCCTGGCGTGTTGTTTATGGAGAAAATATGGCTGTTTGAGACCAGCTTGTGCGGCATGGTCCCTCTGTACAGCTATTGCTGCAAAAGAAGCAAAAGTTTTCACAATCTTGTATCATCTGCCATCACAACAGAGAGTTTCAGGCCCTGGATTTGTAACAACTTTATATACAGAAAGTCTGAATTGAGTTGGCATGATCAGACAGATCAGCAAATCCCTCCTGGCATGCTCAATATCTTGAGCAACATCTGTCCACAAACCCCATTTACCACCAAACTTTTGGCCTTTTATGCCTTTTTCCTGCTCCCGTCATCTCAGCTGAAGCACTATGTTACAGGCTCATCTCAAAGCCAGGGGCTAAGGAAGTAAGTCCCATACTGATGCAGCTTTGCTGAGCAAATAAAAGAGGCATAAGGCAGAAATCCTAAGAGATGGAAGAGGAATTTACAGATTTGTTTGTGGTGGAAACTGATGAGGAGAAGACTGGGGAGGCAAAGAGAATGCAAAGCATCTGACAGGATCATTGCACTTGGAGCCGTGGTGGGCTGGTCTTTCCCCTGGAGGGTCTGCTCGAGTTTCTCTTTTCTCAAAGCAGCTGAGATAGAGGATTCCCAGTGCTCCAGCTGATGGCAGAAAAGGAAAAGAAGTTTTCCGAAAATGTTTGGCAACCTGGCTCTTATGTGACTCCCAGATGGCCTCTGCAGCCAATGACATGAACTTGCTCTGTTCAGAGATTGCTGCCCTGACTTCTTGAAAGAGCTCATGCATTTAAAAAGCAAAATACTGCACTTTTGACATAGAGTAGAATAGTGCAAATCTGTCAGTTATCGCAGATTCCCTTCTAGTTATGCTTTCAAGAAGAACTATTGGTTAGAAAAAAAATGAACATATGCTCTCTTTACACCCTTGGATTTATCTCTGTCTACAGGAATATCATTTAGGAAGATCCATATCTAAATATTGGTAATGCACTGCTGGATTGGTGTGTTTGTGCCAAAGACATATGATCTGCATGCCTCACATGTCAGCAAGGAGCATCAGTGCAAAACATCTGGTCAACACATTTCACCTTCAGGACCACCATGGAAGAAACACCAAAATATCCACAACAGGAGGACATGAGTATGCACAGGGGAGCACCCACTTTCCCCCTGGGGTCAGACAGGAAAATTTCTATGAGCTGCTGCTGTATATCAAGCAGAGCTTTGTTTTCCCTCTGTATCCCATGCTGTCCTGCAGCTCAGCAGCGGCAAGCCCCAAGTTCTGCTGGTTTTAATCTCACCAAGGGCTTGGCTCTGCTGGTACCTCCCAAAGATTCACTTAAAAGTGTTGACAGCAATTCTAGTAGCACTCGGGAAGGCTCCAGGAGGAGTTACAATGTGCTGAAGAGAGGCAAGTGGCTCTCCCACTGCTATCTTTAGCCTGGGTTCTGAGGAAGATCATGTTGTCCGTGTGTTCATCTGTCTGCCAGCCTGTCCATCTGTCTGCCAGTATCCTCTCCTCCCCCACGTGCTCAGTAATTTTTGAATCCATTGTCCAGTTTCAACTAAAACTTATTGACAACTCGAAGCTCATGAGATCTCACGCATTTCATGAAAACCAGCTGTTGGGTAGAGGGGAAAGATCAAAATGCTGCTGTACTGAGCTAAACAGCTTTCTCTTCCTCTTTGTGTTCCAGATGGCCAATCTGCACAGATGTACTGGCCAGACAGTTGGTATGTGTCAGGACTGCAAACAGACACAGTGCATGCTTCTTCATCTCATCAGCAATGTGGGAACTCAGAAGAGAGGTAGATGTTTAGGGCTTGGCATAGAAGATGCAGGAGAGATGAAACCCTTCTATTTTGCATGATTACACTTATCAGTCATGTCCAGGAAGGATTGACTCTTCTGACTATTTAGCACTCCACTTCAGAGAGTTACACTTTTTGACACTACCACCAGTCAGGCTGACCAATCTTTGCCAGCCAAATCAGAGATGCACAAGGGTGAGTCTAAATTTTGTTTTACAGAATCATGTCACAGGGCCATTACTTTCCATTTTCCATGAACTCGAGTGGCTTTGTCATCCATAAGTGCTGGAACCACTGAAAACCTGTGTCAGTTAAGTATTCATGCATGGAAAACAAAGCCATAAATACATACATACACGCTTATAAACATATATACTTTTACACACACACACACAGACACACATACATATATGCATGGTAAGCTCCAATTTCATTTTGGGCATTACTACCCTTTATACACAATACCTGGAGGCATACCCTGTGTTGCACAGACACAGCTTTCATGGTTACCTGGTCAGTGGTGCTCCAACATTTGATAGCAGCAGCGGCATGAGGCAATCAGGGATATTCTGTTCTATTTCAGGTTCTCAATAGACTAGTTCCCAAAAACAAGAGGGTTTTGTCTCACACCCTCCAACTTTTCCTTGTACTCAACTGCCCTCCTGTCTACTGTCTCCTTCTCTTGGATTTATAATCCTTTCTTTTTGGCCCACACTTTTTGCTTTCCCTCATCTGAACTTGCCTTCTTAGTGGTCTTCTGCACATGCTTCATACCCAGGATCCTTGTTGACTTCTCCTACAGCACCCTGTCCCTTGTAGCCCTGCACAAGGAGTACCAAGTGCTTTCAAAACTGTTGATAAGCCAGTGTGTGCCTGCACACCCGGGACAGAACACATTGAATGTATGCATTGCTACCAAATATATGCACCGGCACAATGAACGCACTAGCTCTTTGTACCTTATTATTCCAGGTCATTCACTGACTGACATTCTAATGAACACTGACCATGCAAAGAATAATAATCAGTGTTAGCCCTCAGTTAGACACAGCAGTCAGCTTTAACTGGGAACACTGAGAAGTGATGGGTGTTAGTAGCTGAATGACAGGAGAGTGTCTGTGACCTGTTTACACGATAGGCCTAAGAATAGCGCAACTTCGTAGGAAGTCGCTGAAATGTCCAACAAAATGAGAATGCAAACATTGGGTGGGGGAATCAAATCACTTCAAGAGTTGTCTTATGATTAAGTATTACGGCTTATGTTACGAAGTTCTTCCATTGTACCACTCGAGTTTCTCAATGTCCTCTTAGAGAAGCTTTAGCGGAAATGTTACTAAAACACTGTTGTCACAGTTTCTCTGTCACCAAAGAATAATGTAGTGCAGGCTTCCTGCACTACTTTAACTGCACAGGGCTTGAGGTTTTTCTAACCTTAAAATATACTTGTGGCTGCCTTGATAACCACAGACAAACAAACAACCTACCACAGCAAAGATCCAAACTGGAGGTACTTAGATGTTGCACATACAGGAAACATGTGAAACTGGCACAATGTCTTTAGGAAGGTGAAAATAGCTACCTTCATTGCTAAAGAAACCTGTTGATCATTCCTTGTTCATCTCTTCCCTTGCTTACAATAATCTCATCCTGTGACCACACACACATTTCTCCTTTCATGCTAACCCAAATGCAAAACTTTCTGAGTTTCTTCATTCATTTCCTACCTCTTTGTCTCCTGTATCTTTGTTGTTTCCATTGAGCTCTGAGATTGTTTTTACCTCACTTGCTGTGTTGGGATGTGGAAGTGGGGTAGACACTCTGTTTATTTAGCAGGGCACCACCGATGTGGAAGTGCCTCAGAGAGCTGTTCACAGCTGCCTGCAGGAATAGAACTGCTCACAGCAGCAGTCCATCAGAGACAGACACTTGTGATGACGTGCTGCATTCAGTGAGCTCAGTGCTATTAACACTCTGACAATATCACTGCAGATGGGCAAGGGTTCTGTCTGAACCGTCTCTTTGAGTTTGCTCAGGGACACTGAGAGTGAGTCTTGGGCTGCGAAGAGTGAAAAGCCATAGACTCCCATGGATTTAAAAGAACAATCCTGGATGCTCTAGACCAGCTGTGTGTGCACTAATCCTGCAACTCTCAGCCTGGCCAGGAGCCTGGGCTTTGAGAGCATTTTTTTACTTACAATAGCAGTCCAGCTGTGCTTGAACAGCTACAGAAGAGCAGCAGAAATAGAGAAACTTTAGAAAAGCTGTGAAAAAGCTGAGTAAAAGCATTGTTTCACTAACCTCCCCCTCCCCATAAGGACCAGAAGGAATAAAGCAAAGCAAGATAGACTTTTCTTAGTTGAATTAAAGAGCAAAAATACAAGGAACACCAGAGAGGACCAGTAAGTTTCACTGCAAATCCTTCCGTGCAAAGACCATTCCTTGGTTCATTTCTGGGCACATCTTTAAAAAGGGCTGCTTGCCAAAGCCTTGCAGTTCTGCCGTAAGGACCCATTATTAGCATCTTCCTCCAGGGAGGAATTTATTTGCTGTTAACTGGAAGTTGCTTTGACATTTTAGCCACTCCTCTTCCACTGTCTCCAAAATGCAAGGTACACAAGGGGAATGAGATCTGGTCATTAAACAGCTCCTTCTGCACCCTGTGAGCAGGTAGGACTGCACCCATAGCATGGCTATATGACTGCTGGAAAAGAATTGATTCTTATCATCTTGTTTATCATTCCCCCTGTGGAATACACTGTGTCTTCCTGTGGCTGAAATGATTTCCCCTTCCTCCTTCAAATCCCTCCTTATGTTTGGTTTTTCATGTGCTTTCCTATGATAGGGTACCCTAGGAAACTGTTTGCTTCCATCTTTGCCTTAATCTTCAAGCACATAGAGCTGGACAGCTAAACAGGGCAAATGCCTCACTGGGATCCAGCCTGTTCCCACGCACTGGAATGGTGCCATGAACACCTGTGATACTTTCTAAATAATATAACAGCCGGAGAAAATGCGGTCCCAGGTCTGATTCTTGGCTGCACGTAAAACCCTGTTTATTCTGCGGTGTGTGAAAGGGCCTTGACATGAGAATAACTACAGTTTATGCCCATTTTCATAGGCAGGAAATTGAAGGCAGCCATCAAGGAAAAGAGACCTATAACCCCAGTGCCCTTAGAATTACAAAAAGCATTTTGGTGTCATTAAAAATGAAAGGCCTAGAGTAAGATAGGCTTTAAAATGTATAACCTCTTTAGCTATTACTGCCACAAACCAAACTAGCCTGTGAAAACAGACTTGGTGACAGTGTCATGGCACCTGAGCTGCTCTGTAGCACAGGCCACCCAGCCACAACAAATCAGTCTCACATCTGTCTCAGGGAAGTGCGGTAGATCTAGGGCATCCTTGATTTGAGGCTTTAACTGATGGACAAACCTCCTTAGCCCTTGGCAAGTTAATCTCATTGGCTTTCTCTTCCACATTAGACCCCGATAGACTACAGGCCACATGCCCTTCAGAATTATCTGCATCTCCCCATGACTCACAAAGGGATGTTTGACTTGGACTAAGACCTGAATTTAGATGTTTAACACTGCTGGTACAAATCCCGTCTTGCTGTTTCTGACTGAGACCTGGATTCTTTTGGCTCTTTAGAATTTATTCCAAAAAAGACTTGGCCATCTAATCATCCAGGACCACATCTGTGAATAAACTGACTAATGAGAGTAAATAGTATAATTCTCACAGGAAAAACAACATTAAATTGTGCAATTGCACAAAATGAGCCAAAGATGGCCTGGAACCCTGCCCCGTGCTCCTGAGGTACCCCAAGATGCAGGTCCTGAAATCTAAACAGTATAAAAATGCTGGCTTCTTCTCTGTTACCTTGATAGCATCTTAGAATGCCTTTTCAACACATGCTGTCACACAGAAAGGTTATCTGCTGCTAGGAATCATACCTTATTTTTGCCCTCTATTACAGCCGATCTCTCAGTGATGCTCTGGATCCTGTTTCCTACGTTGCTGCCAGATTTCAAGATGAAAGATCCTTCAGTATAAAAGCAAAATCCGTGCCTAAAGACAATAAAAATTGAAATGCTATTGATTTGGTGATAGAAATTCAACACAGATAAGACAAAAGACAAATAAGACAAAACAATTGTTTTGAAAACAGTGATCAGTCAGGAAAACTGCAGATGCTCTGATGACCTAGTATAATTAATTATAATAAAGTATAATTGCTTTTCATTAAATCTTGAGGTTTGGAGCCTGATAATTGGATTCACTTCCACAGCCACTCCTTGAAAATTAGCTCTCTGGAGTCAATGTTCACATTTAACCCACTGCAAACTGCGAGGCCAGAATTTACAGTCAGCTTAAATATAGGGCTGTACAGGACTAACATCTCATTTCCAATGCTCCTGTTTTCAGACATTGCCAAAACATGAGTTCATACTACTTTTAGCCTTTAACTCAAGACAAATTATATTTGCTTCAAGATACATTCCATAATGCATTGGATGCTCTTTTACTCTGTGCAAGTTCTTTTTGTCTGAACAAAACAAATATGCTGGCTTTTATTTCTGAATATATTTTTAGTTCAGTTTACAAAACAGTAAGATATTTATACTGATGTTCAATGATTACAAGATGCACAGTAAAAATTGGCATAATCCTGCAAATGAACAAAATGAAGTTAAACAAAACTATACCCAAATGGCAAAAGGATTTAAATGGTAATTTTACTGGAAGAAAATAAAATACATCTCAATGAATGGGAGTCCCAAAGAAAAATTTTTTGCCTTATGCAACAAATTGGCTTGTAATCAAAACATTCAGGTGTGGTCATGGTAGAGCTAATTTGTTTCCTAAGGTCTGATTTGGTGCACATGGAAATAAACACATTGGAATGCTTCTTAAGTGCTGCCTGATTCTGTTCTTTTTTGAGAATATCTAGCTCAGTTTTTCATCCAGAATTTAGTTGTTGCTTGTTCAATTCCAGTGTCATTGGCAGAGATTAACCCTTCAGCTTGATGAAGTTCTTTCAAATACACTATGTTCCTTGGATTTGAAAGATAATGGCTGTAGTATCTGTAACCAAATAGTCTGACTTGTATAACAGTTGTTTGGAGAAATGAACTTTAAAGCCCAGTGACTGAAAAACAGAATATGATGCAATCCTGACCAAAGAATGTGGTTCATTTCCCTTCAGCCAACTGTGCAGTTTGCTTTGCACAGTAAACTTTGTGTTGTTTAGAGTACCAATGGTACACCGACTTTACGTGCTTGTTTTTAATTGTGCAGTTTTGCGTCAAACTGGCCAATGATTTAGCAGATATTACAGCTTAAAGAAATAATGACACGGAAACTAACTTGGGCTGCCCAAATTTCCCAATATGCACTGAATGGATCAGTGTGTTGAAAAGACAAAATAAAAACAAACCAAAAATCAGGAGAGGGCAAAGGAGATTCATGTACAGAGAGAGGACAGGGAGCAAGAGCATGGCAAGAACCTGTCCACACAACTACTTCTTTCAGACACCGGTTTTAAAGCCAACTTCTAACACATTATTGTTGAGGCCAGAGTGAAAGACAGGTGCATTCATAAGAGCATTCAGATGGGGAAAAACGGTTAAAATTATTCAGAAAGGTAGACGCCATTTACTTTACACATTTAAAGCTTTAACAAGTCTGGTTCTGTAACAAGAATAAAACACAGAGGCCATGATAACTTGGCTAAACTGGTAACAGTTTCATACTATAGAAGACACCAAAACTCAATTTGTGATGCCAGGCACACAAACAGGCAGTATCAAAAGCATATTTGTGACTAGATGCAACCTGTACAGGAAAACAGAGACACCAAAATCCCATTTCACCTGTATTAAAATGAGCCTCCTATTTTTTTTTTCCTATCCCCACAGAATGCATTTATGTTTCTTTGTTACAGTGCTGAAATTTTGCACTCTTTACCATAGAATTCCTTACACATATTTTGGTAAAGGAACGCATATTCAGAAGCTGCTTGTGCATCTCTGAAAAGCATCTCCAATTTCCTTTCTTACAGATCCAGAGCCTCCAGACTCAGCTGCTATTATTATACTCTTCCTCAAAATTCCTTAAAAAGACTGTACATATTTAGTTTGCCATGTCTTAGGGATGAGGACAGGGTTATGTCTTTGTTGATGCTTAGCACAATGAGGTGCTGATTACTCATTAATACCAGAAGGCAAACCACCATCATAACTACAATAACATCACAATAACAAGAAAAACACATGCAAAGTGGTAGATTAGCCCTGGAGGCACATATGTGAACTCTACTGACATCACATTCCGTTCTATATCCAAACTGACGATGACAGCGTTCAGGCAATTAGGGTAGAAAATCTAATACACTTTATAGTTGTTGTCCATGGTTCTAATAAAAAAGCAGTCACAATCAAGCTGAGAATACTACATCCAATAGCATACAGCTGGAGGTGTTGAGTATTGTTGTACACATAATATCAGCTCCACCGACTGCTGGATCAGCAAACGTTTATGGATCAGTTGCAGCACGGCTGCAGGCAGAGTCTAGGACAAGACCCAGACTCATCCCTTTGGATGCAGAACCAGATGCTTCCTCTCATCAGCTGCCAAATCCTTTCACTTTAACCTCAAATACATTAAAATAGCTCGGGGAAAACACGTGACCTGTATCCACTATCCAGAGCTGGCTACTCAGGTATACTCCAAGTCATCCCACCTCTTACTGCTGCCAGGGGTGACATGTAAAAGATGCTGCCTGAGCCAACAGTATCAGGTAGAGATGGGGAAGGGAAAAATTAGTCAAAAGTCCTGCCTCTTAACCTGACCTCAGCTTCTAACAACAGGAATTTTGTAACAGAAAGAGAAAAGGTTCCGCTGAACTTAGATGTAATCATCAAAGCAAATGTTTGTGTTAGGCACAGATTCTTGGAGAGAAAGAGGGGAAAATGAAAACACAAAAAAATCTATGCTGGCTGGAACCAAAATAGGCAATCATCTTCCTGTTAACTCGATTGATGTTTCACAGTGTGTCCTCACATAACATCAGCTACATATTTTTCTGATTTCAAGGAAATTACCAATTTCTCCAAACTACCCACTCAGTAAAATAACAAGGGCATTGAATTTTTAGCAAGAACTGTCTGTATGTGCAGGGAAATCCCACTGCATCTTAGATATTTGAATCTTACTCCAGATATCTACTGTGTACATGAATTCCTGAAATGTTTTGTTGTGGGATGAGCCTCGGTGCTTTGCATCTTCAGGAAATCTTAGAGCAGGGTTACTGCCAGGTTAATGAATGAGCACACAGTGTGTGCAGGGATTGATAAACAAGCTGATATCTGCCAGCACATTTCTACACATTTCTTTCACCTGTGTCCCTGCAGATTCTTTCACATTTCTGCTTTGTGGGTGCAACTCTGCATTTATAGAGATCCCACATAACAAACGCTAACGGGGGTGTGTACAAACCCAAGTTTATAAAAGTTACACAACCTCAGAGTGAGGTAATCAGACTCTGCTGCCTTAGTGGAGTGCTGGTAGGAGCAGAGCACTTAGGTTAATCACACCCTAAGTAGTTTTTCCCATGTGCCTGCATGCGTGCTGGCATGCACATTGGCAGGTGTGCACCCACACAGGCACACATGGGCCTTTGTGTCAAGAGAAAAAGGCTATACTTTTGTAAAAACAGGAGCCACTAATGGTCTGTAAGGTTTTCAGAGAAGCCCAGCACAGGGAGAAAGAGGGGTGAGGGTAGCTCTGCCTGTGGCAGGGTGAGTTCTGCTGTCAAACCTGCTCATTGCCCAGAGCTTCAGGAATTCACACAAATTTGGAGAGGCTGGGGTGGTTTATGCAACCAGAAGTAAGTCCAGCTTTATAAAAGGTCTGTGATGTGTGGAGCTGGCACCTGCAGGGTCCCTGGAGAAGTGGCTGGGGGGAGGGGAGCCAGCCTGCTACTCCAGAATACATCAAGCCCTTGAGGAAGCAGAGTGTGCCATGTTTGAAGATGCAAAGATAATCACAGTGCTGGGAACCGTCTTGTGTAGTGGAGGAAGCCAAACAACAAGAGGAAAGCAGCATATGCTCGTGATTTCGCACAGGAAGCTAGCAGCACCTCCTGCCAAAGCGAGATAAGAAAACTCCCATGGCCTATTCTGGACAAGGCTGTGGTGATCAACCTTCGCTTCACACTGTCCTCGCTCCGCTCCGCGGCCCGCTCCCTTTCCTAATGAGTTTCAGAGCCCTCACTTCTATTAGCATGCAGCATGCCAAGCACAATAGCATGGTGTATTTATAACTATCAACGGGGAAAAGTTTCCAGGGTAAGAGTGTACTTCGTGTCATCTTGATGTATTTCACTGAAACCACACTGCAAACCAGCTACAAGCTGAAGTCCTGCCGATGAAACTATTGGTCTCAGAAGAAAAGCTGCTCGGTGATTTATAGCAGAGCATGGGAGCTGAGGTAAGCAATTTGTCCAATTATTCATAGGATGGTTTGACCCCGAGTATGACAGTCAGTTCTGATTGAAAGCCCCAGATCTAGCCCTTCCAGACACATCTTCCCCATCCCAAAGACAGTACTGTAGTTTTCAGTTCAAGCAGTGCAACAACAAATACCAGTGAATGAGCCTCAATCCACAGATCAGTTGGAAAAATACTCATCTTCTATCTCCTTGGATTCCCAGCTTCTCCCTCCCAAGCCCTCCTTTGTGATTCCAGAGGCTATTGCAATCGTTACTTTGTGTAATATCTCATTCAACTCTCTAAGCATTCCTCTTGGCAAAGCCCCTGGCAGCCTCACTCACACTCTCATTCACTGGGGTAGTATTTGTTGGGAGGGAGAGGAAACCATCCTGTCACCAACACTGCCCATTTTTTAGACTGATTACTGGCAGTCACCATGCTTTTCTCAGCAGCTATCCTTTTCTTAGGCAGCAATTCCTAGCAGCGTCAGGGCAACACTATTACAAACTCAAGTTGGGCTGACTCACATCTTTCAAGAGGCAAGGGTGATAACACTAGCATTAAGACAGGAACTCTGGAAATTCCTGGAATTGTAAAGAATACATAGGAACTGCTTTTTATTTGCAAGTTACCAAGAAAACTTGAGTGGCATGGGCCATGGCTGTTCTGTGCCTCAGCGCCCAGTGCCATGTGACTGATAGCACAGGGCTGGTGTAGCCACGTGCCCTTGGGAATATTGAGTCAATTTGAAGCAGGAAATATAGAGGAAAAATAGTAGCAGGGAGCATGTACAGTTTGTAAAACGTGCTTTATGGGGGTGGGTGAAGGAGAACATGTGCTGGCCCCCTGCCAGCTTTGTCTATGCATGTGATTCTATGGTCCCAAGAAGCTATGGGTCCAGGTGTTCCTGCTCTAGGTCAAAACCAATCAGTCAGAGGTTGAAATACAGGCAAAACTGCAATTGGGAACTCATCCCAAACACCTTCCCTAATATATGCATTAGTGGAGCTAGGAGGAAAACTACAGGTGCTAGGAACTGGATATATTTTACGTTGCTTATTGCTTATTTGTTTATTCATATTTATTTATTGAGGATCAGGTCCCTGATTTCCCAAAAGCCTCATTCTCCTGGGGGATATCTTTGAAAAGAGCAGGGTAGATGGCATTTAGAGCTTTGTTGTGTTCTTCCATGGCTTTATCAAAAAAGGAAGCATTTAAAAGCTGCACATTGTCTTTCTTACTATTACTGATATGCAACCAGATAACTGGATGGTGTTTCTCCTTCATACTCATCCTTTCCAAACATTATGACTTGCCCTTAACTATTCCAGTTTGCTGCCTGGAAAGCTGATTGATCTGAGCTAACTCAAAAGAAGCAGCAAGATCAACAGCAATGTTACCTACCCCAGCTTTCAGTATTTCATCAGCCCACACTCAGATTTCCACAGGAAAAAAATCGCTTGTATAACTGCACACCTGAGCACCCTCGCAACAAAAAATGTTTGCTGTTCTCACAACAAAAAATGCAGATGATTGAGGCTGAGGGTAACAAAAAAATCCCCATTTTGCTTCCATTTCTTCACCATTACTTGAACTCTCTGGCTGCTAGGGAACATAGCAGCATTTGAAAGTAATTTTTCAGGTGCCTATGCATACTGAGGTTATCTGGAATTTTCTCACCTTGTCTTATCAGGAAATTATATTTTACATCTTGATCCTCAATTTTCTGCTTCACACTGCTTAGCATTCTTCATGGACACAGAATACCATCATATTTCAGCCAAATCTACCTTCCTTCCTTGTTATACAACCCTCTTCCCTCCTTTACTAATCTGTATTCACTCTCATCTCCCATGAAGTCACTGTGATTCAGCCTCCACTTTCTCTGTGCAAAAGCAAAAATCATGTCCTGCACAGATAAGGAGGATATTGGCTGGAACTATAAAATTACCACATGAGATTTCCACAAGCACCTAGGATTTCTTTCAGGGGAAAAAAGTGTTTGATTTTGGGAATCTGTAGTACTGCAAGGATGAGGGTATTGCAATTTGTCTGAACAGTCATAATCCTAAAGAGGAAGTCCACAAAACCTCTACATACAATGTCCATTCTTGCACTCAGTTGTTTTTTTTTTCATCTCCAATTTATGTTCCCTATAAATAAAGTCCGAGATACTGTTCATATCCTTCTGGTGTAACCTAATTTCCTTGCACAACCCACTTCTAATAGCTCACTCAACTTCGAGACATAACCTTCCTTCTATAATATTCCAAGATCCATGTATCCACAATTCCTTGCTTCTCGGAATGCCAAAATTCCCCTTCTTTCTTTTTGCTGTCCTAGCTGGATCTTCTTGGTTCTAGAAAGGAATAAGTCTTTAGTAGCCTATTTACACAGTCCTTCATACTGCCCGTCATGCTGGCAAGCTGGAAGGACAACTCTCACCCTTTCCATATTCCAGCAATTAGCAAAGAGACAGAGGAGCTGTTGATCCACTGAGGCTGTGTCTTTCAAGACAATTTGTTTTCAACTTATCTTCAAGTAGGGGTCTGGAAGCAACTCTGGTCTGACTGGAGTGAGGGACTAAAGTGCAGGCAGAAAACAAGGAAGGGATGAGAAAGAATGGAGGGAAACATTTCTAAGGAGAGAGGGGAGTTGATTAGAGGGAAAACAGGAAAAGAAAATACTGACAGGCGTGGATGTAAGACCAAGGATCCATCTACCCCATATCCTGTCCCAACAATGACCATATGCAGATGGTTGGGGATGAGTAAGAGTGAGACCAACTTCAGATATTTCCTTCTAATACTCCCCCAGTCACCAATTATTATCAGCTCAGGAACTTCCCGCAACGTAGACTGTTTCTACACTTCTCTTCCAAGACCGTAGAAAGTTTTCAAACCCACAAAATCTTCTGGCAAGAAGATGCACATATATCCACTACATGAGTAGCTATATCCTTTTTCAGTTCCACATTCTGCTCCTCCTGTCTTCATCTAACAGCCCAACCTCTTGAATTGGAAAAGATATACACAACTATCCTCAGACGTGTCCTTCACAAGTCTGTAAGCCTCTATCCTGTAGCTCCCAAGTCACATCTTTTTCAGTCTGCAAAACTCCTGATCTCCCTCCTCACTCATCCTTCACACATTCCTCTCATTCTCTGAAATTCCTTTGATCCTTTTTGATGCTATTCCTGGTGTACCTCCCAGTTTGGTTGCACGCTTTGAAACAAAAGGAACAGAAATGCTCACAGCATAAAAGACATTGATTATTTATGGATTTGTGGAGTTATCATGGTGTTCTGTACTGTGGTCTTTATTTCTTTCCTGGTAATTCCTAACACTTGATTTTCTTTTTGAGCTGCTCATGGTGACGTTCACTTTCGCAAAATGATCTATCACAGCACTCAGATCACTCTTTGTAGTAGTAGTGATCAGCAAACAGCTTTTAAACCTGTTTTTTACATATAAAAGCAAGATGTTTTTCCTATGCATATCATGCACATTTATCTTCAGTGAATTTCACCTGCCACCTTTTCACTCAGATACCCAGATTCATAGAGTTCTGCATTTCATTGCAATCAGCCCCACATCCTTACAAATCTGAATAACTTGTCATCATCAGCAAACACTGTCACCTCCTTACCACCTTTTCCAGGTTATTTCTGAACATGTTGACAAGTACAGACCCCAGCACCAACTCCTGAAAAACTTCACCGATCACCTCCCTACATTGCAAGAACTGACTGTTCCCTCTTAACCTCTGTTTTCTATTTTTTAACTGAATATTTTTTTCTGAGCACGATCCTACCTCACATGCCTGTTCAAAGCCTTCTGCAAAGGCTTTTTGAAAGGCATACACATAAAAGGAAAGAGGATGCTAACTAAAGTTTGTATATTTTTGTAAAAGGTGTACTTGATCCAGTAATAGTACTCCATTCATAATCACTCCTAAGCACACACAGAGCTTGACCTGGTGCCTTCCTTTGACCAGGAGCCCCTGCTAGTGCAGGAGCAGGCTTCTGGCTACGGGCTGGGACGCCCCACTGGCTCAAACACTGCCAGCGTGCGGGGCCCCGCTCACGTCGTGCAGTCCCCACGTCCAGCCTGTCACACACTGTATTTCCTATGGGCCGGGCCACACGGAGCAAAAGATCAAGCAGAAACACCCCACCATCTACGTGACCCTTCAGTGTTTTTCCTTAAGGCTGGGTGTCAGACTGCACATAGTGAAGCCAAGAGACCACCCCTGTGAAGGCAACAAGAAGAAAAAAAACCTGGGAAAAAAATAAAAGGAAGAGAAAAAAACCCCACCATAGGCAAATGAGAATAAAAGCGTGATACTAAGCAGAGTATTCCTGACCATCTAGATCTTGCCGTAGTTCTTATGTTTGAAGATTGATCAATAACAAAATAAATAATACAATGCTTCTTGTTCTAATTTTTTTTAAAAATTGACTTAAATTGATTTGGAAACTAGCAATATCAAAACTTGAAAGCTTAAGGTTCTGATTCAGGACCCATAATGAAGTAATTTATACTTGCAGAATAAATCCATCAAGGTGTAACCCTGTGGACAGACTGGGGCAAACTCTACTCGGTATAAAGCATACATTTGTCAAGCTTATGTAACCATATGGACGTGCCAGATCTGATTAAAACAGCATTTTGCAAACAAAATATTAAAAAATATTTTAGAATTCCATAATAGTGACTGAAAATAAGGATATAGCTCTTCTCAGAATGTGTTCACAAGCAAGCATTGGCTTTTGGCTCCCAGTGAAAGTGCAGAATGAGATACTTGAGCGTATTGCTTCTTCAGGCTGAAGCAGATCAGAGGTTGCTTCACTCCTCTCTTTCCTTTGGCTTCAAGTTCCCTGAAAGTCCATGCTGCTGCAATGTACACTTGTGACAGTTCCCCTGCATTTTTTTAAGGTTATGTAAAAAAACACAGGGTTTGGCTTTCATTTAAGCTAATCTATTTCCCCAACCACACCAAAATAAGGGAATAGCTATTACGATTTTTGGTGTACCCATAAGTATCTTTACGTTACTAGATTCCTATAAAATTATTTTCTTGTAGCACAGGGTGGAAGACACAAAGGCCACCAGCCAGACCCTCAATCAGTGTGAATGTAGAGCTGAGGATCCAGCCACATGTCAAATTAAACAAAGGCATTTTAGAATTACCTGTTTGTTAGTGGCATCTGACCTACTTACACCAGCTCCAAAGACTCAGACCTCCCCTTCCTGAAAACAGAAGGTGGCACAGGGAACAAAACCAGTCACTGTGGACAAGCTAATGGGCATCAGTGTTTGCAGACATCCAATAATTAAATTTGGGTGGTTCAGTACATTCCTAATTAAGTGCAATTAACATTTGTTCTTTACTTGTTCATTTTACGTACCTCACTGATGTTCCAAATCTGGCATCCCCTGATCATGTCTCCAAGTACATCCTAATGATCCTGCCTTTCAATTGCTTATTAATACCCTGACATAAACAATGCATAAATGCAATTAGACTGCTATGCACACATGGCCTGCCTCCTCTTTCACTGAAGCTGCTGGAAGTCTGGCCATGCACTGTCATTATGATAGTTTCAGTTTTTCTGTATCTCTGCAGAAGTTTCAAGAAACACATCTATTTTTTTTTCTCCCAGATACTTCATGTATACAACCCTCCATCTCCAATCAAACCATTAGATGTTTTTACCACCAAGAAGGGTTCATATCTTGACACAGGAGAGCAGAGAATCATGTACCAGTTTCCCCAATTACTTTGTTTTTGTAAGCAACTCCATAATACTGTTATATTTCTCTCTCCCTCAAGCAAACACACACAGGAAAAAAAAAAAAAGCCAAAAACCCACAGATTGATGTGATGGCAAGGTTGTAAAATAATAATATAACATTCAGGTTGAGGCTAAACAAAACTGACAGCTCAAGAGGAGGGAGGCAGCAAGGTGAAGAAAGGGAGAGTTGAAACCATGAGAGTAAAATTTCAGTGTTGCAACTGTCCACAGTTTCTGAAGGGCCAATCAGTCAAACCTTGTCAGAGGCTGAAGATCTTTCTTGAACTGCCCACACAGAAATGTACAGAGAGAGGAACTGGCCCCAAACAACACTGCACAGCTGCTGAGCAAGCCAGTGCTTCCAGTGAGCAATAGCAGTATCCCACATGCCTTTCTTGGCAATTTCTGCCAGGTCAGTTGAAGACAAACAAAATCTACTGAAGAGATTCAGGTCAAGAACCATTAACATCAAGCACGCTCCTGGCATGCCGACGCTTGTTCTGCAGCCCCAGAACGGATCTGTTTTAGGTGGATCCCAGCCTGCCTGGCTCTGGAGACCCTCAGCAAGCCCTGCTGCTGTCTGCCCCCATACACCTCTGCTGACAACTCAGCCTGACACAAATTCAGGATGGATAGGATGGCTCCAGAGAGGTAGAAAAGAGGCTAAGGAGGCTGCTGGGCACTTCAGAACAAGTGTCCCACTGGACTGTGCTCTTCTACATCCACTGAACACCTGGGGGCTGCCCAGCCTGGGAATGTGTCTGCCACAGCGCAGCAGCATATCCTGCAGTAAGATAGCCCTGGAAAAGCAGTTTCTCAATCATTTAAGAAAGACTAATTTATTTATTTATTTTAAATTACTTTTAATTTTATTTTGTGCTGTGTCTTCTACTGTCTTTTGGCTGCCATCTCTAAATTTAATAGTTCTGCATAAGCGTTAAAAAACTCCAGAGCATTGCTTTTTGCCCTAGACTGATTTTCTTTACTCTTCTATGTTTCCTTGTTTGGGTGAACATCAGAAGAGAATCTTTCCACCTACACATCTAGTTAGCTAGCTAGCTAAAAAAAGGTTGATTAATGGCAAGAGTTGGTTTAAGCAAAGTAATTGTAGCAGAAAACAAAGAACAGGGAATTTTTAATGATGTTGGTCTTTCCACATTTCAAAAATTAACATTTGTTGAGCAATTTTACCACTTTTTTTTTTTTTTTTTAATTTGCTGTGAGGAAACGATGGAAATTATTTTATTTGGTCAGTCTCCTGTTACTGGCCTGAGTGAAGTAGAGAGAAGAGTTATGCAAATTGATTATATCAACCAGAAAGCATTAAACTATATCTGCATTTAAAAGCAATGGAATTCATTGAGATGTTTTTAGATTTTTGTAACTGAAATACTGCTTGGAAGAGAAAGTGAAAGAAGTATCCACACAACCTAATGGTTGCTATTAAAGGAGGCCATAGGCAACAGTCCTTCAAAAAGAAAAGCATCTAACTTAGCAGTCCCCAGCCTGCAGTGACAATGCTCAAGTGGTGTGAAGTTAAGCACACATAAATATTGGAGCAAACAGGTCTTGGAGCCAACAGTGCACTGCAAGGTCTTTGCAGCAACAGTATCTTTTTATTCAGAGTGCACACTCTGTTCTATGACGTGGGACTCAGAAATTTCCTGAGAACCTCTACTACCTTAAACTGAAGGGTAACCTGTGGGGGTTTATCGATGTAAAGTACAAGGTACATCTGTGTATAGAAACAAACACTACTTGAGCACAAATACAGCAATATTTTAGTATTGGAAACCTAACCTTGGGCAGATAAATACAAAAATATCATGTAATGGTAGAAAAAGATATGTTTCTTATCTCCTGCACAAGGTACACGCACATTTAATCTGTTTAGGCAAACATCCTATCACACAAAGAGGGAAGTATAATGAAATAGGTGGGATTAAAGGGTTTTCCAGTTCTTCAGGGAGAACACCTGAACCTGCAGAGACATTAGCCTGAGCAAGATGTGCCAGCTGGTGAGGTACTCCACTCTGCTCCCTTCCTGGAGCAGGAGACAAAATGTAATTACTCAGGTATCTATTTCTCCCTTTCTGCAGTAATTAATTGTCATATTATTCAGAGAGAGTCATCCCACTCCTTTGAGGCAAAGCATTAAAAATGGTGTTCTCCAGACTACTTCTTCAATCATTACTTAAAGGAGAAGGAAGGGGAGAGGGTTAAAGGGAATCATCGCAGGACAATTATGAAGGCAATTTGGAAGCCAGTCTGGAAACAACATTGTAACAGAGCCAATAGCTGGTTCAAATTGTTACATTTCTCCTTTGATCACCTGCTCAAACACACTCCTAATTAGCACTTAATGGAGTCTACAGTTCAGCACATTACTGAACACCTGCATGCAGATGTTAATTCCTCTCTCTGATGACACGCTCTCTTGTGCTGGAGTGCAGACGTGGTTGCTAACAGAAGGAAGTATCTGACAACAGATGAGCATCACCTCGACTCCCAAGGAAGAACCAGCTCTTTCTTCAGTGCTGCACTGGATTTCAGTCCAGTTGTATGAACTCTTGAAAGAAACTAAATGTCTGCAAATTTTCATATATGCCTTTCTCAAGGTTTCTCTAGTTAAAAGATGTTGTGATTTCTCTTTTCTTACATCTATTAGCAAAAATAAATTTTGCAACTTGTCCTTGTAAGGAAATGCAGCTCTCACCTGTCCTTGAAATGGAGAATTTCAGGTAATACCTATTCCAGCAAGAGGAGAGATTGCTAGTGCCACCTCTCGGTGAGAAGGGCACAGAAAGACAATCATTAGCATAATCCTAAAGTCATAGTGGGAAAAAATAACATGTGCTTCTAGGAAGCAGTGACCACTCTCTCAGTGAAGTCAAAGTACTTACAAGTATCCTTAGTTTGACATGTTTAGTATTGAGATGTCCTCTGTAGTTGAATGACATGTCTTGTACCCTTGCAAGTAAGTATGTACTTAAGAATTTGCCTGGGGCTAAATCCCAATTCTATGAAATTGTTTAAAAAGTGAAATCCTTAAAAAAGTGAAATCCTGTGGAATGTGACTATTCTTCAACTGAAACTGAGAAAATGTTGTGTCTTAAACTTGTTAGGTTTTTAATATCTTCACTGGGCTGTGATCCAAATACCTTGCCTGTTTGAACCCTCCAATAGCAACTTAATGATAATGCTTTTGTGGAGGTTGAGTGTTAATCATCAAGTTAATGTCAGATTTCATGATGCAGGAAGAGCTGTGGATAAGTGAGTCAACACAAACTCCTAATCATAAGAAACAGATTTCAAAAGAAAACTAAAATGTAAAAAGAGGACTAGTGGAGCACCACATCAGCGTCAAGTAAGCTTGCATGGTGCCATTTATTCTTTCCCCTGTTTAAATATCATCTGGAGAATGATGGGCATATCAAATCTATGACTCAGCATATCAAAGGCCAGTCTGACCTTCATAATGGAAGAATTTTCTTAGATGTTTTCTGTTGAATTTGAAAGAAACCACACATAGGAGTCACTGTGCATGGAGACAAGCATGGAGGAAAACTTCTACATGTGAAAGGGTGTGAACTTTGCAAGACATTGTCTTCTCTCATGGAGATGCAAAAGCAATTATTGCTTCTGGACCAATATTGAATGCATGAATAGTAGTGAACTGTAAATAAACCCAAATAGCAATACCAAATAACCACTCTGTCTTCCATTTTCAAATAACGATGGAGAAAAAGTTGCATTGTGACTACATGTCCACTGAAAAATATATTGATAAAAAGTAGACAATTTTTATAAACTAAGCAATGTTTACAGCAAGTTTTACGTTTGTAAAAAAATATATATATTTAAGTGTAAGGGTAAAAGAAGACATACTAAATAAAAGTAAAGATGTTGTCCTACCTTGTTTTAGAACGATTTTGTATACAGGGATACCACATCCATGTAATTTCAGGTGGAGGAATACCATACACAGTGCATGTCAGCACTTGTTTGCTGCCTAATAAATGCAGATTGGGATCAGGGAATGATGACACGGCCTTTTCGTATATCTGTGGTTTCACTAGAAAGGGTAAAAATTGGAAAGCAATTAAAACCAGCTTATTTCCAATATATTGCACGATTATAAAAATACTACATTCTTGCAGTGTGAGTAACAAGAAAAATCCCCATGAGAACAAAGGAAAACAGCAGTCCTAAGTCAAGTCAGGCGAGTGGTTAGTAACACATTTAAGTCATCAGGAGCAAATATGTGGCTGTGGATGACAGAAACACTTCTAATGAAAACCAGGGTCCATCTTCTGGTTCAAAGATGGGTCTTTTACCCTGCATATGATGCTTGGGTTTGGGTCCATGAAGTCAGTAAGAAAACTCACAATGCCCTGGTGTGTGCAAGATTGGTGACAATCCAGCTCAAAGAAAACTGAGCGTTTACATTTTCAGGCGAAGCCTGGGAACATGTTGCAAACTTACCATTTACAGTAAGACTGACTGTAAGATTCTTTGACAAGTTCCACTGCCGAATGCTCAATATTATGGTGTAGTTTCCAGCATCCTCCTCAGCAACATCCTTGATGACTAACGAATAGTCTTTAACCACGTACCGGGCACATTTTTCAGCAGCAGGTAGCCCATCTTTTAACCTGTTTCATGGAATTCCAGAAATCAAAATTCTGAAAAATATTTGTGCTTAAACCACCCATGTTACATCATATTCCTCAATCTTTGGGGAAGGGATTGGATTTCCAGTCTGAGATTCTGTTTACCAGACTCTTGTCCTCTCCTTTCAAGTAAGATTGCTGACATTTGTAAACCACTTTAGGGAATGTTATTCTATATATTAAAATTGAAAAGAATCTCATGGGGCTCTGTGGTATATTTGAGAGTTGTTGAAAATTGCAATTCTGTCTCTGAAGATCCCAGTCATCCATGGCTGTGACCACCATTTAATCTAAAAGACAACCATTTTGGCTAAGAGCTGGTCACAGAACTAAAGGTTGCATCATCTTGCACTGGCCATTTCTCCATGACCTCCTGAATACATCCTGGGACAAAGTATTACAGTACTCAAAGCACAGCTGTGATTTTAGGAAGAGGAAGAGTAAGTAGATTAGATAAGCACTTAAGAATCAGATATCCTGCTATCAAGTGAATGTTTTTAAAGATAACAGAAAATCAACGTGGAAAGTACTAACTGTTATTCACACACAGATTCCTGAAGCAAAAGATTTTTCTTCAAAGTCTAAAATACAGTGTAAAGTTCATTTTAACAAGCTGCAAGAAGGTTAATGTGATGTTAGTAGAAGGATGCAACACATATTCATTATGGTGATGGATTTGATCTAAATGATTCACAGCTTTCAGTAAGTATGTACGGAAAACTTTTACTCTTATTAGAGGAGCACAAAAATTTGGTCAAAGTACTTATGGATTTAGGCATTTCACTACATGTGCATTTTACAGAACCACGGAACAGCTACAACTCTAAAAGCCTTTAGAAGTCATTTGGTCTGATGTCCTATACAAAGCAAGGTCAGAACATTGCCAAAGACCATTTTCAGTATGGTTTTGTGTATCTCCAAGAATGGAGACTCCACCACCACTCTGGATTACTTATTACAATGTTTGACCAACCTCAATTTCAAATAAAAAATAATTTAAAAATTGTTAAAATGTTTGGATTTTTTTTTTTAGGAGTTTTGAATCTGTATGTGTAGTCAATAAACTCAAACACTGGAGAAACAGAAAATTATGTATAAATAGCTAGCACCAATGTCACACTCACCCCTTAGCTTTCCACATGAAGCCATAAGCGTAAAGGTTTTGTAAAACAGACAATACTCTTGGACAAAAATTAATTCCTGGCTGTAGCATGAACTCCCACTGTTCATGTATGTATGGGTTGTTTTCTTAATCAGTCTTTGTTAAAGTGCAATTAATTGAGCTAGAGCTACTGGTGTTTAAAATTATTTAAACAAAAAAACTCCTTGAGATCGTGAATAGATAACATTGTTGCATATGAAAGTGGTTTGGATTAATTAAAAAAAAAAACTGTTCCAAAAATTTCTTAACACAGCATACATGAGACAAAATGAATGATCCAGCAAATGTTCTGCTGAAGTAGATCTACAACCTGCAGATCGCTGCATAATAATACCAACTTCCATTTTTTTTGCGATAGTGCATGTTTGTATGACTCAAGCCAATAATTTGTTTTAACAAAAGCTTTATTTTCTTTCTCTTTCTCTCTGAAAAGCAAGTTCAGGTTTCATATCTGGGTCTGAGTGAAGCTGGATAAAACACTTCAGTCAAGACTGGTAGAGCATTTAGCTGTAGAGTATCCATTGATTCCAAGAGGAGACATATCCAACCTATTTGAGGATCTCAGCTTTAAACTTTCCATATCTCCTTTCTCGCATTCGTGAAATGGAGGTAATGGTCTCATAAATTGTTAGAACCCCAGGTAGCTCTGAAACTTCAAAAAAAATTCTCCCCAATTCTATCATAAAAAGAGGCCCAGGATACATATGTTGAAGTAACTGTTGTCCTACCATACAACCTCTGGAGAGGGAAATGCCTTCACTTTCATTGACAAACGATAGGATTTTCTTCCAGCTACAGCCTCCAGCGCAGTTTTTCTTCGACGCTTCAAATTAATGAACATTTTATCTTAAACAAAATAAAAAAGTGTTTTGTATTACTGATTTTCATCCTGCAAAAAGACTAGCTCTACTAAAGAAAATGTGACTCCAAATAAAAATTATCTTTAGTAATTTTGATGGTCCCACATGTTAACAGCAAAAAATAGAGCCTAACCTCCTAGAGATCTATAAAATAGAAAAGAATACCACAAATATACAAGAAACTGAGATGCAGTTCCCAGGGCATGAATCTGCTTGGAGAAGATACACTCTAGCCAAATTCACATTGTGCTCCAGCCAGAAAAAAAGGCACAAGAGATAAAGTGGTCTGTAGTATGTGGGAGGCAGAACTAAGGGTGATCAGATGACCTTTCCACTCCTACAGACCAAGAATAAACGAATGTTCCAAAAGAAAAAATTTTGCCAGAGAGGATTTAAGGGACTTTCAAAGAAATAGCAAAGGAGAAGTCAGAAACGTTCTGTAGTGTTGGTAAACAGCTGTTTCATCAAACGAATCTTTGTCACTTCACTGGAATAATATCAACCTGCTGGAATTTGTTCTTTTCCAGTTGCTCTGCCCCATATCTCCAACTGTCTGCCAAGCTGATGACTTTTACCAGAGGTAACAAAACATAAAATTCATATAATACATTGGAAAACATCTCTTTCTCCCCTGCCAACTTGTGCAAAATAAAACATTCAAAGTATAAAAAAATGTTTGAGTGTCCTTTGGATGGTACCTGTGGTGCAATATTTACTTACATTATGAACTGCATAAGGATGATGGATATCCATTAAACAGGTTCAACATTTAATCACACTTATCATGTACATTGAAAATAATATGCACAAGACAAATAAGTAGTTTAATAACACAAGTCAAGTTTTAATGATACAGCCCTGATTCTGCAAACCTTTATTCACACAGGCTCTTTCTAATACAGGTATCCTGTACATGGGACTGCTCATGTGAATATAGGCTGACTTCAACAGTCTCAGCTTCTCTGACTCTAATTTTAATCTCCAACTTCTCTGATTTTAATCTTAATGTAAACCTCAGTTTCTGACAGATGCAGTTTATCTGTTTAAGATAGAGTAAGTGGTTATCATGATTCATCCTGTGCTCCCAGGGCCTTATTCCAGAGCTTAAATAGAGAAAATGGGCCAAAATTCTAAGAACACCAACAGAGACTGCTTAGTCCACACTTACAGATAGGAGAGAAAATATACACCACTGAAAATATGTGACAAATCCATAATCTGACCACAAGTCATTTGCTGTAGAGGACACCCACCAGCCACTTGGTCTTTAATGCCAGTGGTGCTCCAAAGATTCTGGATAGTTCTAATTGTAACAGGGTGTCCTAAAGAAGGTAACTTCCCAAAGAGTCCCAATGCAAAGAAGTCTTTATTCATCTGCATTTGAAATAATATCAGAAATTTCCGGATTTCACAGAAGGCCCAGACAAGCCATAGGGAATTTGATCAAGGGTCCTGCTGAAAAACCATATTAATGATTTGCATTTTTTGAATGGTCTACCAGCTACCAGCTCCATATAGAGTTAGGGTATTTATTTCTTCTTTATTTTTTCACAGAAAGAAATGCATCAGTACAGTAGAAGAGGAAGTAGGATTCTTCTATTTAAATTATTCTTGTACCTTCTTTTTCCCCCACAGACTAGAGTTTCCCTGAGTGTATCTGCTAGAACTGACTGAGAGACGGAGTGATGAAACTGAACATTAACATGTCTATTGCCAACAGTACAAAACAGTCATGGAAGAAATGGCACATGTTTTCTCTCTGGAGCTCCTCCCTCCCTCATTTCCCTTTTCCTGCCCGTGATGAATGCGCTACAAATCCGCTTCAACCTTGCGTCATGATGCAAAACTCTCCCATGGCTGACCTTGATACATGAGCGCTGAATATTCTACGAATGTGCACCACTTCTTACCATAAACAATGACTGTTGTGTTGACGGCCTTGATCGATGGCCCGCTCTTCACGTGGCAGGTGTACTGTCCTTTATCAATGTCTCGCACTCTGTCGACAACAAGGATGCTGTAAAAGATGTTGGCCTCTGAGTTCTTCTGGTCAATACGCTGCGTTACAGAACCTCTTTTCCTTGTCTATAGAAACCAGAGAAATGAACAAGAAAGAGTTTAATCAAACCAATTTTCATGATTATTAAGATTTTTTTTTTTCTGTACTGCCACCATAACTTTATAAAAAAAAAGTCCCAGATGCCTTTGTACAGCACAGACAAGCAAAAGATGCTTAACATTTCTGGAGGATCAGCAACAAAAAATATGAGCAACCTTATAGGGCAATTCATCTGTGTCTTCACCCAGGTTGTCATGGCATCCAAACTAGTACTTTCCAGAGGAAGATCCTTCCTTTTGTATAGCCTGTCATACCAACATGCCCAGCTCCCCATTGCCATTGTCCAGCACTGCCCCTAGAAATCCCTGAAGCCATGATATGAGGAGCAGCACATCGTTTGGTGCCCGGACTCAGTGCCATAGGAAGCAGACACATAGAAGAAAAGGACATTAACACAAGGAGGGGAGAATTCTGGAAACGCTACAGACGGAAAAGGGACTAGATTTGGCAAGGGAATAGCAGGGTGGAACTGAAGATAATGTGACTCTGAGGAGTTATTTCCTGCAACTCCCCCTCAGCATTTGGCCTCAAAGTTTATTTAACCCAGGACATTGTTGATGTCTTATAAACACTGAGCACCCTTCAGTTACCTCTAAATAAAAACAAAGCACAATTTCACAAGTGTGGTGTCCAGACAGGGCTTGGTAGGGCAGCACTGAGCAATATAATATATTTGGAGCATTTCTTGTTGCTAAGTTGTTTACTTCTGACGTGAAAATATGCCAGGGAAAATGGCTACAGTAAGCAATAAACAATTGCATTAATCTTCCCTATATAATGCAATCATAATTTCAGTCTGTGATTAGACACAATGAGTGACATAATAAATGATCTTGACTTGAATCACCAGCATAAATCAAACTGACATGAAAGGAATGGGAGTTGTAAACCGTAAGCTAATGTCAAATTTCTTATCAGTTTTACACGGACTCCCTGGCAGTTATTCTGTAAGTGACAAATATTTATGAGGATGCTCCCAATGTGGGGGGTGGAAAAGCACATTCAAGATCATTCCTGTAGTTGTCAAAACAAGAGGATTGCTCGTGTGACACGTAACAAATGAGATTTTGGCTAGCTAAATCAAAATATCTTTTCTAAACATGCTTGAATAGGGTGCCTGACTGTCTGCCAGTCTTTGAAATGAATGTGTTGAGAGGACAGCCTCACTGAAAACTTTTTTGTAACAAGAGACAGCCCCTGCCTGGGATGAGGTGATAAATTTTCTTTTTTCATCAGGTCAAAAAGAAGCTCCCAGAGATGAAACAATTCTAGCGTTCGCTTGTGATTATGCAATATAACCAGAGCACATTGTGTAAACATGTTTACTTATGAAATTAAGCATCAGAAGGAAAAAAAAAGAAACCTTAGAAAACATGTCAGCAAGGGTCAAAATAATGGAATGCAAACAACGGCAAGCATTCTGAAGCAGAATTCCTCCTGGGATGCTAGATGCAGCACAATCTGTGGGAAACCTCTGGCTCCTTAATTCCAACCACAGCACTCACCTCTCCAGGGTAAGTCCATGTCATCTGCACTCTGGTGTTCCAGGCTGCGGTGACAGTGCAGTTAATTGCTAGGCTGTCTCCCTTCAGCAGCTTGACGAGACGTGGGGTGCTTAGCTGAACATCAAAAATGGTGTTGGCTGTGTGCAACAAAGAGGGAGAGCAATTAGCAAAGCCACAAGGGCAGGGTGCTTTCTGGGAGACGGGGAGCGGGGAATGGCACCCACTTTCTCTGTGCGTTAGGTACTTTGTGCTGTACGTGTGCCCACCAACAGTTGCCTCACAGCTCAGGAGCCCGATGAATTTGTAAGTTGCCTTAGGTATTCTGAAGCCTTGCATGCTGTCCCAGATTATTGTCTTGCCATCAGGAATGAGGGTTTCTCGTGGAATCTGGAAGTGCCGAACAAACACACATCATCAAAAACAACTCATCCTCATGTCTACTCTCTAATCAAAGTAGCCTAGTAAAAAAGGGGTGGGGAGAAAAGCACCCAAAAAAATGCCAATCAGCCTGAAAAGGATGACATTTAATGATATGGGTTTTTCAAGTCACATTTTCATCACAAAATAGAGGAAAAAACCTGGGTGAAGAATGTGAATGTTGCATTTGTTTCCAGGATTTCATTATTTATAACAGGATATAATTTATGACACAATAGATTGACACTACCATTAGCTTCAGCACTTGGGCTTCTATTCTGTAGGCTCCTGGGCTGGCAGCTAAAGCACTCATCTCCAGGAACCTTTGCAATTTAGTTTCGCAGTTTCACCACAGAGAAACAAACACTTTTCAATAGTGATGACAAATGTTCTTAATTTGCTGTCATTTTGTGGCTTTCAGAAATTCCTGCCAGGATTCAATTCCATGCATGTCATATTTATTATGCCTAAAATACTTAAAAAACAAACAAAAAAAATTATTGTCATGTGGGATCAAATGTTCACTTTGTCAGCAGTACAGGTTATCTTTTATTTTATGATCCTTTGTACTTTAAGCCCCATTTTAATAAGGTATCAAGAAAACCCTGAAAAAGTAAAGCCTAACATAGTCATTGAAGCTCAGACAAAACCTCTAGTTTTCAGATCATGCTATCTTGTTATACCTTATCGATGGAATTAATGCCACCATTTGGATAGCACAGAGATCAGCCATGAGTACAAAACCTGGATATGACTCTACTTTGACAACACCTGCTTTAATAGTAAAAAATAAGATATTTTTAAAGATGACACAGAGCAGAGTTTAAAGGAATTGTGGTCATAAGGAAAGATCCCTGGATCAACTAAGCACCTTGCAGCCCATCACCTCCCACAATCTCACTGTGTCCCTTCGTCTCTTCTTCCTCTTTACTTGAGCAGAGGACTTAGGTGTTGGACAGCCCTTTCCTTCCTACAAGCAAAGCCAGCATGGGTGGCTGTCAGCAGCTGGGGGAAGCATGAATGTCTGTCTCCTTCCCATGTGCTACAGCTTCTCTCTACAGCGTGGCACCCTCGATGCTGCCTGCTCAGCCTACGCAGAAAGAGACCCTCGAGATCACACCCACTCATCTCATGCCATTTCCTCCAAAATAACTAAGTGCATGATGAGTCAAATGAACAATAAATACAGAGCACAAAAATGACGTGGTACAATTCCTTATCTTTACAACAGCTGATAAGATGCTATAATAAGCATGCAAAATCACAGGGAAGTGTGTATAGCACACACAAGTAAAGCCCATTACATTACAGCCTGCTGGCTACCATTCAACAATATCTTGGTCCCTACGAGCTCTGTTACCATTCCTATTCTAAAGAAAACAAATTTTCAACTTTGGTTTAACTAGTTCATAGTTATGTTTTCAAGAGCTTCAATTGGCTGCTTTGGTAGAAACCAGATTATTTCCGAGCATATTTCTGTTTTTCATGAAGAAAGTGAAGCCAGAGGGTCAGAGCCTTCCTCGACTGGTAATTCCCAGGGAATGCATTCATTCCACATTCATTACTTAATTGATGTACCACTGACTTTGTATTAGCCTTACTGCAGGAATACAAAAGTAACCAAAACACCCAGAAGACTCCTATTTTGCAACTTGTAATTTTGTGAGTTATCCAAAATATCCACTAGGCTTACTTATCCTGAAGGCAAATCTTTGCCTGTACAGTTTACTTATCTGACACCCCTCAAAACCACTAGAGCTCCAACTTTTTTGTATAATTTTTTTGCTCTGAGACTAAGAAGTCACACCCAGTCACCTGTGAAAGCGTAACACAACATTAAGTTACTCAAAGGAAAACTTGAGAAAACTGAGGTCTCTGACTAGCAAAAGACCACTGTGACATAGCTGGTCTCTGACCACATCTCAAGGGGAAAAACCCAAGATGCTGCAACAAGTCCCTTTTGGAGCGTGGAAATACCAGGACATTGTCTCAGATGAGAAAGCAGATGGAGGTTGGGCGCTCAACCTAGAGCCGTTCATAGCTCTACCCTCTCTCCCTGCTCACTTCAGTTTCCTGCCCAGCTCTTCTCCATACTGCTCTCTGCCAAGCCCACTGGTTCAGATTGCCTGTTTCCCACCCTCACAGATCCACAGTTGTTTTGCTCTGCCCTAAACCAGCCTTCAGACCACCAACTAGAAATGTGGTATCGTCATCACCATGCTGATCACTGCATAGATGGTACAAGACAGAGGATCCAAGAATCACACAATAATTTAGGTTGGAAGGGACCTCCAGAGGTGATCTGGCCCTTCCCTTAGGCAGAGCATAGCCAGTGTAGTTCAAGGCCTTGTCAAAAATCTTGGCCATTTGGTCATCACAGAGAGAAGTAGAAAACCTATGAACTAACACCGTGCTATAACAGTGAGACTTCCACTGAAGCAGTAGAAGATAAATTCAGCCACAATAATAGCTTTCAGATGGGAACCAACAGCGAGTCAGAGGCATTCAAAGAATCAGCTTGTTGCGACGGCTGCAGTAAACATGGAATTTATTGTCTACATACTAATCTGTGTGAACCATATCGCTGTGGCTCCCAGTGCATTCTTGGCCTTTTACCTTCTTTGTACTTTGTTTCAAATGCAACTATTTTTGGTATAGGCTGTGCCTCCTTCTTTGCTCAATCTTCGCTGAATATTTTTAGTAGCTGGTGGTATTAACACAGTACAGCTACATACTGTGTATGTGCATATGGTCAAGAGTTATAGTCAAGCTGTGGTTCCCCACATCTCCAAAGGCAGATTGTATTGGAAAGAGATAACTAAAAGTTTAATAAAAATGTACATTAGAGTCTTGGATGCTTGTCTTTTCTTTCAAGTTTCCCCTTCCACCCATTTGAGAAGGATGGGGTGGCATTATTAAGAATTCAGATTGTTCGGGTATGTGATTCACAACATCCTGTGGGGTTTTTCCACTTTTTATTCGTTGTACTTATTTACTTCTATTCCTATGAATGACATTATTTTTATGATAGAGAATCCAAAAGGATTCTCAGGAAACAGATGGATTAAATAATTGTCTCAAAAAGTGATACTTTCTCCACTTATCAAGTGGAGAAAGAGCAAATGAAGAGGTAAGAGAAGTGCACAGCTTACTTGCAAAAAGGTTTATCTTATTTCATGTGTCCTGAATGAGGCTGCCAGAACCATGTCGACAGGAATGATGGTTTCAGAGGCTCTGAATATCTAACTATTAAGCATTAGATCAAACCTATTAATTGATTTCACAATTCTTCATATGATGAGGAAGAGAAAAGGCCATCAGCTACTGTAAATAAATGTTATATCAGGACCTGAAGGCTGAATATGAAATAGGAATTAAAAGGTTTCATCCTCATTTACCAGTCCATGTTTTATTAGCTTCTTGATTTTTGAAGACCCCCCCCTCCTCTGTTGTATGTGATTGCCATGCTATAAAATAAAATCTGCACAGATGTTCAGCCTGCAAATGAAGGTAACACAGTATCTAAAATCGTTTGACTAAGGTAAAGATGAATTTTGAGTAAAAAAAAATTTGTAGTCTTGAAGGTGGATAATAAACCTTTCCCCTATTGGTTCTCTAAAACTAAGAAGTAGCACTGCAAAGAAACAAATGTTGGAGGCAGTGCTCATGCAACTGTAGGGAGCTCTTCCAGAAAAGGGAGATTATTAAAAATATTTTGTATTTTTACTTCCTGGCAATATAGAATGCAGAACCTAATGACACTAAAGCTGGGATTTTCTTTCCAGTTCCAGAGACTGCATTATGGGGATACCAACTTCTTCCTTTATCACTGATGGAAAACACAAAATATCTCTTGCCATTTCTCCAGCAGCAGTATGCCTGCAGCTGTGGAATGCATTTAACACATCTCTTAATTGCTATGTGAGTAGAACCTTGCTGGAATCTTCACATTAGGGTGTCATAGAAGATAAATAAAGTAAGATATGATGTAATGCGTTGTAGCTTACATGCTTCAGGAAATTCTAGGATTAATTAGGGAACACATTTATTTTTCCTGGAATGCAAAGCATGTAAGCAACCAATCCTTTCTTTCAAGGCTTGGCTCCACCTCCTCTTTCTCTTTCTGAGAGTATTACATCTGTTTTTGATGGTGTAAAGCTGTGCCTTACACTACAAGCCCACGTTTAAGGCAAATTGATATAAAAAAGAGAGTAGCTATGTTTCAATCTTCTCCAAATAAGGAGAATTTTTTTTAATATTGTTTAATGAGAGAAACCTGACAGGAATTTTCTCAGCTAGAAATCTAACACACTGAAATTTCAGATGCAACACTACAGTACCCAAATAAATTCCCACTTTACAACACCCCTTCTATGGAATGCTAAGTCTCACTTGCTTTTGATTCTTCTGCCACACAACCATGTGCATCTTCTTGCAGGAGAACTGTGTGTGTGTGTTTGCGTGTTTGTGTGTGTGCACCTCCACACATAGGGTAATGTCGCAGGTCAGATCACTTTCTTTTCTTTGCATTTTGTTCTCTTTCATGGGATTTAACAGATGAAAACCAAGCAGCAAAATCAGTATCTATATTAGCAAAGCAGCACTTGAATGTATTGATAAAATCTGTGGTTAGTGTAAAGCTCTGCAGTCAAAGAATAATCAAAGACTTGTGTTGCTCTGGACAAGCATCTTACAGTGGTATTGTTTGACATTGCATATTATTCTGTAAAGAGACAGGTCTCTTTTCCTTTTATCAGTGATGAACATTCATTGCCACTATGTACATAACTCCCTTTATTTAGAAACAAAACTTCTTTGTCACCTCAACCTAATTTTTAAGCAAAAAAATATAAGGTAACTTTAAAAAAATGCCCCATTCTCTGTCTTGATATCAGGTACTTTACTACATACATATGGTTCAGGTAGCTGTCCATGTAACTCTTAAGGCGCCTAGGAGACAAATGTTTTCCCAAAACATGGAAATATCTTTTTTTTTAACAAAAAGTAGTGCCACCACATCAGACTTTGCAGTTTCCCTGCAAAGTTTCCCCACAAAGAAAAGCCATCCCTTGCCCAAATGCACTCATATGTAAAAGGAAGCAGCAAAGTCTCTGGTGGGAGTGAGGTAGGGCAAAGGCTTGCAAAGATCCTTGTACAGCCACAGCAAGTCTCCAGGGACTCACCGGCTGTTCCAGAGGACAGAAGAGGAAAAGGGAGGAAGGGCAGGGAAAGAGGTGGGAGGAAATCTCTTCTCCTAACAAGAAATTCCTTCCTGGGCTTAAGAAACCTTTGCCAGTGTGGATATAATAAAGTGCTAGGAAAAGTTTAAGTTTCTTCAGAAAATTCCCACCCTTTGTAGGAGATTTGATGACGTTCTTCTGTGCAGCACAAAATGAAGCCTCCAGGGTTGAAATATTTCTGAACACACTGACACCCAGAAACTTTGTATAGGAAATATTAAATTGAAAAAATATTTCAAAAGCATAATAATAGCTGTAAAAAAAACCCAAAAACACCATCCACAGTAACAGTCTCAAAGCATGCTTGGACAGAGGTACCTTTTTTAAAGTAACAGCAATGTTTGGTGCTGTGACTCGGCATGGAATGGTCATTTCTCTTCCTACAGCGATGTTTATTATTTTAGGTATATCACTGTGCATCTCTACAAATGGATTGCTTGTATCTGCAAAAGAAGAAAAATAAAGGTTAATATGTGAAATCTTAAGGCAGTGTATAGGAATTGTAACACTGCATACAGACTTAAAAAGCAAACTAGTCCTGTCTGTAATGTAAGCTAACAAAGTCCTGAAATCAATCTTCCATTTACTTTTGTCTAAACATGTTCATCAAACTATTGTTAAGTATTTGAAGATGTATTTATCATTCAATATCAGCATCAGTACTTTGAAAACTTCTTTATATTTTTTCAGGACATCTGAAATCCATTTTTTCCATTACAGCAACACCTCTGCTGCTGAGATATGGGCTTCTTATTTCATGGCATTTGTATCTTTTTATCACCAGTAAAAATAAATATATGGGAAGTGAGCTGAATTCACTTATCAGGAACCCCCCACAAAGTACACCTTCCTGCTGTCTGCAAGGAAATTGATAGGAAGAATTCACATTGACTGCATCAGGAGAAAAATCTACCATGATTATCCAGCTGTATTTTCATCTCCGAGAATACTGACTAGGGAGAGTTAATTCTTCTCCTTCCCACTATCACAATACCTATGTGTGTCTTTTTTATGTGACAAGGTAAATGAAAATGCCAGGAAAACATTAATTCCTCCTGACTCAAAACTAAAGCTTGGCAGAGTAATTTACCGTCCCTTTAACAAAGGGCATTGTCATAAATAGCTTGCGCTGGGAACAGGGAACATTGCTGCCGCTATTGTTCGGACCACTTAACAAAGAGGGGCTCAAGTCACAGGCTCTGGCTCCAAATCTTCTTTGCAGGTGTTCAGATCTGAAGTTTCATTTTGACTCACATCACAGATACACTACCTCCAAATTCACATAAGGTTTGGTTTTTAACTCCTAAAAAAAGCAGAACATTAAGATCTTAATTCTGTGCTTATCTACAGCTCTAATGTTTTTTCAGGCAAATCCCATTATTTTCTCAGTCAAAAATCTTAGAAATAACAATGGAAATCTTTCTTGGATAAGAAATTAGTAAAGCTAGCAAGAACCAATCCCTTATAAAACCTCAAACTGCGACATTTGATTCAAGTGTTCTGGCCCCAAACTTCTGCATGTTGACCTATGTTCACTCAAGTAGTTCTTCAAGTAAGTTACTTTTGCTTGTTTTTCAAAAGTATGATATGCATTTCCCAGGGTCATCAAACTGTTCTGCCCTTAGGATCCTCTTTTCTTACTATATGCAATAATACTTTTGTTTGAGACATCAAACAGGAAGAGAAACAGATTCTGCTCTAATTTATACTGGTGAGAATCCTAAGGCGGAGGATCTCAAACGTACTCCAAGATACAGAAGAAATTTTCCTGAAGTGGTTTAATGAAACTGTTATACAAACTTTCTGAAATGAAAGCCACAAAGTATTATTTAATAATAGGTATTTAATGTCCACTGAGATAGCGAAAGGAACTTATGAGTAATAGAGGATGCATATGTAATAAAAAATGCCCTGAGGACTTGTTAGGCCGACGTTTCCTCTGCAGTATGATTCAAGGAAAGACCAAGAATGAACCTGTTTGTAGCACAGGGAAAAGAACCTTTTTTGTTTCAGGGACTGCAGCCACAGAAGAGGTCACCTGCCCCTTAACACCACCAGACAAACCGATTTACTACTCCCCAAAGACTTGTTTGTCTTTGTCACAAAATTAAGAGCTTCTGCCCAAAACCAGCAAGCTTTGCAAAGTGATTTCCTGTACCATAATCTCCAGATCATTGTAAGTGTGAGGAAGAGCTGTTCTGGGGACTGCCGGTGCTGTCTGCAGACAGAGTATCACCACTGACTGATGCCAATATCGAGGCAGTGGGGGTTGTGCGGCTCAGACCTCGCAGGATTCCTGCCCGTCGGAAGGCAGGGACAGGAAACCAGCGTAAAACACCACATTTGGCTTTTCTTTCTTCTTCTTCAGTGGAAATGCATGTCCATGCCTGGAGAAAGTCCTGCATAAAAGTGACCTAAGCACTCTGGTAGCCCTTGGTGGGCTCCAAAGCTCAGTCACAGCCTCTCGTGGTCCACTCCCTGCCGTGTGCGCCGAGGCGTCGCCGTGCCCCCGCTATTCGCGTGCAGAGCTCCCATTGACATCACCGGGGACTTCCGCCATGGGCCAGAGGGCAATCGATGGCCCCAAGTGCTCCAAATGTCTTCCTGCTTTTGATTAGAAGAAATACGCATCATGTTTCCTAGCACAGTTTTGTTTTCATAATGAGCATGGAGGCTTTTCCTGATTCCCTTTGATTTTATTCTCCTTCCATCTTAAAGGCCATAATGGGACACCCTTGGTGCCTCAAGATCAGAATCTGATGCAGGATTCACCAGCCTAGATCAGGCAAAGCCAAACCCTCAGCAGTGCCAGGGCAGGTTGTGCCCTTGGCAGGGTTTACCAACCACATGGAATTCTTCTGTCCCTCAAGCAATAGGTCTCTTTGCTTTTTTTGTTTTCCTCTTTCCTTCCCATCACAACCCCAGCTACTGTCATTAGCTCCCACTACATTTCCTCTCAATTTCTTCCTGAGGAGAGGTAAATGAACCTTCCCCACATAGCTGGTTGGCAGCACATCTGGCATGATTTAATTTCCCACCAGCAGTCTTTTGGGCCAGCTCCACTCAATTCTATGTTCAGAAAGCTCTCACTGTAAAAGGAACATCACAGACTGACCTATCTTTAAGACCACATTCAGGCAACACATTCAGCTTCATTGGGATTTGGAACAGAAAATCTAAGAGGGTTAACCTTGTTTTTATGAATTATTCATTTGGGTTGGTGGCTTATTTTGTTTGTTTTTTTTCTTCAGAGCTGCCTGTGAGGTTAGCAAAATGAGAGCTGTACAACCAGAATATTTACATATGTTAAAAGGTTACTTTAAAAATCAGTTTAGTGTATTTTTAAATTATGCCTAGAATGAACAACTGTGTGCTGGGTTGAGTGTGTTACTTACACCATCTCTCAGTTACAATCAACATAAAACCACAAAGAGCACTCATGAAATCACAAAATCCATGAAGGTCATTTGCTATATTGTTAAAGAGCATAAATAGCAGCTTTTTTGCTAAGCTGGTTGGCAGCCAGATAAAAACTTGATAAGAGACTTAGCACAAGCAATATTATGTCTGGTATCAGTAACCTGTCTAGGCTATTTATGGGGTTTGCACAAACAACTAAATTAGCCAACACTGAAATGCCAAATTCAGAAAAGATGGAGAGGGCTTTTCTTTCCACAAGCTTCAGCTACTGTTCTTGGGTTTGTTTTATTTCTAATAATCTGAGCTATGTAAGTCAGAGGACTTACACATACATTTGCAAGAAGGAAAATCTCTGCAGGAAAATCTAAGCTCCTTGAAATCTCTAAAAGCTCACCCTCTGAAGTTCTTCCAAAATACCTACTTATACTTGGCTCATCCTTAAGATTCTTTTCCGGCTAAAAGAGGTGAAACGTTTTCATCACATTCACATAACACCCTTTTCCCTTTTGGGTGTGAAAAGGACTAGAGCCTTTAGTAAAGAAGAGGAATGCAGAATTCATTGTAGTTCATGGGCCAATTGCCACATTCCCTTTCCATTGAAGGGATTAAACCTCCTTAATTTATCCCAGATAAACTATTGGGGTTGTTCAGAAGTAGTTCCAAAAGAATCTTGCGCACCAAGAGTCACTCCAGCCTCTCTTGCACATCTATAATACAGACATTTCTCACTGAGCTAGGAGCCAAACCGTTAGTGTTGGCCCTGGTGAGAAAAGGGGAATTTTGCAATGGGTCTCATCTGCCCTGTATTAGACATCTGCTTTACCATGAGATGAATCATGCTGTAGGAAACATGTCTGTTGAATCGCCTCATATGCCTAATGTCCTTAAAGAAAAACAATCCTGCTTTGCATGTCTTATTCTGGAAGAAATGTTGTTCCACTCTTTCCTCTTCTTACCTGTAAGATAACACTTTTCAAATACATAGTATGTCTAAACCTTGAAAGAAAACCTGAGACAAAAAGTATTCGCCTCCTTTTTTGTTTTTCTTTCTTTTAACTGGAGTTATATGATTATTAATCTATATCTAAAGCACATTCAGGCACAAAGAATTTGTAATACAATTGTACAACAATTTTTAGGCAAGATTGGTTTGTTTTCCTTTGAGACTCATTATACTATGCTATCATCAACATAGAACCATGGCACAAATAAAACACAGTTAAAAATCTTCAGGAAAAATAGTCACATTAGCCAGGAAATCCACGATAGAACCATTACTACGTTCAGCGAGCAATCCCTAGAAAGGCTAACGGATATTAGGAATGCTCTTTCCGATGTATCCCCCCATCGTGACGGCTCACCCTGGAAAGGTGTCTGTTTCAGAGGGAGCTATGAGCCTTGGTGAGGGAGAAGGACCATGGAGGGGTGAGTGCAGAGCGCCAGGTGCTGCCAAAGTGCCTGCACACGCTCTGCCCCACGCGGTGTCCTGCGATACGGAGCCCATGTACACGCAATGACAAAAGCGCGGCAATTATAGGCGATTGACGTCAGCAAGTCCTCGAGGTCTCTGTTTTGTAACAGGAACCTCATTAGAAACTAAAAATGTGTCCGCATACTTGATACAGCTGCAACATAGTTTAATTCCAGTGAGTTTCCTCTTCATAACAGAAGCGCTATCATAGTACTGACTCCGATGGTGTAAGCCAAAACTGTACTGCTCATATGTTAAAACCGTGCCAAAAGCAAAGACAAAAAAAGGCAGGGAGAGGAAGAGTTTCCCAGGCCTCAGCAGGTTCTTTTATCAGTATGTTATTTGTAAATAAGAAGGAAAAGGAAAAAGAAGAAAAATCTCCCTTTCTGTTAGCTCTCAGGGTATTTTGTCTTACTGCTTTTTTTCACCTGTTGAATTATTTTGACTTTGATACTTCTGATCTAAAGAGACCCTTCTACAGAACTCTTTGGATACCCTCCATGTTCTGCAACAATAGTATCTTTAGGATTACAGGAGTCAATCCATTCAAGTTAACCTTAAATGCATGTCAGTTCTGGGTCTGGATCCAGCTATCTGTCAGCAGGAGGACCTCCCAGGGAGATGCCCAGGAAGTTCTGAAACACTCAGAACCTGCAGCATACAACTCTAGTCTTTGAAAACAAGCTCAGAATCCCAGATGTTTTGGGATTTCAAGGGCTAACATTTTGAACAATTCCCTAATGATAAAGCCTTTCATTTTGGACTGCTGAGCCCAAGACACACATCAAACCAAACACATACAACTAGTGGGCATGTTTGACATTCTAGGCATTGGTGAGCACAAGTACTCTCAGGACCTGCCCCTTTAATTACACAGTTCTGATTTGCCTCACCTGGCTTAAATCATCTCAAAGCAAGAAATTTATTCTAAGCTTGTTCTCCAGATTTCTTGACGAGTCAGTGAGGAAAAGTACATACCAGAAGCTGCTTTTGTTCTCTGTTAAGTATAGAAAGAAAATAGAAAACTAATCCAGCCTAGAAGTCTGATTTTTAAACATGTCCCATTCTGCAAGGAAAAGTAAGTGACCAGAAGATATACACCGCAGGATTATGAGAAAAGACAAGGAGAGGGAGAACACTGACTAAGAAATAGGCTACTGCCCTAGAGCCAAATACAGTTTTCTTTTGAGAAGAATTCCGTTCAGAACTAAGCAGAATTAAGATTTTACTCCTGTATGTTACTAGCTGAAAGCAGTCTTCACCACAGAAAATAGCAACACTTCAACTTGAATCACAGTTTGCAAAAATTCATGCAAAAATCTAACTTTTATATATCGATGTAATTGAATTTACAAGCTTTTCTACCTTGGGAGCAATTGTTCAAAGGCAAGAAATTATGAGAGTAGAGAATTAAGAATACTACATATTTTTGAAGGCAGTGAATGAGCTCCAGCGATTGAAAAGTGCCTTGGAGATATTGAGACAAAGCAGACAAAAAGAAAAGCCCTTAGTACTGTCCCCAGGGAAATTTACATAGGATTCAGAACAGCCTGCTAATAATTTGGTGCTTCTTAAATGTCTTTATTCCATCATTATCTCTTTTCAAGCAGAAAATTCCCTGTGTCTCACTGCAATGTATGCAGTGAGTGTTCATTGCAAATCTTTCCTTTTTACTATTAGGCTGCAGTTCCCTTAACAAAACAAAGCTCTGAGCAGTTTTGGGTCTGAGACAGTGGAGAAATTGGCAAGAAGGTTTTGCTTCATTTCAGATTTTTCCCATGGCTCATGGGGGAAGTCAGGCCATCGGTTTTCTTGAGGCAAAGTCGAAGACTCTTAAGAGAATTAGTTTCCCTCGCTTAATGTCTCAGTTCTTGAGCAGTGTGGGGTCAAGAGTTGCCGACACACTCTGTGCACTCACTCCCCTCTGCAACTCAGTAGTGACCTCTCCAGCTGAAAGAAGGGTGGTGTCAGGACTAGCTCGTCCAAGGCAAGTCACCAGCCTGCCTCTCTGTGACCCCCAAAAGCAGGACTTCAGAAAAGCTTCAGGTCATCCTGGAGCCTGTGGGACTTGCAGTCTCCTTCTCATTGCCTTGTGTTGTGTTTTTTTTCCATACAAGATCATTTTCTGTAGCATACATTCATCACTGAACCAAAGGACTTACTGGGTTTATTGTGGTCTGGTCTTTGGGCTTTTTTTTTTTTAAATCCAGTTCATATTCAGTATCACTCCAATTACGGAAATGAAGAACATTTTTAAAACAATAAGTGATGACTTCCTGTACAAACAATATCAACTTTCCTGATTCAGATTCTGTGTTTGTAAATAGCAACTATTTGTTCTCATCTGCAGCATGCTAAGACATGGGAAACAGGCACCTTGGTGATCCACATGGAACTAATATGGGAAATGGACTGACACAACGTCCTGTCACAGGAAACAATACAAAACTAGGAGGGACCCAAATTTCACAAATGTTTATTTCCTAAACACCCACAAATTAATGCAAAGTAAAACTAAACTCAAGAAAGAGAGTCTTCGCAGAGGATTTTGTTACCCCCATCTCAACCTCACCTGAGCCAGATAATTGAATTTCATGCATGTTTACAGAAACAGTGACTTACATTGAGAGACAGGTAGAAAAGAGATAGAGATAATGAGATGGCATGGACAAAGAAAATACCTTTTCTAACGCTACACCTATCAGAAAGGGTGAGTTTTGGTACTCAGTATCTTGTTTCTTTCTAACTTACTCAACAATTCTTCCTGAAACTGTAAAGTTTTGGAAGAATAATTGATCTTTCTCCACCTTAGGGCAGAGTGACACTTTCAATAGGCATTAAATGAGCAGTTGCCTTGCAGCCTCCTCATTATCCATAGTTTTCCCGAACTTTCATGTGTGCTTCCTGGGACACAATTAACACTTAAATGTTAAGAAATTTGTTTTCAATCAAAATGATTGTCAAATTCAGAAAATTAACATGCCAGAGAGGTCTAAGGTTGCTACAGGTTTGTTCCTTAACCATTTTACTACTTTTTTGGCAGTTAAGGTAGGAGGAGTTATAAAATCTAGCCATCTCTTCAACAGTGACATCAAGATTTATAACTGAATGTCCTTGAAAAACCAACAAAACCAAGACACTTAGGCAGCCTTCTTTAACTGATTAGAGGGATGGGAGGACAGGAGGTGGTGGGAGACTGTCCTGAAACAATTTCTGCAATGATACATTTCTCTTCCATCACCATGTGCATTCTGCAGATAACCCTGGTTCACAACCATCTAATTGAAGGTCCCTTTCAGATGCAGGCAAGCCACATACAAGCTGGGAAGCAGTGAAGAGTTAGAAAGACTGGTTGTGTCTCTCATTTGTAAAGATTTAGGATCCAGAAAAAATAACTCTTCAGAGAGGTAGGAGATCAAGAGAGCGCAAAGGCATCCCTTGTATCCTAAAGTTGAGCAGAGAGGCCCTTCTCCTGTGGTGAATGGGGAGGATTGTGGGTCGGTCTCAGAGAGGGATGACGTCCAAGGTGGGAGGTTCAAGAAGGTCCCGTGATGGGAAACTTGCAAAAGGCATCCAAGGAAATTGTACATTTCCCTAGGCTGCAGGCTGTTGGTCACTAAATGGATATCCTATTTTGGCTATTCTTCCATGGATGCGTCTGTTGTTGGATTTACAGAGAATTACATGAAAAGGGCTGGGCGACAAAAACACTGCAGCGTATTTCAGATAAAGGAAAGTAGGATGAACAACATGGAATAGCCAATAGTGTTCAATAAAGCAAAAATGGGGAGAGCTATCTTATTTTCTATCAGTGTAGTGAGAGGTCCACTTCATTCTGCTTTTTCACAGCACCAGTCTCACTCTTCATATCACAAAATGAAAACAAAGGCTAATTCACTCTGATGTGAACTCATTAGATGCAGCAGACCCAGAATCTGGAAAACTTCCAGTTGCACGTTCTCTGTAATATGGGCTTTCAAAATCTGTGAGTCCTGAAATGCTACAATAATCTATTAATTTTACTCTGTAAAAATAAGGAAAAACCAAAGTATTAATTAAATCCCTAAAGTGTCTATAATTTTTTTCATTTATTGTGGTGTCTAGTGAATTCAACTCTTCTCAGAAGCATCTGATTAACACCCTGGAAGGAAACAGTATCAGAAAGAAATTTCTTTTATAGTCTAACTGACCTAATTCCAGCACTTCCCATACATTACGCAATACTTGTTTGCTGAACACAACTCTGTGTTTAATTTGACTCAATTTATTCTAGAGTTTTTCAATCTGTGTGACATGGACTACAGAGGACACTTTTGAATATGACTTCACATGCAAATAGTAATTTTCTGCAGCGTGAGGCAAGTCAGCGATCTGGACAGACAGCTTTAGCATCCTTCAGCTGCCTAGAAATCACATCACATCTAGTAACGTAGGATATGGTTTCTGATACTCATTTCAATTATTCGCATGTAGTCCACTTCCATCTGGAATCCTGTTTACTCTGGGCCAGTGGTTGGATTGGATCTCTTTCTTGCTTCATTTTTTTTTTTCCTAACAGATAAAAGACTACCATTTGTATTTGCAAGTTCTGAGAAAGTAGATTTTATACATTGATAGGTAAATTAACATTTTGCAAGGCTGAAAATGTCATTCAAAACTCAGCCACAGCTGAACTGCCTTACTTTTCCACCCTGGTGTATTGAGAAGCAAGTACCAAAAAATGTTAAAAAAACTTAATCTTACCGTTAATAAATACATAGACTGTAGATTCCTTCTTTTTTTTTGCTGGACTTGTTGGGTATTTGCAGCTATAATTTCCAGTGTCACTTGCTTGAGTTCTGCTCAAGGTCAGGCTGCTGCAGGACTGCTTCCCATTCCTTCCACAGGCATATTTAATTACTTTCAGCCTTTTGCTATCCTTGCTAAGAGTTTCAGGCAAAGACCATGAATGAACCATTTCCCCCCTGCAAACACAGATAAGGAAGCAGAAACAATTATGTTGGGCTGCAATTATATAGCTCCAGTTCCCAAGCTTTCTTTTTATTATATCAGGCTATTTATGGGGTTCTCTTTTATCTTGTTTTCCAAAAACAACAACAGAAACAACAAAGAACTATTAAACAATTGCCATTGAAGTTCACTCCCCACCTTTCCCCACAACATAAGCTTTAATTTTTTTTCTAATTTCAGTTACAAAAAAAAGAAAGTGTCAGGTGTATGAAGTCCCTGCCAAATTATCAAAATCAAACTCAGCTGGTTACCTGCAGGTGAGATTTAAAGTCTGGCCGGCTTGAACAACGTGCTGTATGCCATTTATACTCAGCTCAGGAACTTTTAGCTTTGATCCTGAACTAGATCCTAGAAAAACAAAGAAAAAAACCAAAACATTAATAAAGACAAATAATTCTGCTTCCAATCCACTCACATTTGTCTTGTTATACTAGAAAGGAAAAGAAAATAAAACTAGGCCTCTCTTACCACGCATACTCTCTTCCTTTGAGCAAAGTCCTGTTCCCCTGACTCAGGACTCAAATAATCTTCCTGCAGCATTACTCAGGAAAGAAAATAGAATTGAAAGCTATCAGTCAATGACTTTGCTCTCAAATTTTTCACTGAACACCATGAAGAAACTTGAGGACCTTGTGGCTCCACATCTAACCAAGGAAGTGAGCCCCCAAGCACCACAGGCTGCATTTCCTCAGGAAACATGGCCATGGCAGCCCCTTCAATGGGAAGGGTATAAGTCAGCCACTCCCATGGCAAGAGCCACGTATACTGACTTCTAAGATACCGAAACGCCACTCAAACAACTTGCTGCAAAGCTGGAACTGATGTGGAAGGAGTGAAAGGGCATTAAGGATCTTCCCTTCCTGACTGAAGGTCACAGCACTGTTACCTATGGTCCCTCGCCAGCTGCGGGCTTCCGGAATGAAGCAGTGTCAAAAGGTAGAGCTTTACAGTAAATTTTGAGAACAAGATCGAGACACCTTCCAGACTAGATTTGCTGCTTATTTGAGAAAGCAAGCATGTTGTGGTGGCCAAACCACTCTGGCATGGCAGAAATCCTTGCTGTCAGTATAACATGAGTTGGCTTAGGGCACTTGCAAACATCCTGGTGCGCTTTGCAAAGGCTACATGGAGGCATTTTTAAGACCATGAAAAAGCCCCGTTTTCTTTCAGAAAACCAGAAGAACATGAGATCTTCCCTTCTCATCAAGTTGGGAGGTGCTGGCTGGAAAGACGTCGTGATTTATCTCTGCCCTATGATTGGCTACGGCCACAAAAGCTTTCATGGCAAGCTGACAGAAGAGCATGCCTTAGGGAAGGAACAGTGCTTGATCCATCCCATTGCCCTTGCAAAATGTTCCAGAAGCTGGGAACATAACGTAAAACTATTTCAAAACAGTTAAAAGTTGAAAACCAGTTGTAGTCTAATTGGGACTCAAGAGTAATTTGTAAAGATTTCAGTGTTGAGAGAGAGAAACAGCAACTACCCCAAACCACTTTACTCCAAGAGGAAGCATTGTTTTGTCAACATAAGGGAAAAGCAGCATCTCATAGTCACGTGTAATGCCGATTTTTCTTCTAGAACTCACTCAAGTATAGTTTTAGCTTAGCTATTTTAAGTCCTTCCAAGAGGTCCCTGCCACAGCCAAGTATGAACAGCTGTATGCACCAAACATAGTAGAAATACAGGAACAGTTTTGGGGCTAAGTATCACCCTTCAAAAACGCGTTCCTCTTTTGTTGACTAGAGAAGAAACTTTTGGACACCAGTTCCTGCTGAGATTGGTGACTAAAATTTGGATGTATAAACATGTCAAAGTCAGTGGCTGCCTCAAATACAAGAGCTTTCTTTTAGCTCTGTATATCTTATTTAAGATGTGGCTTCAGTAGTTTTCCAATATATTCTATCATCTCTGCCAATTCAAAACAAGATTTAAAGGGTACACTTGAACACAGATGTAAAAAAAATTATAGTTCCCTTGCACATGTGGCAAGCAAGGGCATAACAACTTTTCAGAATAAAGAGGTGTTCTGGACTGCACCACAAATAACACCATAGGTTTGAATGGTGACACTGTACATATACACCGACTTCCCCTGAGATTTCTCTAGACAATCATATTTCTAAGTAGAAATTTATATGTTCTGACAGCTGGTAAGAGGGGAGAAAAATAGTGCAGTAAATCTTTGAAGAAGTAATTGTTATGTGATATGCGCTGCAAACATAACGTTTTTCACACGTGCCCTTTAGGGATCTCAGCTCTGAAGGGCTGGCTCCCCCAAAGTGCACTCTGTGCTTTCATGGGACATTCTCCCATAGATACTCCTAGTCTATGAGTCCTCTCATTCACCATTCTGAAACAATGCCTCTGAGGCTAATCACTGAGAAATGGAGATAAGATGTTACAACAGACTAGGCAGCTTCTTGGAGAGCAACCCAGGCACTCTGGTTGAGAGGGCTTGTCAACATCCTCCGGCTAAACAATTTGATGGTTTAGTGAAACTCCCACATTCCCTCATTTCATTTGCATTCCTCTTGTCATCCCACAATTGAAGGGTCAGATGCTCTCCCAAGAAGGCAGAGTTTATATCCAGCTTTATGAATCTTGGTTTTCATTTTGGGGGAAACTTGACCTCAAGCTTCCCTGAACTGCTCATTATTTGAGGCTCTGGAAAAGCTGAAAGCATGCAACAGTGTGTACAAGCAGTTCAATATGTATGAAAAAAACATCAGTGATGGTCTACCAGAGTAAACCATGGGGGTCAAGGCCCAGCTGCTAGAGCTGCAACACTCACCCTAGTTGCTAGAGAGCAACATGTAGGTTGCTTCCTGTGTAAAACTGGTGGGAAAGTGGAATAATCCATGTGAGTGACAGGTGCTGACAGCAAGGAGAGTGAGTGTGCAGTGTCTGGTCATGCCTGTGGTGCTTAGTGCTTGGCTTTGCTCAGCACCAGCACTGCACCGTGCCCAGGGCCAGAGCCAGACCTGCAGCACCGTCCCACCAGTCTGACCCATGCTGGGACCAGGAGACCAGCCCTGGGAATGGGGGCTGCTGCTGTTTTCAGTCTGCCAAAGGTGACGAGCGAGAAACCATCATAAATGTTACAAGGTTCTTCTCTTCATAACTGTACAGTGATATAAACAAGGATGTGAAAATCTAAAGATCTGTCTTAATTTAAGCATATGAAACAAGGCAGCCTGGAAGCCTGTATGTCAGATCAGCCTCAGAGTTACTAAAATCAAAGAAATAACAAAAACCACCTACTTTTCCACCCCATCTTGTAGGCAAAAAAAAACCCACAAATATACTGGATACATACTCAAGCTTTTGCCCTTTTACACATCTTACATATATCTAAAAGACAGCACAGTATTTATAAATATTGTGTGTGGGATCTTAAGGAGCTCTTAGTGTTTGTCTAATTCTGCTCCCATTGACACAAGCCAGCATTTCACCATTGATTTCAAGTACATTTTAGACACTTAACTCTAGTAGTTAACCATATTAACATTCAAGACTTAATGTCAGTGTATTTGGTAAGAGATATAAGCCTGGTTATATATTAATTTCTTTAGTTTTTCACTGACAGAAAGCTGAGGTCTTATTTCAAGCCAATATTGTTGCTTTTACAAGTATGGGAGACAATGCTTTTACCAGCAAGATGCTATGTCTTGAAGAAAAATAGCTTTATTTGACATCCTATCTATTCAAGGGTCATTAGCTTCCTTACATTTTTAAACGCTTCAAAACCGATGCAGAGTACAAATGCGATAGAGTTTGACATGTTTACCAGGAAAGAAAAAGGAACGAGAATAGCAGGGAAATTCCTACTGTCAATATTTAGAAGCAGATTATGCCTTCTATGTACCTTCTGTGGGCATTTTACTTGACACTGTCTTTTCTGAAGGGTCATGGCTCAACAGGACACATTCACTTATCATTGTGCCTGTCACCAAGCGACCATCAGCAGCCTACCCTCACACTGACCTACATTGAGGGGTGCAGCTTCTTTTCATGTGTCAACAAGAGAACTAATTAATCCTGATAACTGAGGAATCTTCTCCCATGGGGAAAGGGGTGATTTTTTCCGGACGCATTTTATTTGTTATGGAAGGTTTATTAGATGCATGTGAAAGTCAGTCGATGGGATTGCTTAATTAACGAGCAAACGTTAATTTAGATTGCAAAACTTAGCCATTCTAAATAAAGTAAGGGGAGGACAAATGGTTTTTTTTATGAAAGCACAGAGCAATCTCTGATTTGCAAGGGGAAAAAAAAGGTTTCTTCAATTAACTTCTGCCCTGCAAAAAAAGCTGATCCTCTGCCGAATTAAGTAAATGAAAATTTGAATTATTTGAGTACAAAAAAACCCTCTGATGATAAGCCAAGAAAAAAAAAATAAATGAACATGCATACATTTTTCCAATATGATATGTCCAGTTCTACAGACAAATGAGTAAAAATGCATGCATGATGAACCTTCTACTGATTTCTGATAAATCTTGGTTTCTCTTAAAAATTATAGATTTGCTGAACACAAAATTGAGACCGTAATCTGGGTTATTATTCCCATTACAATTTTCCCAGTTTCTACTTTTAAATTTCTTTTCATACACAGAGAATTTCTGCTACCTTTGACTAAAGAAAGCAAATCCAAAAGCTAGCTTTAAGACTTGGTTAAAAAATTACAATATTAGAAGTTATTATATTCCTTGAAGTTAACGGGTCTGATGACTTTCTAACATCTTTTCCATAATCTGGGGCTGTGACTGTCTTCCAGCTACTCCTGTTATCCTCAACATGTTGACTAATCTTTTTTTCACCTTCACAATGAGAGGTTAAGGAGAATGATCAGTTTATCTTTGCAACCTCAGTGTGTACAAAGAATCTGACCTTCTGGGTTTCAAGTGCCATCTGTGGGCAATAAAGTTACCCATCATGAAGCAATTGTTTCAGTCACTGTTGGATTTGCACATGTTTTACCACTTGTGAAACATAACTAAGCCTTTGAGTGTTTTACCATCAAATATTGTTTCCTCCTGATTCAAACATTCAGTGAAAATGTACTGTGTAGAGGACACTCCTGCACTGGAAGGAGGGGGCAGGTTATTTCTTAACAGGGTCTCCACCTCTCTGTGCTGCTTAAAACATTGTTCATTCAGTTCAGATGCAGCCCAGGATTTTACTCTTGCCTATCAGCACTTCCCCACGAGTCATTCCACTGAAGGGAATGGGAATATGCGTACAACTAATATGCCATTGCAGAATCCAGACGAAATGTAAAGGAACATGACAGTACCCAGTGGGTTGACCTTCAGTGCATCTCCAGTGAAAATGAGCTGACTCTGATCTGCAGCAGCACCTTAACCAGAACATGGCCACTAGCTAGCCTCAAATGGAGTATACGGCTTTACTCCATTTTGTAAGGAAACCTGGGATATCAGACATTTTCCTTATTTCAGAGCTATTCTTGACAAGCTATTGTATTATCATCTCTTTAAAAGGTTCTTTAATCCATTCTGTAAGTAATATAACTATTGCTTTTGTCAAACAGTTGTACCTATCCATAATAATTGCAATTACATCATTACATCAATTCACCCTATGGAAGAAGAAAAAGGTATATAGAGAGAAAAAAAACTCATGGTCAACTCTTAAGAGCCACTTTAAGTTTCAATTTACATCTGACCATATGAAGAAGTCTTGACCAACAGCTCCTTCTAGTTTAATCAACACTGAGATTCTCTTCAGCATTAATACTTGCATTTATAATGAGAGGAGGACTTTCAGGGAGAGTTCTCTTAGAATTTGCATGAATGTAAAAGAAAATTTTGTTCTCCTGTTCCATGGGTAACTGTCTGGCCTGGTCCTGCAGCAGTACCAGAAGGAGAAGGGAGCACCCTGGATAACGGAACTTCCTATTTCTGTGAGTGCTGGTGGCTAGGAAGGACTGCTGCTGGAAGGAGACGATCTTCTATGCCCCTGGTATCAATAGCCCCCATCTCATCTGCCACCTGGGTTTCTGATGCTCAGGGGCAGGCAAAGAAGGCAGCACAGCCTGGTTCCTGCTCCCAAGGGTAAAAACACCCTCTCCATTGTACTTAGTCTCCAGGAAAGACCGATAGCGCCAAACCATGAGCCACGCTGAGACTCAAAGGATATTTCCAGCTCTTTTGGATGCCATCTAAGTCCCCATTCTACAGGAAACCTCGCAGCCATCTAATTTCACAGCACTTCTCTGAAGTAAATCCAAATTTCACACCTGAAGCCAGCAGAAGAGAAACTAGGGCAGCTTCACTGTGAGAGAGCAAGGAGGTGTGACTTTGTCCCAAGCTGACATTGAAAATGGCCCAGAAGAGCAAACTCATGATGTGAAGCAGCAAAGTGTAACCACTATTTCTATTGAAGCAGAACTTTGCAGGTCAATTAAGAGCCATGGGGATTTACAAGTGTTAACTGATAACAGGTCCCTGGACTCAAGAGGTAGATTTGTACTTGTTTCCTGTTGGTTCCTGTGCAAAGAGAGGCACCATGTGTGCTGGTACACAGCCAGCAGACAGAAGCACCCTCAGGGTAGAAGCAGCAGCTCAAGTTGTATCACTCCTTAACAGAGTCATCACTTGCACATATCTGTGGCAACTGAAACTTCCGTCTCTTTTGCGTTCAAGACCAAGAATATTATTGGATGCTATTTACTTACTAAGTACACATAGAGGCACAAAAATTATCAATTCATTGGTTCGTCCCTTTCAGGTCCAAAAGAGACATTCCATTCATCTAGTCTGATGTTTTGCAACACACACCAAGTGATTTCTGGATCAAATGCTTAAATTTGATCAATCTCAATTATAATTTAAGAATTTAAAGTACCATTAGGACATAACAGCCAGCCAAAAAAGAAAAGAAAAAGAAGGTTAGTGGATGGCAAAGCTGGACTGCTCTATGATACACACCATAGTAGAGTCTGAACAGCATGAAGTTGGTAACAGTAGATTAAATGGGTTCTGGGCAGACTAAAAGCCCTGATCATGACTCCGTGCTGTGGAACTAAAATCAGTCAGCAGGGAAAACGGATGTGCAACTGCCCAAAACAGGACTTCACATGCATAGAAAGGTATTTGAACAAGTGTGTCCCTTCCTTTTTAGTTCTAGATCTCAGAGTAAGTTATAATTTATTTACTCCGTGTATGCATTTGCTGTTCCTAGATGAGTATACACACTGATGTAAGATTAAATGTTATAGAGGCAAAGCAAAACACCCAGTTGCTAAAAATATTGCAATAGTTCTGAAAATACTTTGTTAACGCTTCTGAGCAGTACACACTATCACGCCAATATGGCCAATAGCTGCAAATGTAAACAAATATACATTTCCCCAAAAGCTGCCAAATTTTTGCCAGTATTTGCCCTAGCTAGGTCAGGTTTGTTTTATAGAAGCTTGTGGTAAAGCTGTTCTAATAAAGAGCAGGGAGGGGTTGTTCATTTAAAAGTTTAGGTGCAGAAATTGAACAAACTGAAACCTCAGCCAGTTATTTGACATAAATATCATTCCAGTTACTACCAATTGAAATTATTGACATTTCTCATCATACCTGGGCAGCCAAGGCCATGCAATTCCATGTTCCGTGCCCCACAAGACCCACTTGAAGGCACTTGCTTCACCAGCTCATCAGAGGTTTGTGCCTTGTTTGCCCTGAACTCACCAGGTAACTTCATGCATGAGCATAGGCACTTTATATAATGCCAGTTAAAAACAAATTTCAGTATTGAACAGCCAGAGACCTGAGAGAAAAATAATTTTGGTTTCCTGTTGTATTCATCAAGTTTTAATATCTCTAGAAATATGGGATCTAAAATGAACATCTTGGCCAATATCTAGCCTGATGAAGGTGCTCATCTCATCAGCTACGTGACATATTTATATGTTTACGTATTTACAGAGAAGAAATAAAACCAGCCATAATCACGAACTTTTTCATTCCCATTGAACACATGGAATTGAAAATGGATATCCAAATGCAGTCTGACACCTCCATTATGAACCCTTGTGGGACCACTTTGGTAAACCACACCCAGAAGGCAAAAGACACACATATATGTGATGTGCATTTGGAAGAGAAATACCACAGTTGTGTCCACCTTAGTCTGGTCTTTACTCCAAAGGAGTAAGTGCCCAGCTTCAAACCAAAACAAAACAGGTCAGCTGAGGCTGGTAATCCATATCTAGGCTACAGGAACACTTTCACAGCCACATTCAGCACAAATCCCTGTGGCTGTCATACCCCTCTGCCTTGATGTGCCTGTCCTGGCCCCTGCATGGAGATCCTGCTCAGGCCATTCAGATGAGAAGTGGTTGTGGCTCCATCATCTGCCCAGCCAAAGGGGTGCCATGTGATCAGCCAGTGGCACCCACCCAGGAGCATCATTTCGTGCCACCACACACGATCCATCCTGTGCTGCTTGCACAGGGTACAGAGCTCCTTCCAGACTATGCCTGCCAGTCATCAGATCTACCTCCTGACACGTGTCAGCAACCACAGTGCCTCTGCTCTAATTCCACCATGGCAGATCCTAGCACATAATCATCAGTCCAATATTTCTCAGAAAGGTTTATCCCATTAATAAGTAAGTAGAAAAGTATCAATATTGTACAAAGAGAAAGCAAGTACACTAAAATTGACACAAAAACAATTTAGAATTCCTAGGAACTTAGAGTAAAGGTGTACATTTTCTTGGCTAAATTTCTTTACCAGTTTGATACTTAAAATTTGTAACAGATCACCTGGCAGGACAAATGAAGCAATATAATAGGACTGAATTGGAAGACTTTCATAAAGACAGACAGACTGCCTACCTGCCAGTAATCTACCTGCTCAGCCAGCAGCACAGACCTGTCAAACTCATCTGAGGCTGTAGTAATCACTAAGCTGTAAGCATAGAAGCAAATTAGGAACTATGTAAAAGAAAATGTAAAGCAATGTTGAAGGAGTTACACTTTGCTGAAGGCTGCTGGTTATTATTTCCAAAGCTCCATCGTTACAGCTGAACTGTCCTGTACTGCTCCAAGACAAAAAAAAGCCAGGAACTGACCTTCCATCCACCCTACTTAAACCTAAAAAGCAGAACTATAAGTAAAGCTCCCGAGTTCAAAGCAAGAGCAAGTAAATAATGCAGCACAACAATTTAAAATAGACAGATGAGAAGAACTGGAACAGTCTGCCCAGAGGAGTCCCTTGCAATGGCTTAGGAGCAAAACCCACTTTGCTGTTAAATGACATCTAAAGCACCAAATCTAAGGAGGTAGATGCAGAAATCTTCTGGTAAGATTGTCTATGGCTCAATTACATTGGGAAATGATAATCATTATAGGATTATTGTCAATTGCAGCACTGCATGAGACAAAGAAAGGTGCCCCAAACACTTTCAACACAACAGAACAAGAAAGTTCTCTGTATTATACAGTTTAATGTGTAATATCCACTTGCATAAACATAGACAACAACTAAATTTTAGTTTCCTTCACCCTCAATGCCATGGTTTCTTACGAAATAATATTGGATTTTAGCTCATACTACAAAAAAAATTCCCCTCTTGAGAATTTTATCAGAGAGTTTCTTCCTGCAAGGCTTCTTGAACCTTTCCTGAAGATCAGATGCTGGACACCACTAAAGACATGACATGAAGCTAAAAAAGCCCTTGTCTGATCCAGGATAGCAACTCTCACGCTTCTGTTAACATTAGTCTATGGTGATCCTGATGAGAGGTTTTTCCACAGAGGAATGACAATGGGAACAAAAGGGGTGAATTCCTTCACTCTGTGTCAAGGAAGAATCCCACAGGAAGGACGCTTAAGTGAGCTATGTGAAATTGTGAAATTCCTCTCATGAAATGCCCTCACACTCATCCCTTGTCTCTCCCCACGCACTAAGCAGGGGGTCTGTTCCCAGAGCACAGGCTTCCTGAGAGAACATATGAGGAGCAGAGACATCTGCTCACAGGTCCCTGGCTCTCAAGGACCACTGTGCCCTGCCTGCTTCACCCGCTTCCAGGCGTGGAGTGGAAATAATGGCACCACATTGCCACAGCATCTTCCAGCCACCCAAATCCTAGAAGCAGCTGCCTTCTAGCCCCTTGCCCATCCTTCAGCTGCTCCAACAGCAAAGAGAACCTTGTTTGAATGGAGGTCATAGCTCCAAAAGAAGGAATACAATTTAAAAAGAAGTTGTATTGTGCAAGTACTTAGTGCCACATACCAGTGGCTGCTGGAAAAGCAGCCCCACCACCCAGAAAAGTCAAGCCAAGAGAAATCGGTGTCAGCAACATCACACTGAATTATGCTCTAAATATGTTATAGAGGTGACTTAACATTGTGGATATGGATTCTGGTAATGAAAAATCAACTGTGATTTGAGGGGAAAACAACAGAGAGAGTAAAATCAGCTCCCATGAACGTGAACCTTCTACTTCAGCATTAACATAAGACAAACCAAAGTCTGAGAAAGATGATTAATGAGTCTATTAACTACTGCACAAATATCTATAATGGTCTTGAATACACAAGCTAAATCTCTTCATCTTTAGTCTGGCACATCTCCACTCACTGTGCCACACAAAAAACAACCTAAATGCAAATATGACAACGCAGAAGAAACAGTCATCCACATTCCCTGTCCAAATTTCTCCATACATCTCAATGACTCAAGACTTCAGTTTCAGACAAAAGTACCTCTGTAATCTATAGTTTCAAATCTCTTTGCCCTCACTGCTGGTTTCTCAGTCTGTTAGCACTTTGCTTAGTTCCATCATGAGTTCCTTCTGCTGGTCACAAAGGCATGATATTATGCCATATCTGGCTTTGGAGAGAGCACTAATGACTGCCATTTTCACTTTTCCAGCTCCTGCTTGTAGCACAGTTCTTTCTTTTAAGCATCAGGATTTAGGCAGTACTGATCTCCAACCCTAGGGGAATGAAACTGAATTTCTGCATCTCAGTAAGAGAAAACTGTGTGGGCACCTTCCTGATAATCACTGGACCAATTTTAGGATAAGCAGTTCCCCATGATGCATCAAGAAGCCAGACCATTCCCAGCTGAGGATGCTTGGAAAAGGTTGCTTCCCAGTTGCATGAATACGTGCAGTAAGGATGTATCACAAGGGCAAAGAGAGAAGAGCCTAGTTCTGTCTGTGGGTAGAATTCATGCTCAAGTATATGCAGAAATGTTTCTCTACATTCTCACAAATACTGGCAGAGGGGAAAAAAGAGACTACTAGGGGCAGGGATGACGTCTAAAGATGAAGCATGTCATTGGAGGCAGTGGCTTTCTTCTTGAAGGTCTCACACCAACAGGAGAGACTTGTCTCCAAGAGCAGAGGTGAAAGTGATTGGGCATTTCATGCAAAACCTACTCTTGCAGCAGTCTCGCTTTCCATTCCCTCTGGGCCTGCAGCAGCAAGTCCCAAACCCTGACTCTGGGGGACTCAGAGGAACAATGTTGCTGCTGAAGTCCCAGCACAGCCCCTCTGGACACAGACTTCCAAAACACCGAACCTTAATCCTCATCTGCAGAGCTTCTTCCCCTCCCAATCTCAGTCAGACATGAAAACTAGCAAGCTGATAAACAGCATGCTGGAAGTTTCCAAACCACATTAAAGTATAAGGATTTGTCAACTGTCCTGCAAATCTAGACAATTTCCTTTTGTCCTATACACCCACACAGTGTGAAAGGCTACTGGTTTCAGTCTTTGAAGCATCTGACAGAAAATAGACAGCTTGTTTGTTATTGTTTGGATGTAAAAATAAAACCCCAATACCACCAAAAAACCTCTCAAATCTCCTCAAAGGCAAATTTTTAGGTTTCTAAATATATTGGGTGCTTCTGGATATGAAGATCTTTGCTACAGCACAGGACAAGTCCTGATTTTGTCCAGCACAAACTGTAAATCTAGAAGATGCTAACCCAGCCCAAAGGAGTTGCCCCAGATTTGCACCAGCTGTAAGAGAATGAAATCTAGCTTTGTATGGAGCACATGGGCAAAACACCTGTCTGGTAGAACATTAGTTAGCGGTGTAAGTGGTTTTCTTTAGCTATGTTGGAAAGTTTGATGCTCTAACTCCATATGCACCTTTTTTAAACCTCTGTTATACAGCAGCACCTAATTCTTCTCCTTTATGTGAATACAGTTTGGAATTTTTTTGAGAGCCCTGTTTCTGTGAAGGTCCAGAAGAAGTGGGAAAGCCAGTTTTTCTCAACTTTGTTAATAACTCCAGCCCTAATCCCAAATCGGACCATTCAGTCTGTGTCATTTCTTCAGCAAGTACTCAAATCAAATTGAAACCCTAACACATGAACTTCATCTGAACAGCACTTTCAGAGAAGTCAGATTAGTTATTGCAAGAAATTAACCTCAGCACAGATTAGATTTGACCTGGAATCTCTTCCTTCATTTTTTTCCAGCTGGCCATAAAATTGAAAAGTCCACTGGGGATTTCGATGTTCTAGTTCCAACTGAAATAACAGAGATCATATAGTGCTGTTCACAGATAAGACTGTAATAGAGTCTATTTACCTTCTACCTGCAAATTGTGAGGTACCACTTCTGTGTGGAAAGCCAGAAATACAGCTGGAAATACAGCTAAACCATCAGTTTATGTTTCTGGAAACACGGCGCACAAGCCTTTATCCAGGCTGCAGAGTCTGATGTTTATAGGGTTTAAACACAGTCCTTCACAATCCCAAATGCTAGTGATTAAAATTACAGTAATACAAAGTTGAGGACTGGGAGATGGAACTTAATACAGCAACCCATAGTCATGTTGACCATTAGGTGCACAGTCATTAGCAAGAATATGCAATACAATTTGTGGAATAAACAATTATAAGATATAAAGAAAACGTATGTGAGTAGTATGCGAAACCCAGAAAATAAGTATTACTCTTTCCCAAGTTAACCAAAATATGTGTGTGCACAAGAGAGCTGAAGTGTCCAACACTCATATGTCAAGGGAATTTAACTTCCTTAATTTCATTTTTCAAATGGAGACTCTCAAAACTTGTAGGTTGCATGTTGCTTCGGGGAATTTTAAATTATTAAGGAGACTTATATGAGCTGAAAACCTCCTTCTGTCTCCTCCTTGTGGAGGTCTTTGTAGATTCTTTCTGAACCACTGACTATTTCCGAGAATCTCCTCTCGAACCTGTCGGGAAATGGAAGCTCAGCAGGCACTTGCAGAGACTGAATTACAAGAGGGGAACAGTGATGAATTGAATTTCATCAAGAGTGCTGGAAAGGGGATGTGCTGGCCAGCCTGAGTGAGAAATGAAGGTAAATTAGCAGTGGAGGAGGGTGAAATGGGAGGAAAAGCACAGAGAGATGCATGGTACAAAGCATCTCACCACTTCAAAAATAACTTTCAAACTCTCCATGCAAATGTGACTATGGGGAGCTCTGCCAGTGGCCCAGAAGAAAGCATGATCAACCTATTTGAGCTGTCCAAACCAAGCTGAGCAAGAATGCTTTTCTAGGAAACATACCCCCAACAAAGCAAGAAAGCCAATGAGTCCAAAAACGTTTAAATTCTGATTTGAGCACAATCTCTTGTACATGAGGGGGATATGAATTTCCAGCAAAATGGTTGTAAGGGCCCTCAGCCAAACTAGAGATAATGCCTACAAGCACCTGAGCCAGCTATCAGGAGGTTTGTTCCTAGCACCCAGAGCCCCAGGTTGTCCCCTAAGCAAGCCAAGCTTTTCCCACTGGGGTTGGTCTAGGGTGGACATGAACAGGAAGGTGAACCAGGGTCTTTCTCACAGCCCCTGGCTCACAGAGTCCACCCTCTCCCTGGGCAGTGGGCTTGCCGTGATCTGCACAATGGAAAACCTTTCCGACAGGAAAGAGGAAGCCAGTCCCCTAGCGGAGCTGGTCACTGCAGGAGCCCATGCAGGACGCCGAAGTTCAAACTCAAGCTGTGAAGGAAGCCTGGCAAGGATCTGAATCCACATTTCCTGTATTCAGGGTGGGTGTCCCATGCCTGTGCCTATTTCATCCTGGGCATAAGAACCTCCTAGGCAGAGACAAATAACGTGGGGAAATTAGCACTTTCCTGGGGAAAAAGAAAGAGGAAAAACAAAACAAAACAAAAAAGTAGAAGAATACCTATGTATCTGTATCAAAGCTGATGAATCAGCACTTCCCGAGCAGGAAAACGTCTCGTCGGAGCGGCCCTGCCAGCCCTCCTCCCGGGCAGCCTCAGGCAGCGGCACCGCTCCCTTGGGCTCAGCGGCGCGGAGCAGACCGAGCCTCCGGCCACTCGCGAGGGACAGCGCGGCCGGGAGGGCGCGCCGCTGACCGCAGGAACGCTGGCCTCGACGGCTGTCCCGCGGGGAGCTCGGCTTCTCACTTGCCCGCCCGGGGCTTGTTCTCGCTCCTCGCGGGCCGCCAGCCCCTTTCTGCTGAGCGCCGTCCCCGCGGGAGCTGCCTGGGGACGGGGGCGCGGGGAGCCCGTGCGCGGACAGGCTGCGGGACCGCCGACCCGCCCCTCCAAGCGGGGCATCCCCGCAGGTCGGCGGCCCTGCCCAGCGATCAGCCCACGCGGGACCGGCCTTTGCCCGGCCACCACGCACCCCTGCTCCCAGGTGACCAGCCACGCAAAGCTGGGACGCACTGCCGCCACGGCGCTCCAGGCCACGGGCTCTTGGCTCAAAGTAAAATAAAACTCAGTTTAAAACATCAAATCTGCAATGATCCATCCCCATCATTGCGGGATGCAGGAGCCGGAGACCAGCTCCATCCGACTCTCCAGTAAGACCCGACAGCCAGCCCCGCAGGGAGCGCCACCGGTGCACCGCTGACCTGCTCGGGCGGGACGCAGCAGGACCTCGATTTTTGTGAAGATAAGGTTTGCCGCTTCACGGGCAGAGTTGAGACACTTGAAAACAAATTGCAGAGGAAAGAAGCGTGCCCTGCAGCCAAGACATGCTCTCTTTCCGTGATGCACCGGTTCGGACAACTCCCGATGATGCACGGCGGTCCCCTGCGCCCGGGAGAGGCTCTCCTCCACGCCACCCCTGCCTTGTCTGGAGGAGGAGAGGCACCACGGCTCCGCACCGCCAGACCATCCGGGGAGCTGCTCCCGGGGCACGCCGGTGGGGATATCGAGCATAACGACCGCTCGGGGATGCGGCATTTCTCCGCTCCCTGGAAAGCAGGGATCACTTCCCGGCCCTGCCCAGAGGAAGGGGAGGCGAAGGGACGAAGCGGAGGCAGGTGCCCGCCGGCTCCAGCCGACAAACGGGGTACGGCGGGACCGGTGAGGTGCGCGGGAGGCGCAGCGACGAGGCACATCACTGGGGGACCCGTCGCGGAGAGCTCGGCGCAGAACGGGGTCTGACTGGGGCACGCGTCCCAGCGGTCCCTTACCTGCGAGCAGGAGGGCGGCTCCCAGCAGCACGGTCCCTGAGAGCAGCTGGCGAGGCATGGTCCCGCCTGCAGGAACGCAGGGCTCTTTCCCTGCCGACGGCGGCGAGGCAGGGGCAGAGGCGCCGGCTGGGCTCCGACGGTCTCTCCTCGGTCCCGGGCGCTTCCCGCGGCGGCGGAGATAACGGCAAAGCCAGGCGCGGAATCCGCATCCAGCAGT
>VXBQ01014411.1:663644-690827 GCA_013400175.1 Phainopepla nitens | reverse complement strand
GAGAAGAGGCTGCTGCCGCTTCCCTTCCCGAGAGTCTGCGAGCCGAATTTCCCGGGGTGTGTACGGTCAGCAATAAAAAGAGAAACGCACGGTCCAAGTTAATTTTCCACCCCCGAAAGGAAATGCTGCTTCCTGTATTATGCAAGGCTAGTGCCAACAACACTGACACAGGAGTCTATTGTCCTTTTCACAAAGCCGCGGTGGAGAAGGGCGCCTGAGAAAATAGTCCTTTTGCAAGGAGCTTTTGATCTTGAGGNTCCTCGTCTTCCTCCTCCTCCTCCTCCTCCCCCCCCTCACTTAACCGCCGCTCTAAGGTAGATTACAAAGGCTCGGTCACCGGGAAGGACTCAATGCCGTCCCCGTTAGTGNGAGCAGGGTGCCGGGGTGTCCTTCACCGTTCCTCCAGCCCCGATCAGGGTGCGCAAAAGAGCCCGCAAATGTCTTTCCTCTTCCATGTGAAGTGATCACAGTGCTTCGGCCCCGCTTCCGACGTGTGCAAGCCGGAACAAAGACACTAGGGATTAGTTAGGAGCGTCTTCCTCGTCTTCCTCCTCCTCCTCCTCCTCCCCCCCCTCACTTAACCGCCGCTCTAAGGTAGATTACAAAGGCTCGGTCACCGGGAAGGACTCAATGCCGTCCCCGTTAGTGCTGCCGGCCCTGGCCTCGGGGCACGGCGGTACCGGCGCTCCCCGGCGGGACCGGGGCGGTGCCGGCGCCTCCCGGTACGGGCGCCCGGGAAGCCGGGGGCTGCCAGCCCGCACAGCTCCGCGGGGGCTGGATGCCCTGAATCCCCTCCGCGGACCGGCGGGCTCCCCGCGGGCTCCCTCTCCGCACCGACCTGGGCACAGGATGCACGGTGCTCACGCCAGTCGCAGGTCCCAGCAGTTCCTCAGCAGGAAAGGATAAGTAACGTCTGAGGAAGAGCCACAGTGTTTCCAAAAGCAGTTTGGGACACTTTGCTGTCCCAATGCTTTCCTGTCACAGCCTTTAAAAATATCGTGGCTTGCTTTCCCTTAAGTAATAAAGACATTTTATTCCTACTCCAGAAGAATCATGTCAGTCCAAAAGAGGGGGCATATAGATTCTTCTGGATATACGGATAGATTCAACGTTGCTGATGCTATCCCCTGTTAAATAATTATTAAAGAGTTAATCTTTCCTTTAGAGAGGATACGAAAGAACAATTCTTATTCTTAAAATAGTTCTTATAAACTTTCTTATTAGCTCTTATTAAAAGCAAGTTCCTGCCTTTCTTAATGGGATACAAACCCCATTTCCAAGGGAAGTCTATGTCCAGTAAGAGCAGAAGGGTCAGTCTCTTGCTTTGAGTGTTTTTTGGCATCTGGCTGCCTGCAGGATGGAATCACTTCGGCCGACTAATGACTGACAGTGGCTCATTATGAGAAAATGCAAATAATTTTCTTTAAATGTGCCTGCTTGCAGTCAAAACGAAAACATAATGTTCCTCTTCACACATGTAGATGGGCTGAGTTAAAGGAATTTTAGGGAAAGAGGATATGAGGAACCTTCAAGAATGATTTAGAAACTTTTCTGTATAAAAATAGAATGGGATTTCCTATGTCCAAAGAGCAGAGTCCTTAAAAATACCCCAAAAATAACCAACCTAAAAAAACCCAACCAAACAAACAAAAAAACCAAACAAAACCCCAAACCCAACCAACCAAAAAAAAAAAAACCCTAACCACCAAAACCTAACTGGTGCCCGTTTCCTGTGTCTTCTCCGTTGTGAAAGCATAACAGAACAAAAATCCCAACCTAAAACAGATTATCCGGGTTTCCAGTAGCTTGCAAGGTGCTCACGGCTGAGTACAGATGGTTGTGAAAGGTGCTGAATGTCACTGGTGATCTTGCAATCCTACAGCTGTATTCATTCACACCCTCCCTTGCTCCCCCTCACCGAGACACAAGTTTGGGTTTTTTACAGTTTGCAACACCGTGTCCAACTCTGGTCCGTGGTCCTTAGCTCCCGTCTAGCTTCGGATAGTTATTTTTAACGCAGTCAGCATGCCAGCTCTCCATGCTCCTTCCAGACTCTCTGTAAAGGCCAGGAATGCCGCAGGCAGGAAAAGCTGCGCTCGTTCTGCCGCTGGTAGTGCCTGCCCTTCCCCCAGCCCTTAGAAGTGGGCAATTCAAGTTTATCTCCCACCAACTCTGCCATAGACTTCTGTTATCTGGGAAAAGCCCCAGAGGCACAAATCCTTAAAGGCATTGAAGTGCCTAACTCCCATCAGAATGAGGGATGTAGTTGTCCAAATACCGCTGATAATCTACAAGTTGCTCACGATTTGTGAAACAGAGATCACGTAAGTGCCCACAATCTGACAGAGGCAAAGCGCTAAACTTTCTTTTATTATTGCTGCTGCTGTCGCTGCTGCTGCTATTCAACATCAGTACACTCACAAGTCAAGTCAGCATTAGAAGTCCAAGGAGAAAAGTTTCTGCTTACGAGATTTCACAGTCAAGAAACGACTGAAGAAACAGCAAGTGCGTCTGACACAGAAGTGGGAACAACGGGGAAATTTTAGGTAGGTCTTGATACGCTGTCGATGAGCACATAAGCACCAGCCACTACACCAGCCACCTTCTGCTTTCAAGGGGTTTTCAGGCTTGACCAAAGAAGTAAATTTGTGATGTAAAAAGTAGGTCACTCCTGTCCCTCTGGTGATGGCTGGCCACTGAGTATCAGACAATGCCTACAGTAACATCTGTCACCAAGCCATGGAAAAAAAAATGTTAGCTGCCTGCAAACATCTGTCACCAAGCCATGGAAAAAAAAGTTAGCTGCCTGCTTGGGTGTCTGTTGGGAACGGGTTGGAAATGGGAGGGATCGCTTCCTTGCACTCACCCATGCCTGTATGTGTAGGACCTCCTCACGGCAAAACACAAAGCGTGCTTGTGATTTCAGAACCTTGGGAAATGGCCAGTCATCCGCTTTACACTGGACTCCGCCAGCAATGAAGTTAAGATGCCCATCATTTTCGAGAGATGGATGAGGCTTATTAAGAGAGGAAATAAGCACAGCCCTAAGGGATAGAACAAACCAAACGAACACCTAAAAATAAACACTTTGTATTTTCTGTTCCATGAATGCTATTGTTGAAGTTCAACAGAAATATTTCATAACTGTGAAGCAGAAAACCACCCAAAAGATAATCTTCCCTCTACGTGGAATTTCTCAGAACAGTACAAACTTTTTAAAAACTTCAGAGTGTTTGAAATTATCATTGCATCCAGATGGGGCAGATCCATAACTATTCATCATTAAAATGACTAAAAAAAAAAAAAAGCTGCTGTTAGTAACATATTTAATTCAAACACTTTACAATATGATTCAGCTGAAAATGTCAGTTCAACTGCTTTCTGAAGGGTTAATGTAAGAAGTTCATATAAAAATGAAATTATGTGTCTAATTTCACACAGCGTGAGTGACTGTGCCACTTTCTCTTTGTGAAGTCATCAGATGCTCTGCAGACAAACACATTGCTCAAAGCCTTTCACTGTGTAACAGTCTCCAGTGTTAGAAATGCACCACATGTGAGCAGTGGAACTACTGAAACCTGTTTTCCAGGGTAGTGTAGGCTCCTGTGTCTGAGAAAGTGAGGGCTCTGCTCGATGCCTTTCCCATGGCATTTAAATGCCCTAGTGAGTTCAGCGACATGCTGCTGACAAAAAGAGTGACAAAGTGAATTCACACTAAAGACTTTCTCTCTATTGCTTCTCATTTGGATTCTCTCTACCTAGCCCTTATTTTCATGAAAACTTTAGGAATATAATTACCTTTAAAGCCTATTCCTTTGTATCAGCTTTAATTCAAACAGACCAATGGATTCAAAAGGGAGAAGGAACTTCTTTTAGAGATAGGAGCTATGTAGGTATTCCTGTTGCTCATACAACTCCAATTTCTTTTAAAAAACAATGCTAATTACTTAGATTGTTTGCTGTCACAGAATCTTATTCCTCTGTTTTAGAGAATTTCTTCCAATTTACAGCCTAAGTTAATTCTTGCTGAGATTACATTTTCTTTCTTACTTTTTCTTTCAAGCTTAAATACTATTTAGAGGTATTTATTCCTTGACAAATACTTATGCTAGACAAAGAATCAACTTGATATTTACTATAATTGCCTCTTCTCACAGGACAGAAATGCCTCCACAGACATTTCCTGCACCTGTACCAGTTTTAAATCAATTTAGTCGAACATGCAAAAACACCATGCCTTTTCATGGCAGTTTCACACTGATGGGTCACAACAATTCTGAGATTCTGAATACATTTTCTTTTTTGTTTTTTTCCCCTATGTCATTGCCAATATATGATTGCCAAACTTATAGCAGATATTTCTGAGGAATTTGCTCAGAACATAAAAGTCAATGTACTTTTCTGCTTCCTGGTTCCAAGAATTTGTGATTGACTCACAGGTTGACTCACATATTGTCCTAAGTTATCTTAAGCATTATGTACAAAAATACTAAATTTTGAAAGTTGGCTTTATTGGGGATTTTCTGCTCTCTCATACATATATACAGACAACTTTGTAGTGTGAGACTTGCAAATATAGGGAACGAAATGTCAATCTGGCCAAGGAAAGAAATAAGCACTTTCTGCAGAAAAGAATATTGCAAGACAAACCAAACCAAAACATATGGTTGTTCCAGGAGATAAACCTCTAAAAATGAAACTGAAATAGTGTTTCCACCACCAAAACTGTGTACTTTTTCAAAAGACAGCTGCACAACAGAAACAAAAAGCAAGGTGCTTGTCAAAATCCAGTCTATTAAAAAACAAATAGGAAGATCTGAAAGGGAATGCTCTGGTTTGTGCTTCACGGGAAATGTACCCATTTGCATTTCTGTCTCTCCTCTAAGGTAAGGACCCTGAAGCTATTTCAGAAAAGGAACAGATGAACTTTTGCAACATTTTGAAAATGAGGAACGTACTCACTTCTGAACCAGTCTGCTTCTCAGTGACCACATGTATTGAGGGCACAAAAAGTCTTTGCCAGCTCTGTCTGACCAGGACAAAGTGCTCCTTGAAGACCCATCATGTGAAATATTTCTTCCTTCAGCCCTGCTGAGGAGATGAATCTCCAAATACATCTTCACATTCCTTAAGCAGCCCTACTATTTTGGCCCCCACACAGGGCCAAACACAGGTGTCTAACCCTAACTGCAACAACCTGTGGCATGTGAGCTGTCCATCCAGAGATGAATGGCTCCAGCAAGCCCAGGCCTTTCAGGAACAACAGCCAGAAACCACAAGGGATTCCCTGGACTGTGAACAGTGACCAGATGCCAATGTTTGGACAACTGAGCTCTCCCTCAGGCTTTCCCCTTAGCATGTCTCAGATATTTCTATCTTCTTTTCTAGCCAAGACATTGCTGAATGCTTAATACCTGGTATTTTCTAAGGAATTTACTTGCAAAGGCATTTAGGCCTAAATTTAAACTAAGCCCTTGTAATTGATGTTTTCTACTGTCTGGACACCTCTGAAGGCCTGGAGTGAGCCAAGAGAAATCGCAAGCCCCATGGAGCAAAGTGGGCACCCTACCATAACTGCACCAAAGGATGCAGACAGACCTTAACTCCTCCTGGTAGTATTAACCTTTGAACCAGAAATACTGAAGAGATGGATGAGTTGAGTTGACTGAACAAAGCCAGCCTAGATCTGGAAACAGTACAGTCATGTTTGGTTGATGTTATTTCTGAGCTAAAACACCCTACTGCAAAGTGCTCCATGGACTTGGCCTGGTTTCCACAAGGAGGATCTACCTTCTGGGCACTTTTGTATTGTGGAGATATAATCCTCTTTTTTGCTTAGGATGTTTTCCTAGGCAACGATGGGATAGCAGGTAAGTTGGACAGCCTTTAGGCTGCCTATTTCAGCAACCAAAATGGTGAATGCAGGTGATTCACCGTCAACTAGAAACATACTTCCCACAAGGCAGGGACACTGAAACACTTCCTGAATATTTCTCCTTTCTTAGAAAATGCTTTGGTTTAAAAGCTCTGATACTGGTTCTCTGGTCTTTCTTTAGGATACTGAAAACCTCCTTTGGTCAGTTTATTATGCTGTGTTGCCAGGACAATCAAGATTTTCTAGAAGTATCCATTCTGTGCCCACCTATTCTTTTTCACAGTGAAGTAAGCAACAATTCAAACCAGAAGTAGTAAGTAACTGATACTTATTTCTACTGCTGAAATCTAAATTGATCACAACTTCTACTTCCTTACATAAACTTTTGATGAAGTTCCTTGTTATAAGGGCTTGTCATAACACCTAAAGTATTCCCAAATGTATTTGTGATGGTTGCCTAAATGCTGTCTTGAAACCTGCAAACTGAAGGAGGAACATCTGCTTCTGCTTTTTTTTCTCCCCTTCCATTTAGCACTCTGTTTTAGGGCTTGTCCGTGTTTTCTAATGTAAAGAATAGCCAATCTTTTAGACAAAAAAGATGATCCTACGGGGTTGTTATAGAGCTTTTCACTTAATTCAGTGAAAAGTTGGCTAAATTGCTTTTAAGTTTGTTTCCTCCATTCATTTGACTTGTCTGCTTGAGTGCATAATGCTTGTGTTTTTCTGGCCCACATGTGGAAATTAAAATTACTCTGTGGTTTACTGTTTCCAGGATCAAAATTAACCCACAAGCAGTAGCTTGAAGAATTGTGGATGAGGAACTAATATTCCTTTTAGAAATCGAATCTCTGCTTCCCTTATTTGCCAGAAGTTGTTTTCTTTATTCTGCTTCGGGTATTTCTGTAGAAGGCTTGTCTGCTTCTGAACAGTGTGTAGCACACGGTCAGATGCCACAGTGGCTTTGGTCACATTTCTTTGTCATTGTGTTTACAACTTCCTTTTATTTCAGAGAACAGAGACTTAATGATGTTTCCTCATCGCAGCCATCAGGACATTTAAGTGTTTCCCCATAAGTTAATCCTCACCTGCACCTTTCTATTTTTTTTTTCTTTTTGGCATCTTTCACTTCTATTGTGCTGGGAAACGTGACAGCATATAGTACACTGTTTCATTTTCAGTTGGCACTCTTTAAGAGTGTTTTGTCTATAGTTTCATTCTGTTGGGTTTTATTTTTAACCATTTCCAAGGTCTCGTCTTGTTTGGTGTGAATTTGCAAGTCAGAAGGCTGCTGATCTAAAAGTCCATTGCACTTTTCTGTCCTTCACAAGTGACTACTTCTTCTTTGGTAACAATTTCCATATATTTCTTCTCTCTTCTTACTAGTGCTTTGGGGTTTTTTTTAATCTAATAGAGACTTTTAACTTTATCCAGAAGGGGTATTGTTTCCTTTGATTTTTTTCTCCTTTTACATTTTCCTTATATATCTAGACTTGAGTTATATTTGCTGGGAAATCAATAATTCTTATTGAAGCAGCTGAAAGGGACCTGGCGTCTTCCTATCTTTTTGAAAGAAATAGAAGAACAAGAAAATTGAAATATCATTCTATAATTAAAAAAAAGTCTGTCATGGAACAGAAAATAGTCCTTGCCGTCTGGCTTAAGTATCATGACTATACATTTGTCATTTTTTCAATCTCTCTTTCTAGTTGCTGCAATTACAGAAGAAAAATGTCCAGGTCATAATTCACTTCACTCTTTTAAATGTTAATGTTTTAAATATCTAAGCCTTTAAAACTGTTGTTAACAGCTTTATAGGGCAGTTCCTCAAAGCTATCAAACAGACCATTTTCCAGAACATACCAATACATGATTTTGTGCCTTTTTACTTTGTGTTTCCAGCTACTAATTAAAAAAGAGAAAACATGAAGTGTGTTGACAGACAGCACTGGGCTTGGGCACAATGATTAAGAAACAATAGTAATGTGATTGCTATAGAAATGGAAGCAGTCATTAATTAATCACAGGGAAAGAAACAATAACACTAGCACCAGAATCAAAGGATATATCAGGAGTTAATGCTGTAGAAACAGGAAAGATTTAAAAAACAGTGCCATAAAAATCAACGGATTTGGTGATTTGGCAATTAATAGCAGGCAGACAAACCAATCCTTTGTCAGTGTATTTTTCTAAGAAGAAAGGTGGAGAATAACTTAAAATATTTTTCTTCTGCTCAGACTACTGTAAGTTGCTGGAAACTACTAAGAAAGAAGCCATATTTTTCTATTCCAGCCCCAGAATTTGATTTAACCCATTGCAGTTAGTGACACAACCCCGAGTGCCATAAACAGAACTTGCAGAACAGGCTACCAACATAGGACAAGAGAAAATTTAGAGAAATGATCACAGTTTGTACAAATGTGGTTTATTTTAACACCCACTTACCTCAAATAATTTATATTTTATTTATTTTTAAAATTCTTTTTAAAATTATTATGTTTTTATTTTTAGAAAAAGCTCAAGAACAAAAGCCATATACCCCTTTCTAGCCAAGAAACACTGTACTCATTCACAGACCCATGTCCCTGTTGAATTGCCTTCCCTTACTTAGACTGACTGTCTTATTCAACAGGGTTTTATTCAACCAGCTTGAATCAAAGCTATTATCGAAAGACAAAACGTAACTCTTGTGTCTTATAACTAAAACAAGGTTATGGCAAGCCCAGGCTTCAGTAGATACAAAAACTGATAACAGCCTTACCTCGCCCTCTCTATTACAACATCTCAAAGGCTGACTAATGGATCTTTAAAGTAGTGGATCATAAAGTAATATTCCTCTGGGTCCATGGACTTCAGTGAAGGAGCTGGGAGAATCTTCACAGGGCACAAGAAGTAGCTGTATAGGGAAGAAAACAATCATAATGTGGGCTTCTGCATCCTTGAAGGATTTTGTCAATAACCAAGCTGTCCAATGCCAAAATGCTTATTCAGGAAAGAAACACACCTTTCACAGCCAGAATTTCCACCATGGAAGTAGTGGTGTTTGGCATCCTAATTATAAATGCCCAACAAAAACTGATTAAGTGGATCTGGTTTTCAGAAAGCAGCAGGGTTTGAAATGCAAGACTTTTGGAGACTGGTCTGTAAGCTGCCCACAAAAATTAGGCAACAAAATCATCTCTGACAATCGGTAAATGGAGCAGTTACTTCATCATTTCTCGAGTAGGAGTGACAGGGGAGCCAGAGATGACAGTACTATCAGGAGATGGGACTGTAATACCAGGAAAGGCTGTAAACCACAGAGATACTGATGATGGCACAGAAACACTAAGGAGGAAGAAACTTGAGGAGAAGCATAAAAACTCTGTCCCAGCCCACACAGCAATAGTAGAATTGCTCTAACATTCCTGTTAGTGAAAATAGTAATTGCTTGATCTCATACTTTCAGACTCTTAACAAAATAAATCAAAGCAAAATGATACCAGAATGAAAATGGAGTGTACAAGTTTATCAAGGCAGCTTAGAGGCATTTGTTTCCCTGATCAGCTGTTGGATACATCATATGTAGCCTCACCGCACTCACCCACCGATCTCACAGTCAGTCTCCAGCGCTGCCCAGTATCACAGTGAGATACAACCCAGCCCACTGAGTGCAGGAGCACCTTGCACCAAGCTCCACCTGCAGCTGTCCCTCAGGACTAGCAAGATGTGGTCTTCTGTCCTGTAGTGGCTGCAAAAGAGCGATGTTTCTTTAACCCTTACGAAACTCTTTAACCCTTACGAAATTTTTCGTAAAAAATTTTGTAAATTTTGATTTTTTTCCCTCCTGTACTGCTGATCTGAAGGCAGACCCAACACATTTCCATTAAATGCAAAAAGTACATTTGTGAGAGGAAACTGGGAAAAGTATTCTTAAACATGTACAGTGTCTTCTGCTGACCATTTTTGTGATTATACTGACTTTACTTTTTACTATTTGGTATGACTTCATTCCCAATTGCCTTTCATTCTAGATAATGTAACTTACTGTTCAAGATCCAACTGCCTATGATGATTTCATCTTTCTGTACACTCTGTAGTTCACGTAAAATTGCGTGGCATCTCCCTGAATGCTGCAGCAAAGTTTAGCAAGTTTATCTTTACATTCTTTTTCCCACTGAAACTTATCCTTCCAAAGCCTTTCAGAGCAGCAGTGCAATAGGGAGGTAGTAATATACGACTATTTGGAAAACAAATTTACCGTCAAAGTGTTGGTATTTTTTTCTGAACAGAAAGGAGAGGCTCAGTCTACTTAGTAGCCCGATTAAGGGATTAATATAGAGCCTATATTACTCTTTCAGCTTGTGGACTCTCCAAGTCTTCTGACAAAGACTTACAAGCGTGACACAGGATAAAAAGTTTGTACTGAGGTTTTTGTCTTAGCATCAATACACATTTCCTTCATTTTAAAGGTGCCAAGAATTGACATTGTTAAATGAAGTTAATGGAAGGTACAAACGTTCCTCCTTTGGAACAATAGAACACAGTTACCTAGTGGTTGTCTGGTTTTAGATATCTGTGATTGAAGCAATTTTGCACACTATAACTTTTGGAGTCAAAATGAAAAGAAGGTAAGCCAAAAGGAAGCGGGAGCTGAAGTAAGAGGTAGGATATAGCTTCAGAAAAAAAGGGATCAACACAGCATATTTTTAGATGCTTGGGAATGGAGCCCAAAAAGAATAAAACTGAGCAATCAAGGACACTGCTTCCCCTTCCAATCACACACACACTCTCTATATTGTATCTAATCACTTACAGTTATGGAGTCATTTCCTTAGGAGTTCTAAGGGAATCACGTTTGGATTCCAAAATGTGTAAGCAACGCATTAATTTGATACTACAGAAACTTGCATCGGAAGTCCTTGGCCAAAACATTCAGCACTGCGGGTACAGTGTCATTCTTTCAGTCCATTCAAAGTTTTCCACCTGGTATGTTTTTCAAGGATGCATATTGGCTTAGAAAATCAAGAGAATAGATATTAAATTAGGCCTAAACTGATAATGAATCTTTGCATGACTTCATTGTCACACTAAAGAATGTATTTCAAGGCTATTAAGAGGAATCTTGACTAATTTTATTGTTTCTGAGAAAAGGCCTGTAGAAGGAATAGTGGGTGGCTGAATAAGATCCCACAAAGCATTCAGCATTTATGACAGAAAGGCGAATGCATTGACAAGTGAAATGAAAACTCAGTGTGTTATCACTGAGTCACACATTGAGAAGCACATCTGCTGACACAGAACATAGAAAATATCTCAAATGTATAGTATAATGACAAGTAAGCCTTTGCAGAAGCAGCGGAATGTAAAAGGATTTAAAATCATTACACTTAAAGGGTAAAATCAGGTAACACCCACAGAATCTGGCACTCATGCTGTCACTAGGACAGACAGAAACACAAAAAAGATGAAGCCTTTTGAAAAAAAATCGCTTATGGACTGAAGTGTAACAATCAGATACTGTATTTTCTTAGTAGTAATATCTGAAACTCCGCCTTGTTTGAAAAATCAGAATAGTTTTGAATGGCTGCCCTCTGTATGACTGATAATCCAACTGGCCATATGTTACAACAATACAGGCACCGCAGTAATATGTATGGAGAAGTAATGATTGTTATTTCACTTTTAAAAGTCACTATGCCCTAGGGCACAATTAAGAGGCAATAAATTCCTACATGCTACTGAAGTTCAGAGATTAGTGTTTGCCTGTCAAAGCATGGAAACACATTTACACCTAATAAAAAGGGACTAATTAGCTGTTTAAATAATAGGAAATGTCAGTCAGAGGCCACAAAAGGCTATGAACAATAACGAAACCCACCTCCCAAAAACTGACACGTGTGTTTACAGACAAATATTAAGTATTCAAAAGAGCCTTAAATGTTTGCCAAGTCATCCAAAAGAGAAGGAACTTTATTTAAATAGTGAAAGCAAAAGTTAGTGCTAGAAACTCACTGGAGTACGGTATGTGTCACTCCAGTCTGTGCACTTCTTCACAGATTGATTTAGGAAAATCTTGTACATATTGGCCAGGAATTCAGTGAGAGTTTGGAGCATTAGAGATCATTAGAATATGTTTTGGCTTTGCCTGGCTGTGCAATTGCAGGTGAATCAAAGAGATATCTGAACTCCAGGCCAGGAGACTATTTGGTAGTGGTCAAGGATGAAAAACTGGATCCTAGCTACTGCTAATGTTGAATTTGCACATTCAGATGTCTGATTAGTTTTTTTAAGAACACTATAAATACTATTCTGTTGCCTTTAACATCTTCTAGTGTTCTCCTTCTCTTTTTTCCTATTTTTCTCTAGCTTTAAATGTCAGAGAGGTCAAAGCAATCACCAACCAGCAACTATATAAAGAGACTAATAGTATAATTTCTGATTGATTTCATAGTATGGTCTTCTACACAGTGTTTATAATCTGATAAAATGAAGCTGTATCACTCAAAATTGAACCTACACCATGAAGACAAACCGTTTTTGCTGGTATGACTCTCCAAATGTAAAACAGCTGCACCACAAATTGATTTTTGTCTGAGATATTTGAGTTTGCCAAATTCAACTGAGCACATCCCTTACCCAAGGCATTCAGCACCTTTCAGAAATGTTAGTGAGAAAAATCTGTGGCTCAGGAGAGGCACTTGGAAGGCATACATTGAACTAATATGTTGTATTAAGCAGTGACAAACAAATGCATAAATCATCAAATGCAGTTTTGAAACTTGAAAGTTTTTTGAATCAAAGTTCAAAGGCAGTTAGTGTGTGCTGAATTTGTGGATCTTTCATTTTCTGATTTTCTCCTAGTTTATGGCAGGAGTCAGCCCTCAGGCAAAGAACAAAAATGATCTCACATGGTTACAAATAAATGGAGAACATGATTAATGTTTGCGATTTGTGCCCTCTCTTCCATGTTGCTTGCTCTGCATCAGTGTTGCTGTGCAGCACTGAAGGAGAGCCATGTGCTGCATCAGTAAGAACACAGCCAGCAGAGCGAGCAGAGTGGAGCAGAGGGGTGTCCCCTCTGGTCAGTGTGTATGAGAGAAATCGGATCTGTTTTCTCCATTACGGAGATCTTCAGTACAAGAAGGACAAGCAAGACCAGTAGAAAGGCTACCAAAATGTTTAAGGGATGAGTAAATGATGTAGGAAGAGAGAATGAGAGAACTGGGTTCACTCAGCTTGGAGAACAGAAGCCAAAGGAGATCTGGTTGCTGTCTACAACAAATTAATGGGTGGTTATGGAAAACAGATTCTTCTCAGAGATAAAAGTTGCAGCCGGGGAGCTGTTATTAGATGTTGTAAGGGAAAAATCTTCCTAATGAGGTGCCCAGGTGGGAGAAGAGGTTGCAGAAGAATCTTAATCCTCAAAGGTACTCAAGGCCCTGAACTACATGGTGTAACTTCAAAGCTGACTCCATTTGGAGTGGGGGAGTGGGCTTAGGCCAGATGAGGTCCTAAGATCCCTTCAACTGAAATTATTATATGATTTACAGGGTCATGAGAGAAACACAATGTAGGAGACACATGCTGAAATACAGTTTTGATTTAGTAGCATTTAAGTATGTGTTTGAATTATTGCTGAAGAAGAATCAAGAGAGAAATATAGCTGCAGGACATAGAGAGATACAGCGCCAATATACAGGTTCCAAATAGTTTGAAAATGGGAAGGATGTTCTGTCTAGCCTGCCAGATTGGAACCAAAGAGATAATTTTTCATTTCCAACATTTTTAATAGTCTCTTTTGATTTGGGGTAAATATCTTAATCCCACTATAAGTCAACTGCTGATTTATTAAGTAAAAGGATAAATCTGTTAATACTTAGACATTTGTGAATCCTTCAATAATACCTAAAGAAAGTGCACAAGTGGATTCCAACAGGGCAAAGAAGAGGATGCATCTCCTTGAGTTCTGAATCATTTCCATTACTGTAAGACAAGCTGTGCCATAAGAGAATCATGGACAGCAAAGCTGTGAGGTTTAGCTCCAGGAATCTATAATGAAGACATCTGGATTTGGTTATTAGAATCTCACCCAGGATGATATGATGCAAAACTTCTTCCTCAAGCCTTCAGATGTAGCATTAATCAGAACAGAATAAAAAATAGGATGGATCTTTCTTTTCCTCAGGGTCTTAATAATTGCACTTGATGGGTTTTTTTGGCACTGTTGCCAATAATACATTGACAACACCACATTGTAATCTCTGTATTAAAAAAACTAGATCATTAAAATCATGCAGCTGTCCCAATAACTTCCAAGAAATAAACTTCTGGATGAAAAACAAATGGTTCCAATTTAACCTGGGTGAAATATGAATGATTCTTGGAAAAAATTATCTCTGGAACTGTCCTAAGACAAGTACAGTGTCTGCTTACAAGCACAGAGATCTTTGCAAGTTCTTTAAACAGCAGAAACCTCATTGCACTGCACTCTTTGACTGCCATGATCACCACAAAAATGAGATATGACTTCTTCCATGTAACAGTTAGTAGACACTATTTCCTATATTTCCAAGTGGTGGTCTGTCTGCCTGTGTTCTCCACAAATCCCAATGTGATTATTCCCCAGGTGAGTCAGTAGGTGAATCAATATATAAGAGGAGCAAAAGTGAAACTCTACTCACAAGCCTGAGTTCAGTAAAAGGAGAAATCTACGTTGGAGTGAAACTCTTCTCCCAACAATTTTATTATTGATATAAATGTAAGGAGTTGTCTCAAAAGCAAATTAATCTACTAACTTATTTGCTCCCAAGATTAGTTTCCTAACCATGGTTCTAGGATGTCCCATCTCAGCTCTCTCTAGTGATATCTTCCACTTTAACATTCTTCCTGGAATTATAGTTAACCTAACTTAATTTAGTTAGCTAAAGGTGATTATAGAATCATTAGGCTTGAAAGGACTTTTAAGATCATTGAGTCCAACCATTAACCCAGCACTACCAACTCCACCACTATATCACATCTCCAAGTGCCACATCAACACATTTTTCTAATACTTTCAGGTATGGTGACTCAACCACTTGCCTAGGACAACAACCTCTTTCAGTGTTTGACAAGCCTTTCAGCGAAAAAATTTTCCCTAATATTCAATCTAAACAGCCCTGGCCAACTTGAGGCCACCTCCTCTTGTCCTGTCACTTGTTACCTGGTAGAAGAGACTGATCCCCACCTGGCTGCATCCTCCTTTCAGGCAGCTATAAAGAGTGATGAGGTCCCTCCTGAGCCTCTTTTCTCCAGGCCAAACACCCCCAGCTCCCTCAGCTGCTCCTCACAGGATTTGTGCTCCAGACCCTTCCCCAGCTCTGTTGTCCTTCTCAGGACAGGCTCCAGCCCTTCAGTGTACTCCTTGTAGTGAGGGGCCCAGAACTGAACACAGGATTTAAGGTATGGCCTCACCAGTGCCCAGTACAGGGGACCATCACTGTCCTGGTCCTGCTGGCCACACTACTGCTGATACAAGCCAGTCATTGGTCCTTTTGGCCACCTGGGCACAGCTGGCTCATGCTCAGCTGCCATTGACCAGCACTCCTGGGTCCTTTTCCACCAGGCAGCTGTCCAGCCACTGCTGTCAGTCTGTATCACTGCCTGGCGTTGTTGTGACCCAAGTGGAGGACAAGTGCTTGGTCTTGTGGAACCTCATACAACTGACCTTGGCTCATCAACCCAGCCTGTCCAGATCCCCCTGCAGAGCCTTCCTACCCATGATGTAAATATCTTCTACCACAGACTGACTTACACTCTTATAAGTATGTGTCTGTATTCCCAAAGGTATTTTAAATCCTCAGCTATGATACAAAAAATTAAAGGTTGCAGGACTGGTCTACAAGCTCCATCTCTTGACTTTTCTTGAGCTTGAAGTATAAACACCTTACAGTAAAAATGAGCTTTTCATTCTCTCTATGTACATTACCTAGTAGACTGTGACTCTTGTCTTATACTGTGATGCCTGCATATTTTACACAAAGAAAAATAACTAATATTAATAAGCAATATTTTTTTAACTAACAGAAAACCTGTATGGGAAGAAAATTACCTCTAACTTAAGAAACCAGCAAACCTTATGTATTCATAGATAAGTCAAATCCAGGAAACAAAATGATCACAATCCACTGTCATTGCTTGCAGACCTTAATGACCAGATATGATTCAAAATGCTTAAAGCCCATACTGGTTGCCTCTTTGGAAATCATAATGTAGATTCAAGCAGGTAAGAAAAGCTAATATATTACTGCAGCTTTTCACCAGATTCTGGGTTTCTACAAGGTCTTGGGCAATCCCAGTGAGCTGGAGTGTGTGAAGCATGTGGGCTTTCTTATGCCACTGCCTGGCTTCCTCTTCCTTGAGAACAATGGTATGAATGAATGGGACTGAGAGGGCAGGAGAGCATCCAGCCCTGGAGGACAGCTATTCACTCTGCTCCAGCCAGAGGCCTGTCAGCATTTCCACTGTTTCACACGAGTCCCAGCTTCAGACGGGGATGACTTCATTTTAACCACTTTTCTCACATTTAAAAAAGTCAAAATTAGTCAAAACAAAAACAGCAACCATGTGTGCTCAGGGATGTGAGCGGAGAAATAAGGATAAACAAATCTGCTCTCTTGCATATCCTACCAGCAGTTTGTCTCAGCATGATCCTTAAAAACAGCAGGGTGCCTAGCCTCAGCTTTTATCAAATAACATTTATAGGACACCCCACATTCCCTACCAGTGGACCACAAAGAATCAACAGGGAATGAATAGGCTGTCCTTTATTCTTGAAATGTGAGGGTCCAGCTCACTTAAAAAAACCCCATGATGTATTTTATTTTGTTTTCTTGTACTTTATAGCATGGGAAAGAATGGATGAGCAGTGACCCATACAGGCTTACTTATGAAAAATTATGGTTCATCTTACAGGCATGATTATGAAAACAACTGTGTGTAAGGACAAATATCCCTCAAAATCAGTTCTGCATCTACATGGACACAAGATGTAAAGTCTGTTTTATGGGAATGCCAGCTCTTTAGTATAGGAAGAGGGAAGGCATGCTCTAGCATGTCTAGACAGATGTGTCCAGGGCTGTTGTCCCTAGACAGCAGAGGATATATGGCTTTTAAAGAGGACAAAGATTGGCTTTGCTATAAAAGAACAAGCCACTTCCTGGAGAGGAAGATACAATGATTTTTTAGGAAAATGCAGACACATTGTGAGCTCCAAGGAACAGTGATCTAGAGAGGAAGGAAGAGGCTACGGTGTGAGGACTAAACATTACTTACCTACAAACTTACAAACTTTGTAATTAAGGCTCATAGCCTATTATAAATGATTTCTTGTACCATCTTCATCTAGACGACAAGAAGCAAATACTTTATGTCTTTATTGTTTTTCTCTTTTGCTTCTCCCCTGCTTGAAAAGAACAACCAACTTTCACAGCGCGCCTGTAACATGGATTTCACTGCTAGTAAGGAAGAAGGCCAAAGGGGAGTATGCATTGCAAGAGAAGAAAAAGGCTCTGTGCTCAGGAAAAGATAAAGAAAGTAAGAGGATATAGAGATAACCTGATAATGCATGCCATGACTCCATACTTAGACAGTGATTCCCTGGACTCTCAAAGCTTCAAGGAAAATCTGGCACAGTTGTGTTCACAAAACTCATGCAGAAAATAGGAAATGTTTTCCAAAATTTTAATAACGTATTTTGCAAAGTCAGCAAGTTATGTTTTACTACAGGAAAATTAGGAAAAGCAAGAAAAATATGTGAGTGGGAGACAATGGAAAACTGTTTTTTAGCTTTCTTGTTTCAGTAAGTAAGCACATAACATCCTTCCTTTGGCTACAAGACAGCTATGTTTTCTTATTATTTTATTGTGAATAAACACAGATGGAAGTTCAAGGAGTTCTTTTCCATTATTGTTGTGGCTTTTAACTGCTGAATAAATGTATTGGTTAAAGTTTCTTGCTTCATAATTTTTCAAATAATAGAATTATTTTAGCAGTATTACAAAGGCTAATATATTGTCATAACTCAGTAGCTTGTGGTTTTAAATGCTAGGAAAGGAAGTGGGGGATAGGACAGATGTGAAATCCTTTGAACAGAGAATAATCCTGAAATCTACTCTTCTCTTTCTTATCGCCTAACATTCACATCTTATTATGTTCAAATATGCCAGACAGTAGTTAATACTAGATAAGTGTACCTAGAATGAAGGCCAAACACATCACTTCATGCTTCTTATCTCTGTAATCTTCCTTCAGAGGAATTCTCTCCTTCTGGAATCTGGGGCAACTTTTTGGGAAACCACAGTGATACCAAACTCAGTAAGTTATCAGTCCTTACAACATGCGTGAGTTGCCACTGGAAGCAGAGCAGATGAAGTTATCAACTGACAGCAGATTTTTTTTCCATAGTATCTGTTATTAGGCTAAAGAAAGTATGAGCTCACAGCATATTAGGTATGAAATGATGGACGAATAACTTCACAGGCTTTCAGGAAAACAGCCAGAAAAAAACACTGGGAAATGTGGCATTGAAACAGAATAGTAGATTATTGCATTAGCCTCTCACTATCAGACTAGTAAGAAGCTAGCTGAGATCCCAGAATCACAGAAGCAGTTCGGTTAGAAAAGACCTTTGAGATCACCGAGTCCAGCCTTTGACTGAACATCACCTTGTCAACCAGACCATGGCACTGAGTGCCACAAGCAATCTTTCCTTAAACACCTCCAGGGACGGTGACTCCACCACCTCCCAGGGCAGCCCATTCCAATGCCCAACCTTTTCATCATTAATGGATGAATTGGTGGGCTGCAGTTTGTAGACCTTTAGGAACATGTGTCAAAGAATGAGTTTCTTTTTCAGTCTGTCTTTGAAACCACCCAGGAATGTGCAGAAGCACATATTTTAGGCTGGATCTGAGCACTCCTTCAGGGAATAAAAAAATGTGTTGGCAGGCTAAGCTAAATAAGAGTAATGCAAAATGCTAAGTACACTTGATGTAAGTACAATTGTCTCTTTATTTAAAGACTGGAAAAAAATCTGATCTTTAGAGTTTTGGTAGCACAACGGATAGACTTTTTAAGAATCCTTGGGGCCAACACTGGCACAGTGTAGTTATTGCATTTGTATGGTGAGGCTTGGTGCTTTAGTCTTATGTTCATAAAAATGGGTATAAAATAAGACAGAATAGAAGCACAGTCAAACATATCTACCATTCAGAGAGAGAGAATAGTTGAAATAGCTTATCACCTAATCCAAATACTATTTTTCAACATATAATGAAAAGTAGGTTGTTTCTTTTGGACACAGAGCAGATCCACATGTTCCCTCTCTATTACAAGAAAAATCTGACCTCATTTAGCCAAATCTTGTGCACTGAGAAGTTACAATCCAGCACATCATTTAGGGTATGATCCTTATTTATGCTCTTTAGACATAAATATCCCAGAGGAGAAGGCTCCAGACACTCTTCCTTCCTCTCTTTTTTCAAAGGTTTTTTTTGTCTTTTCAGGATGGTCAGCATGCTATTCCCAAAGAAAAGCCAAAAGCTATAGCTTTTACTGCAATCAGCTTTAGTAAGAATCTAGAGAGAAAATCAAATTTGAAAAAAAAAATAATAATTTTAGTCCAGATATAGCTGTTCTTGAAATTTGGTGTAGATCCAATATCTAGCCAGAGCAGAGCCACCAAAAATGAGTATTCTTCCTCAGTTTTCAGCAGAATGAGAAAGTATGACATCACAGCAAGACTGAACGGTAATTTTGAAGAAATCTGTGGAACTGGAAATGTCTATTTCCAAGGTGGCAGAAAATTTTTAAGCTGAATAACCAAAATGTCTTAGTTTAGGTGATTTTCATCCTCAGCTCTCAAAGAATCAGCACAGCAATCACAAATCTTACAATAAGGGTTTTCAATAAATCTTACAAATACTAGTTTTATTTGTTAGCCCGTGGTACACTTAGGAGCTTTATTTAGGAAAGAGAGGGAAGGAGTATTTTAGATAGCAGTAGAATCAATAATCTGATTATAACAATATGCATAATTTTGAAATAAACTTTGAAGGAGAGTGTAATTAGGAATTGGGTAATTGGAAAATAACATAGACTGAAAAAAAAAGTCAATTTCTAAGAGGAGGCTATGTCATAGCACTTAAATATCCTTACTTGACTGTGAAAAGGAAGTTTTGAAAATAGTAAAGTACAGCTCTCATCTAGCATAATTTTAGTTTAGTACTTGAGACATACTTATAAGGAAAAATATTTAAGATTGAGAAGAAGGGTGGTAATAGTAGAATTGAGATTTGAATAGAACTTTACTCAGAAGACTACAATGAAGTGCCTTGAAATGCAATAACTCAGCATATATTGGAGTTCCTTGGGATCTACTTTTAGGATCAGTCTTATTTCATATTACCATAGCTGATGGCCCCTTAAGAAATAGAAATATGTTAATGTAGCCCAGAAAGTCATGAGGTCTGAAACCAGAGGAACATCAGACTAATCACACATGAATGACGTGAGAATTTTAGAAATGTAACAGACTAAAACAAGATCTTTGACTAGAGATTAAAAAAAAGATTTCCCACAGCAAACAAAGTGCTTGCCAATCAAACATCTGAGATGAAGAGAAAGCCTGAGAGTATCCTATGAAGCACCAGTGTGAAGCAAATATAAAAAAACCCAAATGTGATCCTAAACTGTATGACAAGAATTGTACTACTGTAGTTGTGTATGCACTGATGTGACCTCATCTGAAGCACTCTACAAAAGTTTCACTACTCATGTTTAAGAATAAAAAATTGGAGTGTGTTCTGGGAAGGGTTGTTGGGAAGCAACAGATGATGCAGAGTTTTCATGTCCTCTTCATGGAGAAAGAACCATGTAAGCTAAAAGCCACCAGAACAAATAGGTATTAACTGGCTCTGAACTATTTCTGTCCAGACATTAAGTTTTCATGACCAGAACAATGAGGTTTGAGCACAAATTCTCATAATAAGAACAATCGGGGAAGAAGGAAGAGGAATGAGATCAAGTTAACTTAATATTCAAGTTTATCAAGGTGTTATGAAAATAATTATACAGCATGGCTCTTTGTAACATCAGGGGACAGGACTCAGTAAGTCAAGAGCCCTTGAATCCAAATGTCGACCTCCTTCCCCCTCCTCATCTCCCTTGAGCTTGTACATTTCTTTGATCTGCCCACTCTGATCCTTCACCACAAAGGTATTCACACAAATTTACTCTCAGAGGAGGATATGACAGTCTGTCTTGAAATGTCCACTGTATATATTTCCCAAACCCTTTCAGGACTGTTTGCTTCTTTGAATAAATGGCTTGGGGTTTGTTTTTCCGGTAATCTTTCACAGCTTAAAAAAGTCCTTCAGAAGAAGAAACCACACAAGTTTTCACAGTTAATTTGCATCTTCTTTGTTCCAGTCTAAATCTAATTATTTAAATTTATTTCTTCTCTCTCTTTCTTTCTTTCCTTCTTTCCTTCTCTCTTTCCACTGAAGATCTGAAGCTGATCCACAATCTTCCTTTGCAAAAATAGAGCTAAATATAGAGAATTTACCCAGTGGCATTATCTTAATTTGTTTCTTTTCTCTTTAGTTTCAGTTCAATATGTTAAATACAGAACTTTCTACAACTTTGTAATGTATGTGCTTCAATAACTGTGAAAAAAACTTGTGTTGGCTCTTTGCTGCAATATTCTTCACTTAGTAAGTATAAAGCTGCCATTCTTTGAATTCACTGACAGTTTCTGTCACAAGCATGATATGCTATAAACTGAATAGGAAATCTCACTGTAACAAAGTTCAGCATCTCACAATACAAATACACGATCTGCATCTCACAGCAATAAACTGGAGCACAGGAACATGACTTAAGCTGTTGGTATGACACATATAACAAAAAAGCAATTCATGTCATGGAACAGGTAGCTGTAAAGACTCAGAATTAAGAGATGCAATACAAAGATCAAAACAAGTTAAGGCCATTATCTGGAAAACCTGCAGTAAGGAAGTACAACTAAAATCATCCATGGAAAATGTATACTCATATTTTTGAAAAATTAAAAAAAAAAAAGTAGGAACAAAACCCAAAATTTGTGATACATTATTTTCTCCTTAGAAACAATTAACTTGCAATACCCTTTACAATATAATATTCTTGAATGCAATAAAAGCTTTTCCTGCAGAAACAGTGGAACAGTTCTCCATTACAAAAACAATGTTGTTTTTTGCTCCTTCAGTGAACTCCATTCTCCAGAGTGTTCATTGCACCTGTGTGGAACTCTCTGTAAGTCAAGCAAGCCCTCTACGAGTGTCAGGACTTACTTGTGTCAGGCATTTGACCTTACTGTAAGCTACGACCTCGCCTACCTAGAAGCAAGAAAACTGCAGTTTTCTGTCAGAAATGAGTCATCAGATTTCAACCTAAGCCCAAGCCTGGCCAATGTTTGAGAGGCTCAAAACCTATTTCTGATTTGATGGCTAAACCTAGGCACTGGCTGGCTCACATCCTGAGGAGTTCAACACATTGCTGCCTTTGAAGATTCGAGCCTTAACTATTTCTAAGCCAGACACCACCATGTTATCTGTGTGCCTAATTCTTAAGTAGCACATTGTGGCTGGATCAGGAACTTGTCACAGTTTCATTTTTAAAATAACAGAAATTGCACATGGAGAATATTTTTTATTGACAGTTTCTTAAAGAGAAAAGAAAAAAAAATTCTTAGTGATGCATATATTTTTGCTGAAAATGCCTGTTTTCTGTGCCGAATGCCAGCCTTTCAGTTTGGTGATTATGGGTTCATTTATTGTATTCAGCCATAGGAGGAAATTAAGGTGACTTCTGATTATTTAGCTGCTTAATGGATATGGTTATGAGTCAGAGCAGTCTCAGACTCCCCTTTTGCTGCTAGGCATTTTGGCAAACTCTTGTGGGATTTTTTTTTTCCTGCACAGTAGCAGGACTAGGAAGTAATGTTCCATTCAATTCTTTCAGCTGTGACTACCATTAATTAAATTCAAGGTTTCCCGTAGGAAGACACTCTCACAGGAAATGTGCTTTTAGTCTCACCTATATGTTCAGAGTGGGTATGCTTCTGGGAGAAAAATCACTCCAGACTGAGGGGAAACACAAAAATATTTTCCTTTGAATTCTCATGAGGGACCTGGTTTCAGACCAGAGGTCCTGACTACGTGAACACTGGCTCGGTTAAAGGTTGGACTCAGCCTGAAGGATTAGTTTCTTTAATAGTGTCACAAGGAGGTAATAGAGCTTACTGAAAATAGTTATCAACCCATTAACTGGGAAATAAGCCTACCAGCATTCGATCAAGTGCTGCTCATATAGCTTCAGCTGTTGCACACACCTTGCTTTTTATCTTTTGACCTTGTTTTTTTCATAATTCTCATAGCACTGCGAGTGAAAAAGTACTCAAATCCAGCCAGGAGTATCTGAGCGGAGCTGAACAGAGGCGGCTGGAGAGCGCTGAGGGAAGCAGGCGCGGGGTGCTCGGGTACTGAGCATCCCCTAGTGACCGGCTCTCCCAGTGCAGCATCCTGCTTTTCGGAGTCTGCACAAAGAGCGCGGGGAAACCCAGATTCGCACAGTACAAACAATGGATCAGTACAAAATAAGTGCTCCTAGACTCACAAATGCACTGACAAGCTGCAAAATAAGCCATCACTTCTAGAGAATAAGGACTCCTTTTTAATTCGAGTACATTACTTGGATCAAAACACAACTGGCTTCCCTTGTCTGACTCAACAAAAAGGAACTGAAGACACTTAAATAGATACATTATCTTTTCACTTAAATTTCACTGATGACTACAAATCAGATCATGAAATGAAAGATTGTCGGTATTATTTCCCCACTAGATGTTACAGGATGTTAAAAAAGTCTACATTCATAGGGAGATCCTGATGATCTCTTTCTGGTCACCTGTTGGACTGCTTGCTGCTTTGGAATGATGAGGATGGGAAAGTTTAGACTAAAGAAGATCCTACAAACTGTAGATTTTGCTGGTAAACAAACAGGAAAAAATAAGCTCCTTCAGCAATATGTGGGATTTTTTTTTTTTTTTTGTCTCCCTGCAACAGTAACTTTTTTTCTAAATACTTTCACCAGCTTCAGGAAAGGGTGGGTTAGAGACAGGGGTTTCCTGAGCCCTTTCAGAACATGGTCTTAATGAAGCCCTGTGTTCAGAAGAGCCCCTAGAGAGTCTTGTTTTGGAACAGTCTGACGCCTACACGTTATTATCTTTGCTACGTTTTGCAGTTTTGTGTGAAATTTATTTTTAATCTTTAACAAAACATGCCCCTGTTTATCTTAAATTCAGAAAAGGTTTAATAATGTAAAACAAAATAACTTTTTAAATAATTAGATTGACAATGAATGCCAAAACATGAAAGTATAAAGCAAGTTAACAAGAAAGGAGTTCTTAAAGATCAAAGAAAATGTGTTTATTTGATTTGATTAAAAACAAATAAAAAGTACTTTCACTTTAACAAGTTATAACTGGCTGTTGACAAAAACCAGTGAAAGAGTTTCCCAGTCCCACAGGATAAAGGTTTTCTTCTGATAGAGGTTCACGTACTCAGAACAGATTGCTGACACTGATACGTCAAAGGAATTATATTTTGAAAAGTGACCAAGCTGCATCAATATTAAAAAAAACATGGATAAAAAGAGAAGTTTTCTTGGAGAACATACTCCTTTTGCAGCCTTTGCCCCACACAAAAAAAAAAAAAATTAGGATTAGGTAGCAAAGGCTGTCCCATACCAGCCTTCTCCCTTCTCTACCCATGGAAGAGGAGATCTGTGGAAGCCAGCTCTCTTCTGGGAACACTACTGCTGTGTTAAAGCAGGTTTTGAGCTAATGTTGTGCCTCTGGGTAACAACTTTTGAATTCACCTTTCTTCCGGAGGCTTCAGCAGGAAACGTACAGACCTCCCACGAAATGATGCCATGCTGGGATCCAGGCAAGAGAAAGCTAAGTAACTGAAACTGGAATTTGCTTTAGGTCAGGCTGCCTAAGCTTTGTTTAATGAGGTTTTTTGTTTTTTAATTCCAATTTAACTGATAAAAGCCACTTTAACAGTGTCATTTTTTTAAAAAAGAGTAAACACTTCCTCATTTCCAAAAGATAAAAGTATCCATAGTCTAAGGATAGCTGGAATCTTCAGTGAAGGTCTACAGCTAAAACAAAAAGACCAGATTTGGCATTCCAAAAATGCTGTGGTAAAAATATCCGGAAAATACTTGAAGCAGTCATACATTTCAGACCTCCTCTACACAAAGTGACAAAAAAATTTTCTCAAAATTAAAAAAGAAAAAAAACCACCAACAATATTTGGAGTTTATCTTTAAAGGTAACATGTGAAATTCATCATCCTAACTTTATGGAAGTCACCAATTTATAGCAGCTATAGTTATTTTCACACTAATTATAAGGTGTCTGCATCTGCTTAAAAGAGTGTACCCAGACAAAAAGGCCCCTTTAGCATTTGCAGTCACTGCATCTCACTTTCTATCGTGTTACCACCTGCCAGGGAGATGCCTTCAGGCAGAGCATCCAGCCCTGCAGCCAGCACCGCTCCCTGGCAGGGAGGTTTCAGCACTCAGGGCACCGTGTGCCGGGGCTGCTGTGCCTGGTGCAGGGCTCCTGTCTGCGCTCTGGTGACCCCAGTGCTGGTGGCAGCCTTGAAATCACCTGCACCATGCAGAGCACACATACTCACTGCTTCTGAGCTGTCAGGGTGCTCATCGCTCACCACGGGCTCTCATTTCTGATCCCAGGTTTGGTCAGCCTAACAATTGCTCATGCAACTTTTATTTATTTGCAGTGGGGCTGCAGAGAGGCCCCCTATCACCCACTGTCAAGATGCTCACTGTAAGATCGCTAAAGCAAAGTTGGTTGTGAAAGAAATTAAGCCTTGCTCCAATTTGAAATACTTAGTAATCTGATGAAAAAAATACGTGTGTGATTTGTGTTTATGTCTGGAAGTTTTCCCTAGTGGGAAAGCCTCTAAAGGAAAACCAGTTCTTTCTTGCAATGTATGTCCTTTTATGTTATGCAGCCTAGACTGTGGATCGCAGTGATGTCAAAAATGTACATGGAGTGATTGCATCCTGTCTGTGTCCTGCAAGAATGACTTTGAAAGTTAGATGTTTCATCTCTACAGTCATATCCTGATCAACAAACTCAGTCAATAAATAAATACATTTAGTGACAAAACCTAGCTTTCTGTAAGCTGCAGTTAAACAGGAACTTGATTTGTTTTTTGTATTCACATCTATTCTATAATAATGAATCCAGCACCACAATAACCAAGTACCCATTATAATTATAAGATCAGAGAAACCTTTGTGGTACTCATTTTCCTAAAAATTATTTTAAAAACTCCAGTCCTCCATTCTCATTCTTTTGAAGTTTTTGCTTTAAACCTAAGACTTAAATACAAAGGGCCAGAAGTTGGATTGAGCATGTGGGGGGTGGGGGATATTTAAGAGGTGTACAGATTTTGCCCAAGAAAGAGGAAAACTGAGTATAAAGTGCATTAAATTTACAGTCTTTTTTTTTTTTAATTACAAATATGAGTGCCATGGAAACATAGATGAAATTCCTGCTTAAATATTGCCTCTGTGTCTGTGTGTGTGCATGCGTGTGTGAGAGAGAGAGGGTGTTTAATTGCCACATATAAAATTTACAAAAACAGGTCAATTTGGGTTACTAAGAGAAATCCAGATGAAAATGTTTAAGGGTTGAATGAGCTACATGTCTCAGAAGAGATGTATGCAATAAATATCCCAGATACACATGTGGAGTTATGCACTGAAATATATGGGAAGCTCTCTGGAAGCATCACTGCGGGGTTTCATCACCTCAGGCTGTCAGCACTGTGACACTTTTGGCGTCACCCAAGCAGTTTTTGCTGGCTGTGGCAGAGCGGGACAGGATGGGTTTGACCGAGAGAAGCTCCCCACACCAAACACCACAGAGACGGCTGCCACGGTCTGCTATGGCAAGGTGTTAGTCCACTTCAGCTCCGGCTCGGGGCCACGGTGGCGCTCGGACAGCTGGGCTTTGCAGGCATGTGAGAACCACCTGGACTTTAGCCTGGCAAAGAAGAGGTTCAGGGGTGACCTTATTGCTCTCTACAGCTGCCTTACAGGAGGGTGCGGCCGGGTGCGGGCCAGGCTCTCCTTCCAGGTAACAAGCGACAGGAGGAAATGGTCTCACATTTTGTCGGGAGAGGTTTAGATTGGACATGAAGAGGAATTTC
>VXBQ01014411.1:622889-662780 GCA_013400175.1 Phainopepla nitens | reverse complement strand
GGGGCTCAAGATGGTGAGTGCGGGCGGCGGCACCGGGCGGGCGGGGCTGTCCTTGTGCCGCGCCGGGCCGAGCCGAGCCGGGCCGCCGGACCTGCCGCCCCGCAGCCCCCGCCACATCCCCCTCATCTCCTCGGCGTCCCCGCGGGCAGCAGGGCCGTGCTGAGTCACGGGGGTCCGGCGCGGCCATGGCGGGCTTGCCTCATGGGCCGGGAGGCGCGAAGGGCGCGTGGCCGCTGTGGTGCCAGCCCTTCCCTGGCGGCGGGACGGGACGGNCGGCTTCGGCGGCGCAGCGCCCGGGGAGGGAGGTCCCGGCTCGGCCCTCCGCGGGGGGCAGCGGCGCTGGCACCGCGTCAGACGGGCCGGGCACCCGTGTGACTCCAGAGGGTCGCTTTTGGGGAGTGTTTCGCGCTTTTCTCCGTGGGTTTAACTTGGAGCTTCCCTCTTGTCACGTCCCCCTAGGTACCGTGTCTCTTTAATGCTTTCATTTACAGCAGTCTCACAAAGGTCTGGTCAGTGCTGTGTAAATTGCTAGGCGCTTTATATGCGTGTTAACAACAGGCGTGTTAGGACTGTCTTACAGCTCTTATGTTACCGAGAGCTCCCATGTTGGTACAAGAGATCTTAGCTGTAAGCCTGAGTTTTCTGTTGGATCTGACAGTGCTGCTGGGGGAAGCCCTTGCACTGAACTGCTCATCCCTGTCGCCTTCCAGAAATTACTGCTGTTACCTTCTGCTGTTCATTAGACTATTCGTGTCTCCCTGTTTGTGGATCAATCTTTATGAACAGTCCTAAAATCACTTCAGTAAATTCGGGTAGATTAGAGCGAAATTAGTGGCTGAGGTTACTAGTAAGCAATACTTAGTAAGTCTGTGGACTGCTGGTGATCCACTGCAAATTACTTTCAGTTAATTGGCATACTATACTGCTTGAATACACCTTGTCCCCTGTATGGCAACCTCAAAACATGGCTGAATTTGATCTTGTGCCAGTATTGCAGCAAATGAAGGGATGCTCCTTTCTGTCCTGTCAGCTGTAAGGACTTGCCTCTTTCCTTTCCATCCCTGCACCCCAGGGTGGGAACAAACAGGGGTTATATTGTGAGTTTAACTTGATCTGGGTCAACCAGATCCAAAAATGTTGTCAGGACCTTTAGTTTTTATCAGACTCTCTGAAAGAATTCTGTATTAGTGTAAGGTTCATGGTTTTGGGTTTTCGTGTGTGGTTTTGGTTTGCCTCTGTTTTAAATAAACGGTTGTCCAGGAGTACTTTAAGGAGTCTTTGAGCACTTCCTTTCATTTGGCTGGCCTCATGGGCCGTACAAAAGTGGTCTGGTTCTGTTGAAGTAATCCTCTTTCTTTTCTTTCTTCCTTTTCCTTTTTGTTCCAGAATCCCAGAGGCACTTCTCTGTTGAAGGATAGTATCTCATTTACAGAAGTTTCAGCTTCAGGGCTGTTTGAAGGTCATGATCTTCTGCGCAGAGGGTACGCTTTACTGTTGCTTGCTGAATTGTGTCACAGACAGTGTTGAACTTCAGCAAATGTTACATGTTGGCTTTTTACAGAAGTTTCCTGCAAGCTGTGTCACAGACAGGCATTTACCTCTGTGATACTGTTCTTGAGAAACAGCGGAGTGTTGATAATTGTGAAATGTCTGATAGTTTTAATATGCATTGATATAAGTGTGCCATAACGCTGTGGGAAATGGTTAATTTCAGCACTGGGAGAATCCCCAGAAGTAAGGCAATAAAAAGAGTTGGGAGTTTGCTGGTTTTACACGGGTGTGTGACTTACAGCTCTGTCCTGGATAATGAATCCAGAATAAGTCAATGGAATTTAAAATGCCATACAGCTGGCACTGGGGGGAAGGTGAGTACAATATGCCATTGCAAAAGCTTGGAGACTTCAAAATAAGTTGCAGTGTAGCTTGGACATAATTAAATCTGTAATGATTTCATTTATTTGTATTTTCTTCTCTTTCTGAAAGGAATCAAGGAAGAAAAACATTCTGTTTTGTCGAGCATAAAGGATGTTTGAAACTCTTTTTCTTCTGGTAGTGCTGTAGTTAGAGGTTTTACTTGCTGCTTCACTATTAATTTTTATTTTTCTGTAGTTCAGACTTTGCTAGTTGTGTGTCTCTGTGGGCTGGTGTTTGTATTGGAGATTGGTTTTGAAATGCAACTTAAAAAACCATATCCCAATTAATTTGAAGTTAATGTCTTTTCTACTTGTTCTTCTAGCTTTACAAGTGTGAAAAGTGAATTGTTGCCCAGCCACCCACTGGAGTTGACAGAAAAGAATGTAAGCATAACATCAAATGTAGCCATCTTCACTCTTTACTAATTATGGAGTTTAAATTAACAGTGTGGTTATCTGGACTGCTTTGTGCAGTAGCAGGTAATGAGCAGGGTCTTTAACAGAAGGAAGGTGTTCAACAATAGTAACATTTTATTTATACAAGTAACATTGTCGGCAAGTCTGTTTAATATTAATCTCTTACTTACGTCTCTCCCCACTTCAACTGTGTAAGCAGGCTTCCAAGCAGGGACTTGTGTGGTCAGGTTTAGTCATCTGAGAGTGTGTGCCACTGTGTGTAGGCCAGGGGCACACCTGGCAGTCACCTCGTGCAGGCTGATCCTCCCATCTTGGCTGTAGATTTACCATCTGTCTTCATGTTCAGACTTTCAGCCTGTGAACACACACGTATTTTTCCATAAATTGCTCAATCCCATCTAGACATTTTACACCTACAGTTTATCATAAGTGTCTGCAATCTTGTCTGGCTCAGTCATCGCTCGTGGACCATTGCAAGTGGTCTGTGGCAGGTAGAGGGAGGCCAGACTTGCTGCTTGAACTGAATGTCTCTGGTGCCTGTTTTGTCAGTGCAGAAGATACCATGTATCAAACTATGCTGAAGCAAAGATGTTATTTTGATAGAATGTTCCAAATTGCTAAGTTAACTGACAAGGTCTGACCATAATGTCTAATATACTCTAATTTTAGCCAGTGTTAGTGTTGCCTTGCATTAAAAGGATGATGTTACTGTGACACCAAATTTGTGAGCTTATTTATAAATACTGTAAATGTTTCAGAGCTATTTGTGGATTGATTTTTTTTTTTTTAAACTGATTGCTATAACTTAGTTTTTTAAGGTCTGTTCTTGCCATAGAAACCTGCATAATTAAAAGATCACATGCTAAAGAGACAGAAATGCACAGAAATAAAACAGGCCGTGTGATCCCCTAAGAAGTATGTGAGTCTTCTAAATAATTTCTCCCACATTTGGGTAATTTTTCTGTAAGTTCAAGGCCAGTTTAAGAATTATTTTCATGTACATTTGAATGGGAAAATACTTAACTTAGCCTGAGATAGTTATGGCTGTTTTTGCTGCTATAAATGTTAAAGTTTTTTCAGGTAGCACTAGTAGAAACCAAATGTTTCTGCTATCCAAAAATCCTTATCTCTATAAAATAAAAGAAATGCAAAAATAATGTAACCAGAATTATAAGATTAGGATAAGACATACAAATCGTATTTTCTGCTAACCTTTGAAGAGCGTTCAATATAGACTGTTACAAAGAAAATGCTTGTTATGTCTTTGACTTGTGTTTTTTCTGTTGGTTTTTGAGATCTCTTCTCATAAATGTGATGTTCTTATAAAAATAGGCTTTTATCATGGTGATGGAGTACAAATTTTAAAAATAGAGATTTGAAATTTTTTTTATTATTTAAGCTTAACATTACGTATAACTTACTTCTTTGTACTCCAGTATACATGAGTGAGCGCTTTTTCTTTAAAAAGGCTCTACTAAATAGATTTTCTTTGTCTTATTGACAAGTTTGATAACTTTGATAAGAACTTTTGATAAGTTTGAGTTGGGAAAAAAATGCAAGCTTCCATTTGGCTTTCATAATCATAAGGAGTGTAAGTAGTGCTCCACTTTCCTACTTGATCAGAAAAGAAGTACATCAAGTGTTTTCAAGTAGTCTTTGATGACTAATGACATCAAGTTAGCTTTTATGATCTTTAAACTGGACTTAGCTTCCTATTCATCCAGACAATTTTGTAGTAAAGTAGTGCAAAACTATACCACTTGGTGGTGTTACATCTCCTGATTATCAAAAAATAACACAACAAGATTTCTGCTATTAAATTGGAATGAAATCTAGCAAAAACCCAATTTTGGCTTCATAGAACAAATCTTACTGCATCACTCTCTTTCCTGTACACTTGAGACATGTTTGATGGTATCACTGAATTTTTACATACAGATTTAGTAAGCAGGTTCTTTTAAGTAGGATGTCTTCTATGGCTGTACTTTAAAGTAATTTTTTCTAAAATAAAAATCAGTATTGTTTATGACAGTTCCAGTTAAATCAAGATAAAACAAACTTTGCCACGCTGAGAAACATCCAAGGAATCCATGCACCTTTAAAGCTGCAGATGGAATTCAGAGCCGTGAAACAGGTAGGCATTTTTATCTAACTGGTATAACTTCAGCAATTTGAAAAAATGTTTAGCTTGAAACATGCTTTCAGAAACATCCTTCATTGTTGAGATACCTTATGTTTCCAAAGGAAATTAATTCACTGTTAAAAAATCATGAACCAAACAGTGCAATTTCTGGCTTTTAGAACAGTCAATATGCTAAAGCCTTTTAGCTGCTGTTTTTTTATTGGTTATTTGGTGAAGTGGTAACTGCTCTAGCTTTGCTGTGGAATAGCTGCTTGTAAGCCTTCAGAGAAAAGCAGGAGGAATTGAGTATTAATTCCTAAAATGAATACTCTCCCCTGCGGAATGTATGACCTTCACGGGAAGGAGTCTCTGCAGCTCTAGGGAAGAGAGACTTAGGGGTCTGAAGCAGATAGTGATTTGGGAGTAGGTGTAGAGGTAATGTGAAACCTGAAACAGAGAGTTTGCTATGTGCTTATTGTTCCTCAGCCTTTGTTGTAAGATCAAGGGAGGTCTATGGGGAGTTAAATTCAAAGGTTTACTCTTAATCGAGAAGCTGAGTCTCCTTTTCCTTCTTTTCTTAGGATTGAGGGTAGCTGGAGAAAGGGAAACATAGGAAGCTCGTTGGTCCTAGTAGACTTTTTTGCCTTCTCAAAGGTTGTCAAGCTACTGAGGGTAGATTTTCCAAATGCGTTAGAGCAATTCTGCACTCTGTTTGAGTGATGAGGTGCCACTAAACCACAGTGAGCTGCGTTAGCCTTGGCAGAAGTTACTGGTCCTGAAGATGGGGAAGTCAGGATGTGAGATACGAGAACAGCCCTTGGTCTCAGCTGTGCCGTCTTGAGGAATCTTTTTCCTAACTAACATTAGCACATTCCAGAGAATGAGGAAGGTGAGGATATCCTGTTAGTCTGTCTCCAGAGGTGGTTTTGGGAGCTAGGTGGGGGAAATACGGTGATCAGAAGGTTTTTCACTTCCAGATTTGTGTTAGGTATAAAAGTCTTGTTCTGGTTTAACTGAAGTATCCCTAATAGTAATGAATGCATTCTGAGAATATTTATGCTCTGAAATCTATGTGTGCCCCTTGAAATTTTTTTGGAAATACTGTGACTGAAGGGCACAGAAGTAACTGGGAGTGGACTTGAAGCTTAAGAATTGGTTGAGATCAGAGACATGATTATGATTTAGATTAATTAAAAGGAGGATTATGTTTGAATGTGAAAGTCAATCTAGCTCTTTCACTTACATTTCTGACCTGTGTCAGAGATGTAGGAGGCTTAGAAGGTAGTCTCCAAACTCTGCAGTATGCATCAATTGCCCAGTACTGACCCCAGGGTCTGGAGGTTTGCAGTGAACCTCCCCAACTTTATGTGAGAGGAGCTTTACAGAGGAGACAGAAAGTACTTTGTTATTTTTTAAAGTGCAGTATTTGCTGTACTACCTACACTGCAGTAAAAACTAAAAATGTATTAGAAGACTGTTATTTTCAAACAGCCAAAAGAAGATGGTGGTGTTTGTGTGTCTTGTGTGCCAGTAGTTCTCTTATTCCAGCGTTGTTTTTTCTGCCTGTTGATTTTCCTCAGTTACTTCAGACTGACAAATCCAAATATGAACCCTTTCTATTTCAGACTTGCAGAAACTTGAACTCTTGCTTGAACTCTTTTTACAGGTCCAGCGTCTACCATTTCTTCACAGCTCAAACATGGCAATGGATATTTTGAGGGGAAATGATGAATCTATTGGTTTTGAGGATATCCTTAATGGTAAATACATTCTGGCTTTAATGTTATGGAAACATTTAAAGGTAAAATTTGGGAGGTGTGAAGTTCTTTGCCTCTACTGAACAAGAGAATTAAACTCCCAAAATACAAAGAACAAAATTAAATCCTAAAAGCAGAGAAGCACTGGAGAAGGAAGGAGAAATCAATGTAATTCAGCTGTAAGTTATGTGGAAATTACTCTGAAATATTGAGCAAGACAGTATTTGCTTATAGGCTGGGTTTCTAAAGGAGTAGATTATTGTGTGTAGGTTGGATGCCTCTTTTCCCAGAAACTTTTAAAGTACTTGTGCAGATTTTGTCAAGCAGAGGCTACAAAGGTTTTTAAGTTCTATAATTAACAAGAAATGTTTGAGAAGAGGTACAGAACTAATGAAACAGATAGTTAGCAGGGGAAAGGCTCCCTCAAATGAACTCAACAGGCTGCAATTGCATGGTAACCTGCTGACTGTTAGTATGTGTGGAATAGAATAAACCCAGCAAAATGGCTTTTGAACAGATATTTCTAGCTGTTACTTAAGGACATGAAGGAGGCAGAGAGTATCATGGAAGGCCACAGGGTATTTTGAAGTGGGATTGGAGAATGGAAATAGCTGGGGAGATAGGAAGCTGGAAAAAATGGAGGAACAAATATGAATCTAGAGGCATGGTGTAAATTTGGGGTTATTTTCTGAGATGGATATACAGGGAGCAAGGGAAGGGATCTCGGGCTATTGTGGTTCCACAGGGGTAGAGCAATGTCAAACATAGTTTGTAGAAATTTGGTTGTTTACCATTGCTCACAACAAGCTGTTAGATTTTTATAGAGTGCTGAGGAGTGAGTGGGTTACAAGGGTTTTTGGTAAGGCTTTACTTATCAGGAAGTGGACTAGATATTTTTGTTGTCACTGGAGGAATCAGAGGCATTAATATGTCTCATTTATGGAAGGAAAACATGATTGATGCACCCATAAAGAAAAGTGTATTTCTTCCAAACAGTCACAACATGTGACTGGCCCTGGGTTTGTTTAGTTGTTTTGTTTTGTTTTTCAATTTTAATTTTTTATATAGAAAAGAAGTTCATACTGTCAGTATTGGTCTCTCATGTGTCCTCTTCACATTCCTTGGTAGCCTTTGAGTACAGTGGTTAATGTCAACCATACTTTACAGAATGGAGGAAATCTCAGAGATATTTACGGGTGTAGAATTTCTGTGAAACTAGGGAATTGGGTGGAGAAGAGAGACCTGGAGTATGGCCCAGCTAACAGAGGGGAGGACTGTGAGCTCCTGTCGTGCAGAGAAGTTGTGTTGGAAAGAGGGGTAGGGCAGCTATGGAGAAAAGCTTTAGTCAGACTTGAGTTTTCTCAAACGCTGAACAGTTGGCATAAGCACAGCTGGAGCCTGTGCTTATGCAAAACTGGTTGGTTTTACTTGAAATGTGTGTGTCCTTATGACGAGCTGTCCTTATTCCACAATATATGTGTTTGTTCTCTGATCAGTGCTTGGACTAGAGGATTCTGAGTTACTGATCTGCACTCTGCAACACTGTCAAAAATCAGTCAAGTAACTGTTGCACTAAGCATTATAATTCTTCGATGTTGTTAGAATTAAGAGGTGTGCACCTTCATTAGTTTTTGTTGGGTAAAGGCCTCATGCTGTCAACTTTTCTTTTTCCAGATCCTGCCCAAAGTGAGGTTATGGGAGAGCCACACATGATGATGGAGCACAAGCTGGGTTTATTGTAACAAAATATACTTCACAAAAATGTTTTGTGTGTCTTTCTAGAGCAGATCTAAGTACATGGTACTAAATTGACACTCACAGTGTTAAGCAGACCTAGTTATCACTTGCCTTCCTTAATGAAAAGGCACATTAGGTGTTTAAAGTCTCTTAAATTGTTCTGTGCTTGTTATCAATCATACAAATGTCCTGTAACTAGATAGTTTAAATAATGCCTTTTCATAAACTGCTCAGGACAATAGCTTCTTAAATATGGAAATGCTATATATGTATACCAGAAATTCCAAAATACCCAGGCATTTTAAAACTGACTACTGTGCTAAATGCATTTAATATGGGAAGAGGAAATCTATTTCCGTTGCATAACTCTTTGTTCTTGAAAATTTCCATACACTTTTTAAACTATTGAATAAAAGTTTGCTATAAAGGCTGTTGTGTTACAAAATATATTTAATCCCAAATCAACAATCTCTTATCCATGACCCAGTGTTGTCCTTTTATCTTTAAAGGTCTTTTACTTCGACATTTTCAGTTACGTACATTGTATCCCTCTCTTGACAGCTATTTGAGTGAGCTGTTAAACTTTTGTGTAGAACTGGAAATACTGCTGTAAGAATGGGGTTAAAGGTTAGATTTTTTTCATGTGTTGTCCCTGAGAGGGTATTTTGGTTTCCGAAAATAGAAGCAAGTTCCACTTGGGGTATAAAGAGATGTTTTAAAATCTGTTTGAGTATAATCCATAAGAGCACTCCCAGGTCTAAGTATTTTAGTATTAAGAAAGAATGCAGAATTATGAAAGTACCTAATAAAGCAGCTGCTGCAGTAAGAACATGAAGATATGGTAGTTTAAATACGGAAATAAGTATTTGTGGGTTTACAAAAATCAGATCTTAATTAAGGAAGAATGAGAGATTTATACTTAAATACACCTTTTAAAGGAGCACACTGTGGAAGGGTTTTTGTGTGCCTAAGTGGTTTTATTTATTAAATTCAGGATTGTAACAACTATTTCTGGTGTCATATGTGTATATGTTATATCAATCCTGCAAGAGAGCTAATACAATGTAGTATATCAGGAAAAAAAGTCTGTGGTTCAAAAAATGTGATCTGTTGTCAGAAATTAATAACTTTAAACAGTACTTCTAAAACAGGAACTGTCTTTATTCAGGAGGTTTTAATGACTTGGTTAAATTTAATTAGTGCTCTGTTGTAGATAATTTTAGCAGAAATGTTGCTATAAGCCTCTTTCCACAACTGCAGACATCCTTGTGCTTTTTAGTGGGCTTATAGCTACTAAAAATTCCCTGTGTGGGCCAAAGCCTCTAGCTTCTGTCCTGTAAATTTTATAGTGCGTTTATGTGTAAAACATTGCAGCATTTTGAAAACATTAAGATGATAGTATGACTCACTTTAGTGGTGGTCTTATTTGGTTTTATATTTAAACTTGTTTCATTTAAAAGGGAAGCTTCTAAAATTTTCTTTCACTTGAGACTTGTAGAGATTAGAGGCTTGTGCTATGCAGTACAAACTGTTTAATTTGTTGGGGTTTTCTTTTTCCTTAAGGAGGTTAAACAGAGAACCAATAAATTGAACATGGAAGCGTAGACCTCCTCACATTTTTGTTTTCTACAGCTCTTCTTGTCCTTCTGTGAGTTGATGGTCTTTATTAAATATCACAGTTGGCTGCTATTTTGTAATTGGCAAGTTCCTCTGCAGTTTTGTGTAAAGCAAACTAAACTGCTATTATAAAGCAAGCTTGGGATTCAGTAGGCTTTGTACTGCTCAAGGTTCAGGCTAGAAAAGCTGAGGGATTACATTGCCAGGTCTGGGACAAGTTAAAGGTGCTTGCATTGATTTTTAGGTGGTCTGCCATCTTAGCAGCACTGTTCAAGAAAACAGGGAACCATCCAACAGTCGGACACAGTTACTGGTACCTTACAGCTCCCCACTTCAGTGTATTGAGCTGGCTGGCCTTTCCTAGTGTTGGCTGAAAGATGGATGCTGTTGCACCTGAGCAAAACTACATTAAGACAAGTAATTTACTAGAGTTTCTCATTAGTGCCGTGTAAAACCAGAAGCAGATTAGGAGGCTGCATGCAATTTCTGGGTGGTTTTGTTCAAGGATTAGTATACTTTGTAACAATGTTGGGTGAGATCAAACCATATTCAGAGCCAGGAAGTTGCATTGTTCATTATGTCTGTAAGGAAGCTAATCCTAGGGGTTAGCCAGGCTGGAAAGCAAGTAGTATGTGTAAGAGGTCCGTGTAGAATTTATGCTGTTAGTAGAGAAATGGAGTCAAGCAGGACTGAGGCAAAAAGCTTTTGAGGTAAAAAGGAAGGGTTACATTTTCTCAGTGCTGCAGGGGCTTGAGCTGTGGACTGGGCTTCCTGCCCCAGCCCATTCTTCCCATTCTGTATAAGCCTCAGTCTTGTAAAGCAGGTGCTGCACAGAGCAACTCACAGAGACAGCTGAGCAGGGTGTGCTGGGCACTGGAGCTGGGACAGATCTGGCCTGGGGAAGGGGAGGAAGGCACTTCCAGCTCTGCTGCTCTGGCAGATGCAACACAAGCCCCCACCATGACTTCTTGCAGGTAACAGTGCTGTCCCTACTCTGCAACTCCCCGCCTCCTCTTGGTGCTGATTTTCAGGGCAGCATCCTTTCCTCTCCCCGGGTGCAGGAGGGAAGCAAAAGCACATATTCCTGCTCTGCTGTTTGCTATAGGCATAAAAAATAGATGATGCCATAGTGCTGCTCCTGTTTACACCAACAATCCTCTACCAGTCATACCATTGGCCATTTGTCAAAACAAAATTTAAAAGCACAAGAACTACACATGCAACAGAGTTTAAAAAAACAAACTTTATTATTATGTCAAAATAATTTGCATTTATACATAATGAAATTATTATAAACTTAGAAGATTTTTCTTTAATAATCTGATGTGTATTAGTACTTGATTCCTCAGCTTGCACCATGCAAGGCATTTTGAAAATACAGTTCATATCCTCCATGTGTTTTGACCTCAGTTTATAGCAGTTCTAAATGCTCCATCTACCAGAAATACTTTGCAAACAGCATGTACTTTCTGCAGTTAAATCAAATCATAACAAAGCCATTCCTGAGGTGCAAATGCTTGTCCTCAGCTGGGCTGACACAGCACCACTGTGGAAGTGACTGGCTTTGTTGTGAGCTTCCAAGTGCTAGAAGAGGTGTGCACTGAAGAAGAGCAACTGAAGGTATGTGCCCCTTCTGCATTTGTTTTTTCTTTTATTTCCAGGCAGTTTTGTGTGAAACAGTTAATTTCATAAAGCCTTACATAACTGCATAATGAAGAGGCATGGAAGACAATGTAATGTTTGTGCTAAAATCCTTTACATCAGTGTTTTCTTAATCTCTCTACAAGAACTCATTATGTTTTGGACCCACTGGTTATTGTAGAACTCAGCTCATGTTTCCAACAAGTTGGCATTAAGCAATTTTATTTTCTGGCTTTTGTCTAAACTACCGACAGAAGGCTAATGTTCTTTAATTGCCAACATCAGTCTTGGGAGTTCAGGACATAAGTGTAAGAGCTGGCTAGAGGTGTTAACACTTTCCCTCTGGCCTGGATAAATGGCCCTGTTTTCACCTGTGATGAGCAGATAGTGGTCTCCTGAATATTGTAAGCTCTCCCTTTAACTTATTTGAACCTTATTCCAGGGTTCTCTGTGATTATGATACATAACTTGGAGAGAATGCAATCATTCAGTTATAAAGGATCTATAAAAGTATCATCATGATTTGGTATTACTATTTTTTGGTGCAGTACCACTGAGAAGTTCTGTATGAGTCTCTGTTCATAGGATGGATATCAGTAAGCAGCTCATCAATACACAGCACATGCTATGTCTGTCTGCATTTTTATCCTATGCTGTGTGCATGTGAAGTCATTGTAGTTGCTCTCCTAGAGGTTTCATTCTCTAGATGGCAATCACTTTACATTGTTTTGCCTTTTTTACCTGATCTGTTCTGGGGAAGAGGCACACACAACACTGAGAGACCAGAACAGTACTGGCTGTCAAACTCTTTAACAAAATCAACAGATGGGAGTGGTCCTTAACATGGTGTTATATTCACACTTCTACTGTGCTGTGCATTCCAGAACCTAATACTCAGGATAATTTCTACTTAAAGATCTGAAGAGAAAAGGTGAGGAGTCAGTTCAGAAACTGATTCCTAGGTTTGGCAGTCTCACAGGTTTGCACTGGGTCCCTGGGCAGGTCACTTGTCCTCTCTGGTAATTTCTCTTTATGCAACAGAGAGGATAGTAACTATTATGGAAGGATGTTTTGAATAGCATTTGTAAAGTGCTTTGAAGATTAGAAGTGGTGTTCAAGTGCTCTTAAATTATGCTGCATTTGTTGCACGATGATTAGATTCATGATTCTGATTTCGTCACCTTATTTCAGAGTTGTTGAAAAAATAAAGACCTACAGGTAAGAAATGCTATCACAGCTTTTCACTAGAAGAAACATTTAAGCCAAGTACCAACTTAACTAGAAAACAAGAAATATCTCTGGGACAAAACAGAGATGTCTGTACGCAGTCCTTAATGTATGGAAAATTATAAATGTGCGATATGGCTTCTTCAAAATGTAGGTTTAGGCTGAACTTCACACTCTGCAAGATAGACATTTTCTGACAGTTCTGTGTGAAAATCCATTTCAAGAACTAAGTCACAGGCAAGGTCCACACATGTTAAACACAAACACTCTGCTAGCTGCAGAACAGTAAGTGTACTTACGGCAGGTGTAAGTACTGCCTCCAGTTTGCATTCTGAAAAAAACCTATAGTTTAGTAATTTTAAAACAGTTTGGGGGCTTCACTGTTAAGACAGGCCTTTCAAGATGTACACAGTGGACCACATCCTCAGCTGGCACAATCTGCAATGGCTTCAGCAGTATTGCCAGCATCCTCTGGGTTGCTAAATTTATCTCTGTCATCCAGCTTAGAGTGATACAAGAGGTATCACAATCTACAGCTAACATTCTCAAACTTGAGAAAGGGTAAGTGGAAAAAGTATCATCCTACCTTTTTTTTCTCTTCATGCTGAAGCAGCATTAATCTAAATTGCCAGCCTATTACCACAGTTAAGAGCTAGGTTTAGTCATGTGCTAAAAAGAGACTGGGTATTGAGTGGTACCAATTTAGTGCTTATTGCCGTGGGGCCACTTGGAGATTGTGTTGTGTTATCTCTGTGGTTTCTGTGTGACATAGCGATCTCTGCCACTGCATGTCAGATTAGAAATCCCAGGTATGTGCATCCTTTGTTCAACTATCAGCACTCTCTATGCTGGATACTTCTTCAGGTACCAGCAGAGCCAAGTCCTCCCCATTCCAGCTTGTGCACAGAAGCCAGCTGTAAGACAAAGATAAGACAGGTATCTTTAGCTGAGATAGTTCAGTCTAGCATGCTGATACAGCAACAACAAACACACAGGACAGCTCGGTGCAGCCATCCTCTGTGTCACAAAGCTGGCGATGTGTGTTAGTAAACAAAAGCAATGACACTATTTGCCCTAATTACACAAGTCGGACAATACCATTACTGCTGCCTTTGAGCACAGTACTAAACTACTCTGCCTGTTACAGACCAGAACAACTACCCTTTCTGCTCTCCAGCTGTAACACTGCATGGCACACTAAAAGGAAAGGTGCAGAGAAAGGGTATTCAAAGGGTCAGGTATCTGAAACTAATGACAGAAGGTAAAGTAAAACAACTTCCAGAAATTTATGGCAATGATGTACTGTAGTAGATTGCAAGATGGACTGATTGATGGTAAATAGCTGGTAAACTGAATGATAAACTCTACCTTTTCTGCAGTAGAGTTGGCTTTCTTAATATACACTTTGTCTACTTACAATGAACTAAATTAAAGATGATATTTAATAGAACAAGTACTTACTGTGACTTCATTAGTAAAACTGAATTTCTTAACTATTTTATTACTTTACTAGAAAGTATTCTTCTCCTCACACACTCAAGACCCCTTTGCTTCAATTCCCTCAGGTCTAAGACATATCTTAAATTACCATTAGTAAAGCTTTTCTGTAAAGACTGTGTAAGGAATTATAATGAAGCAGGAATAGTCTTGAAATTATGTGAAATGTTCTAAATCGATAGCATTATCACTGCCTATTTAAATCTTAAAATGCAGCTGATGAAGAGATAAAAGGTGACTGAGGTGAAGTTTAAGTATTGGGAAAAAATATAGAAGTCTCCAGCCAGAGTGCCACTCTCTTAAGAAAAACATCTTTTCCCCAACTGTAAATCTATCTCATGAAAATGGATTTTTCTGTCATTTAAATTTTTTGTTTCAGCATTCTAAAAAGAAGTAACTTATACTGGAAATAATGTAAAGTGATCTTTGCTTTTGAGTACTCATGAATGGTACTTCACCATCCATATTACTAGATAGTCATTAGAATGATTAGACACAACTGCTATTTTTTAAACATGTTTAGAGTTTTATTCTTCTGGGCTTTAAAATCTTTTACAGATTTTAATGGCACTGGATCACAAGGTACCCATGACCAAAGACCAGGAGAGATAGCTTTCCATTAAACCCAGTGGTGACTGTCATGTTTATAACCCTCATTAGCATCTAGAAGAGCTCAGATTGCAAAATTAAGCTCATGTCTTTCATGTGATCTGTGGGAAAGGCTTTCCAGGAAGAAAGACCACAAAAAGGTCTCAAACCAAGGGAGGGCACACGTGCAGTCAAGGGTATGGTGCATCCCATTGGCAGTACATTCAGGATAGGCTTTAGTTTGGGTGAAATTCACAGCACAGAGATGAGGGACCGTAGCTGGATCACGGAAAAGGTGTGAAGCTAGAGCCATTACAGCACACTAGCAGGAAAGTTAGTTATAGGAAAGTTTTGAGAACTACTGCACTAAACTATTCAGCTTCAATTCATGTCAAAATAGAAATTACTGGCAAAGGCAGTCAGAAGAACCCTCCTGATCCATACTTACCATAGAACAGACAGTGGAATTACACAAAGGCCTGCTGATAGAAGGAAGCTGAAGCCTGAAAACCATGCAACAGTAGTTGCATAAATAATATTAAAAACTGAAATTGACATAGTGGCGGCCACAACTTCTAAACAGGCAATACAAGCAAACACAGCACCTGCCAAAAATAAATGGGCAAATATAAAATCTCTTCAAAGTTCTGAAGTTTTTAAACATGGTTCAAAAGGTACATCTGTTGACAGTGTTTCTGCAAGTATGCAAATTACAATCACTAGAGCATCATACTTTGCTATTAAAGTGTCTTCTGTGGCAACTCCTACAAAATGCTAGTTCTTTTAAATGAACAAGAAACCAACAAAACAACACATTTTGTTGATAGAAACTATTTTTCTTTACTATTATTCTGTCACCATGCCTACTTTCTTGCATTTGCTTATCACATGAAGTTTAATCTGTTCATCCTCACTAACCCTGTTTTTTACATGCCCATCCTTTACCCCTTCAACTTCTCTTCTTCATTCTTACTTTTCCCTTTCATGTTTCTTCCTTCTCTAATCTTCACTCTTATATGTGCAAAAGACTAATTCAACAAGGACTACTGGTTCTGGTTCTTAAAACCACTGCCTTCTCCTTTTTGGAAAGAAACAATCAACATTTTTGGACTGAAGTACCCTTTAGAGTGGGGTCTTTCCCATCAGTGTCCTGTTGAATACATTTTCCCAAGCTGCATTCATAGTCACAGGACCATAACCAAAATCACACTAGGTAAGCAGAAAAGGATGACAAGAGGCAACCTGATTCCTGCATCAAATTACTCAAGTAGCCAAAGCCCTGAAGAATGCAAGAAACTCAAGAACCAGAAACTCAAGAACCAGAAACTCAATACCAGAGGTGTATTTTAGCCTAGCTAGTACAAAGAGATCTTTGTTTTAGTGTATGAAGATTAATCTTTTAAAACATAACTCAGGAAATATTTCTAGAAAGTATGTATTTCCCAAAATGTAGAAAATACGCATTCCCCAAAAGCAAAATATGGGGTATTAGAGCCATATTTTGAGGCCTGACATGCTTTTTTTCTGTGTTCTATAAGGAAATGACTTTGAGAAGTATTATGTTACATTTCTTGGGACATGTTTAGGTGACACAGGCCTGAAGCTGGGCTCCTGCTCCATAGCTGAGGATCTAAGTCTAATTGTTTCCAAGGGCTATGAAGATTGACTACCTACTGCTTGCCTTTCTAAATTAGTGAGAAAATGACTAAATAATAGAAACATATCTTTCTCTGCATGCCAAAATCTTGTGAATGGAGAAGGCCTTGTGAAATCACACTTGTATAAATCCTGAGCATTCTTTTGCTTCAAGTTCCCCACGGTCTTTAATTTAAGAACAGTATTTTGTTTGAAGCTTGCAGTAGTTTTTAACACAATGTTGTTTATATTAAATTCAGAACCAGAAGCCATTAATGTCAAGACACAGGCTCATATTATACAGAACTTGAAAGAAAAGTCTTAAAATTTTCTTGAAAGAAAATCTTAAAATACCAATACAAATCTGTGTGTTTAAAGGTAAACTTTGTGCATCGCTGTTCTGAAGCAACATATTATTTTATTGTTTAAAAACAATTCTACTTACCCTGTTCACCAGTGAGAACCACTTTTGACAGCATGGATCGGAGAACAGGAATAGGCATAAAGCAGAACAAAGATGGCACTCTCACTGTAAAGCAGCCATGAGACATTGAAGTAATTAAAATCCAGGATTTTACAAATATCTTGCAACTGTATTAGTCATGTACTTTTGAAGACTTAGTTCCCCAAACAGTAAAAGGCAACAGAAAACTCAGACTAGATGTGCACTGAGACACAATTATCCAAGAACAGAGAAATTAATAAATCAAATATAATTCTATGGCACAAAAACCAAATCATAAGTAATTCCATTGTTTCTCCACACAGTTCATCTTTTAATAAAATCCTAGGTCAGTCTGATCAACCATTTATATTTTACCTCTCTATGACCCTTTCAAGGTGATACGTTCAATATCCAACACCTGCATTCACTACAGGTAACACAGCAGTATTTTCATATACATTGTTGACCATGGAACAACTGGTTCTGAACTCACCTAAGAACATGAGCAGGGTAGTTTTGGCAAAGGCAGCCATGATCATTCCTCCAATGTAAGAAAACATCCCAATAAAGACAATATAAATGTCTTTGAGACATTTGGAAAATAAGTAAACTCCTAAAAAGCTGGTCAGCGAGACAGAAGTGAATGCAGCTGCTCCGTATCCAATGTATACTTCATTCCAGCAGAGCGGCTCATCCAGTTCATACAGTGTAAAAAGTGAACTCCCACCCAGCACGGTAAACAAATAAGTCATAAATGTAAAAAGTAACACAATTATTAAAATTCTTTTTTTGTAAGGGGCAGTTTTAAAAAGCATGTACACTCCAGAAAATGTCTCCCTAAAAAGTTCTTTCCAGGATACTGGTGCTTCATGCTGGAACTGAGATACGCCCACGGTATCTTCCAGAAAAAATACAATATAGATGATATTAATGACATGGAGCAGAGATGCTATCACAAATGTCCATGCAAAGCCTATTCCTCTTAGAAAGTAGCCAGATGACAGTCCTGCCAATCCAGATACAACTCCAAAAATCAAATCCACTACAGCTATTCGTGTTGTTTTCTGCTTCTCATCATGACACTCCTCTGCTATGTAAGCAAAGCCTCCTCCAAGGAAAGTTGCTAGACTCCCAAACAGCCCAGTAATAAATGCGACTGCAAATAGGACAGAGAGTGACAAGGAAAAATATGATATTGCAGTGAAGCTAATACCAGAAATCAAAGCTCCCATTGATGGTAAAACTAAAGACCTTTTGTGTCCCTGGCGATCCCCATTAGCTACAATGACAAAGGCAACTGTAAGGCTGGGAATGGCCCTAGTTAAGTCCAACTGCATATTAAAAACAGAGGCTTTTTCTTGAACTTCCTGCAAAGAGAAAATAAAAATAATTGTAAATACTGTAATATATTGGGAAAAAAAATCTGTAACAATATTACATACATAATTATTAATATGCAATACAATGAATATCACTGTATATCTTAATATATTATAAATTATACTATTATAAAACATAATACATGCAATGTAGTTTTATAAAATTATATGACATTATGTTCTACTAGGCTATAATAAAATACATTGCAGACTTTCGTAGTTTGATCTTCAATATTCCTCAAACATTTCCTGATACATTTTAACCCAAAACTTAATGCTCAAGACACAGTCTTACTAGTATTGCTGACAGAGAAGTTTCAATGGAGACAAGAGAACAATCCTTTTGAACACACACTTACAAGAGCTGTAAGTACCTTTAACTGCAAGTATCTCCTTCAATACAGGGTATGGCAAAAGGGCACTGGGCTATTTTAGTACTACTCAAATCAGTAGTAAACCAGTCATCGATTAAGGAGCACAGGAGATCTCCCTCCTCACAGAAGATCATTTTTCCTCCTAAATAATTCTACTGAAGGGGTTACAGAAGACAATTAATGGACTAGAGCACACTGTGCAAGTAAACAAATCATGATCTGCTCTGACATCTCACTGTAGAATCTTAGTACTACTCCTATCAATAACAATAACAAACAAAAATGTGAAATACAGCTTTAAATATTATACTGATTTACAGGTATATGAATTAATGGATTTTACAAATACTGTAAAGCTCTGAAAAACAACCATTTAACAGAGCATGAATGGCTGCAGAAAAAAAATAACTAAAGGATGTTTAATGTAAAAAAATAAAATTGTTATGAAGCCAGCTGCTAAAGGACACTCAGCAAGCTAATTCAGATCTTGTTTTTAATGCATAGATGCAGACCTGACAAGACAGCAGCCACAACAGCCTTTTCAAAGACAACCACCTGATCAGACAGCAGGGGAAAAGGAAGCAACTTTATTCATACAAACCCTTTATACTAGCTAAGATAAAGTTTCAGATCCAGAGAGTAAAGTCATGCTGACAGTCTTCTTGGAGTTTTCTGAGGCATAACACTGACTTGGGCAGGCACTGTGCTCTTCAATCAGCAACAGGTACAGTTGTGCAAGTCTGCCCACACCATTCAAGCCATCTATACTCCACGTTTCAGGTGCCTCCTTTGTAGCTAACATAATCCTGAGTAGCATCCAACATGATGAAAACCCCCTAAAACTTACAGGAATGTACTTTGGGCAATTTAAAAAGCTGCTGAATGCTTTATAAATTCATATTTATATTTACAGGCAAAGACCATGAGTTTCTAGTTCAATCTCTTCCTTTGCTTACAAGATACCAGGTTTTTATTACAAGAGGAAAATTCAACTGATCCTGAGATTCTCAAGGAAAGCCTTCAAAATCCCCAACATTCCAAAGTATTTTGCTCCTTTCCCTTATGGTGTCTGACTGCCTTAGCATTCATGACATCCTCTCCACTGGCCAGCAGTGCTGTCACTCTGGAAGGGTCAAAACCATGAAGACTGAACAAACTGAGATGGAAAATGTTATTCTGATCTTTAACTCCTCTGCTGCTGACAAAGAGAACTCTGTATAGTTGCAGACATCACTGCTTTACTAGGATTGTCTTGTTAAAAGACATGAGCATCAAACTAATGCTACTACATTAAAAATAAAATTAAATGCTAATATGTATCATCTCAACTGTCCTAGGTTACAATGTAAATATGGGCCCAAAGCTATGTATTCCATCACCATCTCCATGAACTGTTGAAAACAGGAGGCACAGTGTTTTCTTGTCTCCTCCCCCNCCCTAACGAGCAGGGTGTCAGGTTGTATTCTGCCTTTGTCAGAGGTTTTTCTTTTGTATTATTGTATATACTTTACTTGTTTTCTATTGTATTATTGCATGTACTTTACCTTTTTCTATTAAATTGCATTTCTGACTTAGAGTTTCACTGGTTTTTGCTATCAAACTAGCACATCAACCCACATTAACCACATAATACAAAGATTATTGCCAGACCATAATGAAGTGTAAAACTGAAAGAATGAAAAAAAAACAAACTTGGGTTTCCTTGTTTTGGAAGAAGCTGTGCAACACAAAAAACATGGCTACACATCCAGGTACTACACGTCAACATGAACTTGCTGAGATAAAAAACTTGATGTCTACTGAAAAGAAGACTACGGACATAAGCACAGGAAAAATCCATTTAGAGTGTAAGGCATGCAACTGCCTGCTCTATGGTTTTATAAAGTCAAAGGAAAAGAAAATAGAAAACGATAGGTCAAATCTTCAGCTGCTTTAAAATCACATAACTCCATTAAATAATCAATGGAACTACATATATTTGAGGAGAAAGGTCAAGTTTTTTAATCTGAAAATTCACTCTACTCTGAAAATTACTCATAGTGTACAGGAAAAGATTTTAAAATCACCTATTTCAAAATTAAAAGAACAAAAATGAGTAACTTATATAAGGATTAAATTAAGAGAGAAGTGCAGCACCTAAGATTGAACAATATGAAGGACATGATAAACTCACAGTCTTATGATTATCTTATAATCATAAGTGAAACTATTACTGAGTAGCAAAGGAAAAATAATAGATTGAATAATAAATCAATGAGATCATAAACAGTGTTTAATGATTAATAATACAGCTCTTTCTGACATATTAAAAAAACGGATTATCCAAGTTGGTGATCAGAATGCTTCAGTTTATATTCAAATTACCTTTAAACTCACTTTATTATGACTATTTTTTTTCAAATTGTAAAAATTCATTAATCTAAATTCTGCAAAGACTAACCATTTTGAATTATAGTCTACCTTTTATGCAGGCTCAAAGTGATTTTTGTCTTCAATTTCCTTTTACATTTCTCTTTGAAATAGGTGAGATTAGTATAAAGCTTCTTCATTCTCAGAACATAACTTTCACTAAATTAACTCTTAAGAGAGATGTTCTTTTAAACATTAATGCTAAAGAGGGCCTCACAGCAAAAGTTACATCATCTATAAACCTAATTCCGTTAGGAAGGTCTTGGAAAATCCAGACCACCTACTTCACACTTCCTCGCAAAAGGGTTTGGAATTAAGTTAATGGATCTACCCTTTGGCCCATTCACAGGACTATTACTCAGCACAGAGGCCCATTTTCACTTAAATTAATACGTGTTTTGAGCACTTAAATTGTTATGCTATGGTAACAAGTGTGGTATAAAAATGCAGCAAGGCATCCAGACAAGAGTGTATTTGTTCAAAAGCTCATGCCCTACTGGCAATTGCTGAAAAGCAGGGAACAGAAATTTGGCAGGAAAGGGAAACTAAGAAGTTCTGTTAGGAATTATTCAGCCGCTGTCTTGAAGGACTCATGTTCTCGAATTTGATATTCAAGAATATCAAATTAATTATAATTTGTAAACAAGAGACCTGTAAAGTGTGAATATGCCATCACATCAGAGATGTTATCTAAACTTCAGCTGAAATTAAGCACTCTGCTTCAGTGTTTTCCTGGGGCTCCAGAAAAGAAATATGAAGTCTTATATCTTGAACCATAGGTGATGGCAATTTGAAAATCAGGTTGAATTTGAGGGGGTTGCAAAATGCAAACATGTATTTGAAATACTGATTTTTTTTTTGCTGGGCTCTATGCTTAGAGAAAATAGCCAGATACAGCATCAAACGGGGAGCTAATACTAAAGAAAACACTTTTTGGGAGTACCATACAAGCATTACTCTGACAATAACTGGTAACTACCTCCATGGGTCAGCCCAGAAGCTATGTTGGAACACAGTTCTATTGACCTTTTTACTTCCACATTCTTTCTACTAAGACCAGCTTCTGTAACATGACAAAGGACATAGGCCACACTAAAAGTCCTGAATTATTTCTTTGATCACCTTCACTGGAAGCCAGTACCATTAACAATCTCCTTTTATATATGACAGATGAGGCAGATAAGCTCAGGTGTTCAGTCCTGCACATGTGCAGCACATCAGAGATTCAAATATGGGATGTGAGCAAAACTTTTCAAGTACCACCTTTTCAGCAGTGCAAGGGAATGCCAGCTGACTGTTTCTGTAACCCCAACTTCTGTGTAATTTATATGGTGAATCATTTACTTTTCTGACCCTACAGTGGTTTCATCTTTCACTTTATCCAACACAACTGCCAGTTGTTGTTGACAAGTATGGTTCTATTGCACCTCTTCTGAAAATATGTTCCCTCAGCTATTCCCATGGTAGACACAGAAATCATGTGGCCACTGAGTGTGCCAGAGCAGTGTACCACTTCAGAGAAAAAAAAAAACAAACAAACAAACAAAAAACAAACCAACATTATAAAAGCAACAACCTCAAAACAAGAGATAAACTTTCTGTTGAATCAGTACCCCACTCAAATCCAAACCATAACCTGTAACTGCAGAACTGTGAGATATGGCACATGGGGTGAGAGGGGAAAGGGAAATGGATAATGATCATCTCTTCTCCTGGCAGCTCACAGGTAGCTCTGCTAACACTGGAAGCGCAGTGGAAGTACCACTCAACAACCAGCTATCCAGCACACTGAACCATGCAAAAGTGCTAAAAAGGTAACTGACCATGGGATCCTGTCATCTTAACATCCTTGTATTCCAACAAGGCAGACTAGTACTCTGAATAACAAACCATCAACTGTATTTGATCATGCAAAGATCAGTTAATTTTTTTCTCACATTTTAAAACCACAAAAATTTATATTTTAATTTCCCCTGTTCCTCGTTCTTGTAATTCCTCTGAAATACATAAATTTTATGCATATATGTATAAGCTAGATCCTATTCCTCAAAAGTACAGGACATTTGTTAAACTTCACATGGTTACAAAGAACAGTAGGAGCCTCGGAGACAACGGGTGGCTCACAAACACAACAATGGTCGTGGGAGGAGGAGCCTCCATCTGTACTCGCAGTAATGTCAGCCCAATGCTAATTTGGTCCCCGTTCTCTCAGACGACTTTCAACTCCCGCTAAAATACGAATTTGTCTCAGCACCTTCCTGGAGACAAATCTCTGTCTTTAAAGCACTATCAGTGCCTACAGCATAACATTAGAGCGAGGAGACAGGTTACAAAGCGAGAGCAGGTTACAAAACTATAGCTTTCCGGAGAGTTAAAGGTTAAGGTTATAAAACAGGAGGTTATACTGAGGCAGCACCTCCTGGCTGCAAGTTTATTTACAGTTATTATTCCTCCCCCGCCACTTGCCTTCTGTTTGATATAAGCCGGGCTGCTCTTATTCTGCTCGCAGTGGCTGACATTGCTGTCGCTCACGTAAGTGGAGTTGTACTCCTGCTCCCACAGCCGCCGGTAGATGAACTGCTGCACCAGCGGGGTCGTCAGGGAAAACGCAAAAATGTAGATGAAAATTACGGGCTCCACGCACAGAACCTTCCTCATTTCTGGGTCCGGGCTTCAAACCCTGCGCCAGAGAACAAACCGAAAGCGCTCAGGAGGTGAAAGCGAAACACCCGAGGGCAGCCGGCACGCTGACAGCCCCATGCGCGGCGGAGAGGCTCCGGCAGCCCCGTCTCGGAGCGCAGCGGCCCCGGCTGCGCCCCCGCCCCGCCGGGCTGTCCCTGCGCACCGGCCCCGTCCNTCCCTGTGCCCGCGGGTGTCGCCCGCCGCGGGGCTTGTCCCCGCTCCGGGGCCGCGCGGGGCTGCTGCCATGGGTCAGGACGCGTCAGCACCTTGGCGATCTCAGCACCTTGGCGATCTCAGCACCGCGCCGCTCCGCGCTCCCCGGGCCCGCGGCGTGTTTGGGCTGCTTACACAACCAGGATCTGCGGGATCGACGGCATCGCTGGCCTCGTTTAGCGCCGCGACCGCGACCTGGAGCTCAGCCTGCGCAGGGGCGAGGTGGCCGAGCCTAGCCCGAGAGGAACCCGCAGCGTGACGCTCCTCCGTGCTGCCGGGCGCTTCGCTCTCAGCTGGCGTAGCTTAGAGGTTCTGTTATAGCTGCTCCCCTTCCGTGAGCTCTCGGCTGGTCAGCGTGTGTAAAAGCAACGTTTGTTAGCCACCAGCTGGTCTCTCATTAATAGAATCATGAAGTTGTGTGGGTTGGATAAGACCTGTAATGTCATGAAGTCTCACTATTAACTCAGCACTGCCCGGAAGAGATTGATCTCGCTCTCTGTGGGTCTGGCTTAGCTGGTGCCGAGTGTCAGGGGAAAGGCACGGGGAAAAGCTGTCCCCGTTGGAACAGCTGCTGGGGCATGTGCTGCATGTCCACACGAAGGGTTGTGCTGGTGCGGAGCCGCAGCTGGGAGGTTTAGATACGGCCTCTGCCCACCTGCTGTACACAGCATACACATATACTGCACTGGCCTCCCAAGACAACACCCAGTAATGATTCTGGCCTCGTCACAGGTGTGGTGACATACCAAGGAGAGGTGACAGAGCTGGGGAGTCCCGAAGGAGCACCTTTCAGTCTGAAATACTGGTTCTCCATTAGAAGCATTGCAAAAAGTCCCTTTTGCTAAAAGCTCATCAGAACTTCAAAGTTTCCCTGATGTATTTGCTCTCCTAAAATAAGAAGAGCAGTTTAGAAACTTCATGAAAATTGAGTTCCTTGATAAAGTGATTTGAAGACATTATCCATGACATGGGTCATATGATGTTGAGCAACGCTTTAACTTGTTCACTGCCATATGACATGTCATTCAGTCCCAAATTTAGGGACAGCACTGGCTTGTCAAGTGTCTCTTAGCATAGGATGAACCCAGCATACAAGCTCAGTGGCCTCGAAGATTTACTTGAGCTTCTTTGGTCTAGCATATAGGCTTGCTCACAGAGGCATACAGGCAGACTGATTCAAAAGAAGTGTTACTCTGGCATGAGATCAGCTTGTAGACACTGGTGTCCTTCTCCTCGACCTGTCCAAGTCCAAAGTCTGACTCATCCTGTGACAGCATTTTGTTTGTCACAAGGTAAAGCCAAAACAATCATGTGAGGCTGCTAGGTAAAAGGGGTTGTTCAGGTCACTCATCCAGCTGTTACCATTTAATTGAGCAGGGTAAAGAAGGGATTTCAAGCCTGTTGGAACTTTCTTTTGTTTCACAGAGGAATATTGTCCAGAGCACTATTAAGTTTCTTGCCAAATCCAGCTGTGCTGAAGAGTGTGTCACTTATGAAGGAACACAAGTGTCCAAGTGCAGTCTAGGTTCCTGGCCAAACTTGTCTTAATGCACAGTTCCTTCAGGACAGCCGTCCCAGTGCCAAAGAGTAGAGCTGTGGATCTGTGTTCTGGAGAGGTCCTCTGCTTCCCTCCTTCCTGGTAGATATGTTTAAGTTTGGGCTTGGGTTTACAGAGCCAAGTGGCTCCAGCAAAGCTGTGATTCAAAAATGTGCAGAAGGCAAAGCTGCAGCCTGAGCTGGTCACCTCGAAGCACCTTTTTACCTTTGTGCAACAGCTCGAAGTCGGTTCATGAATATCTTCCACTGCTGACACAGCATATTCCCCTCAGGCAGGTGCACTGGAAGAGACTTGGCCCTCATTTGTTTCCAGTCCCCTCCACTGCAAGGGAAGCTAAAAGCAGTAGATATGTTTGGACTTTTAAGATCAAGCTTAGCTGGGTGATGCTTGTTCTTTGAAGTTGAGCGTTTCCAAATAACACAATACATGGCAAGCTACCTTACTCTTTCCCCTGCCACCAGTATTCACACTGACCCAAATTTGAGTGCCATGCCCATGAACAGACTTCACAAAGGTCACAGGCACATGATGGCTGCAGCTCTGCAGTTTGCACTGGTTTGCATTTTATGACATCCTCAGTGTGTGAAGAATTGCAGATTCTTTTGATGAAGATGAAGATATTTTGGAGAAATGCTTTGCTGAAATATGTTGCTGAAAACATCATTAGTGCTTTACTAAGTAATATTGACAAGTAAAATGTGATTTTAATTGCCTTCTAAGAAGTCAAGGACTTTCTAAAATTGAGTTGGCTGTAAGTTACTATGTTAACAGTCTACTGAGAACCTTAGCCCTCTACATGTCACTTATGGATTACAGACCAACATTACTGTACTGTTTGTACTAATGTTCAACTCAGGTTTTCAAGGCTATCTTGAGAACAATACTTATCACAAATTTTAAAAAGGAACATGAAAAGGGAAGAGAAGCACATTTGGCAGATAGTTTTGTACAAAATGCAGTTCTGCAGAAAACTTTCATACCCTGTGTTCATGCCCATATGAAGGAAGTTCTCAAAAAATATTGGAGAAAGGAAAAGAGAGCAAGTCATATAATTCTGCAGAGGCATACCTAAGTTTAGATGTAACTGTAAAGGTGTGGGCAACAACATCCCACTGACTTTGTGTTCCTGAAAATGGGGTGTTCTGAACGCCTCTGTCACAGCATCAGCACTACTGCTAACTGTAGACTCCATGCCATATGGCACTTTTTACTCTTCTGAAGTGTTGTGTTGAAAATTTGTGCTTGTTTCAATCCTCAAGCATATGTAAGGCATCAGGGTATGTATATATTTTTATTTTCCTAAATAAGAAAATCTTAATAGAACTGGTGGTCTTGCTGGCCTTTCATCTCATACACCACATAACAGCAACCATTTCTAAATTGTGTGGTTTATTCAGCAGTTTTGCTTTTCTTTTATTTACCTCTTGTACTTGTGTATTTGCAAGTCCTCCTTGCTCATCTCTGATTATTTCATATCTCAGGTTTCGATATTTGCATTGAAAGCCCTTCACACTGGTGGCTTTTCTGTTTAGATGACTCAGTGGAAAAGAATTTAGCAGCTCCCTTCATGCTATGTTCAGGTGCAGCTTGTGCAGACAGCCTTGCTGTGATTTTGCCCAGTCCTAAACAAAGCTACAAGAGCTACTAGGTCTGCTGTGATGGCTTTCAGAATGCTTGAGGATTTGAAATTTATTTAATGCAGCTGCTTGGTTCTGTTTGAGGTGATTTTAGCTTTTATTTTCTTTCCTGTTTTACTTTCAATCACATTTATGTACTAGGCATGTGATAGCTTTTCGCTGTAGATAGCTGATGTAAGTTGTTTTCGTCTGACTGCATTGCTTAATACAGAATTTCTCGTGAGCCGTTTTACAGCTCCAGTTCAGCACCTTAGACGTGCTTTGAAAAACAGCAGGTAGTACTGGCAGTGCTGTGCTGGCTGCCCCTCCCTGTCCCCTCCCTCCGGGGCCGTGTGCTGGGTGGCGACGATCCGCAGCAGCGCGCTGGAGATATCCCTGGCTGCCGTGACTCAGCAAAGTGCTCGTCTCTGCGGTCTGTATTTCACTTCACCCGGTTGCAGAAGTGGATAGAGGCATCCTTCTGCCGAGACGCATCTTTTAATCTGTAACAGCAGGTTTATTTCCTTTTTTAAATTTCCATTTATTTAATGTAAACAGTTCCTTAATGAGGAACTGAAAGTAAGCAGCTGAGGCAGAGCTGGAGTGGCTGCCTCTGAGTCACATGCTGTTCTGTTGCAGGAGGCTATTAAATCTGTTCTTAAAATTTTGCTAGAGCAAAGTTATTTCCCTATTTGCAAAATGAAAGTGCATTTCATTCCTAGGAAGTTGTTGGCACTGGCCGGCTGCATTCCGTTTGCAGAGATAAAGACTCATCATCTACCATTGCCCTCACGAGAAGCAATAGCTTTTTGAGGAGCTTCACAAAGACCAATAAGCAGAATGCAGTGTGTTTAGGATGCATTTAAGCTGAGTATCATCAGGAAGGTGGTGACAGATGACAAACTGTTCTCATTTTTCAAAGTCAGTGAAAGACTTGCTGCTGTTCTCCCAGAGGACCGAGCATCAGGCTTGAGCCTGAGCAGTCTGGCTGAACTCGAGTCACAAAGTCTTCATCACTTGAAGGAGTTTGAATTAGGGTGAGTGAGACTGTGTTTGTACCCCAGACAGGGATTTTATGTGCTTTTTCCAGTTTTAGATTCTCAGAGGAAAAAGAAAACGGCCTCAAAAGTGAACCTGTGAAAGGTTTCAGAGGAAGCAGGACTTCAGTCTGCTTAGCTGTGATTTAGGTGGTAATGGCATTTTTCCTCCACCAATTGACCACCAAAACTATGTTTGACATTCAAAGCAGCAGGGGACACAGTTATCAGTCCTTTTTCCTATCCATCCAAAAATACCCAAATACACCCTTTCCCGGGTTTTCCAAACATCTTCCCCATCTGTTCAGAAAGATCTGCAAAGTTATGTTCAGTATGTCCTGTTGGTTTAACTGAAATATTTTCTTCATTCCTTCCCTTGTGGGATTCTGCTATAAATTTGTGCACATAAACATCACTGGGTATTTATCCTTTTTTTTTTTTTTTTAATCGTTGCAGGGACGCTAGGTCTCCTGGTGGTCTCATAGGTATGATAGAACAGCAGCAAAAAATTTTGTGTGTTCTTTCAGTTTATGACAATACCTGAAGCAGATTTGACATGTACTGTTTTCAGACAAGTGCTTTGCAAGATTTCTTATACAGGAAGATGGGGCAATATTGCTGAAAATAATATGGCACTTTAATCCAGCTTTAGGCATAATCATAAATGAATTTATTCTAGAATAGTGTTGAATGCTATTTATTGCTTCTACAAGGAAAATAAATAATAAAGCAGTTCCATTCCTTTGGAAATTGGAGCTTATGAAGGGCAGGTGTTGAGTTCAGCCAACTGAATGATAAGTGTGAAGGCTCAGGTTAAGCACCTTAAACAGGTCCTTCAGGAACATAATAAACCCAATAACCTGACTATGACACATGACATTCCTGGTTCAAAAATTTCCTGAACTGATGATTCCTGGAAGTGGAGAAGGTATCCTGAGAACAGTCAGCATATGTACTTTTTCTTTAACTTGTTTAATATCTGTTATTTGCCCCTGCCAGTGAAGGGAATTTGAAGTAAGTGGACTTTAGTCTATTTGATGTGGCCATACTTATTTCAGTAGGACTGCAGTGCTGATAGAAGTATAGAGCTAGCATTTAGAAAAGATTTCAGAAAAACTGGGAGCATAAAAATAGGAGCATACAAGGCAAAGGCTGTATGAATTTACAAAAAGGAGAAGCTGCTCAAAAAGATTTGCATGAAGATACACACCTTGGGCTATAACGTATACAGTTAGTTACAGGCAGTTTTGCCCTGAGTTATTCCGCTGTATAAATGTATGAGTTTGCATAACATCCTGGAAAAAAATTCTATATTTTGCATGGGCCTGGGGGTGGTTGTTTTTTCTATGAGAAGGTACAAGAAATTTTCAGATACCTTTGAAAGTGAGCTGAGCCTGCTCAGGAGTTTAATGCTTGCTGAGCTTTTAGCTTACCTCTCCGCTGTGAGCAGCAAGTTTCTCCTCCTGTCTATTTCAGAAACGAGGTTTGTGGTGAGGAAATGGGAAACCAGTTATCAAGTGCTTTTGCATAACAAAGTTGATAGTGACAGTGTGTCTTACAGACACTGAACCTCCTATTCATAATTATGCTGTCTGTTTTCCCTGACTGTATTTATGTGGCATGCCCATGGCTGCTAAAACTGCTTAATGGGAAAAAGAACAGCTAATAAAGCACTTAGGGACTTAATTGCAAAATTAATTTGGCAAACAGAAAAAGTACTGCCTGACTCTTGGAGAACTTTTGTCTTTTTATTTTCTTCTCTGCTGCTGATTCTCAGTGACTGTGTTGTGATGGTTTTCCTCTTTGCAACTCCAAACTCCCTGGTACCCTGTGCACTCCTTTGGTGCATTTTACATCCAACTTCCTACATCCCCTCTCCTCCAACCTCTTTGGCTGAGACCTTGTGATGGCCTTGGTAGCTCTTGTCTCCCTGGCATGCTTGAGGCCTAGGAATACCTGCTGTTATTTCCATACCTTATTCCCCAGCATTGACATCTCAAAGGAGCAGCTGGGCCTCCTTCCATAATTGTTTCCAGCTCTTTACAGGTGTCGGATGAGTGAAGCTTGGAAGCATGAAAAAGAGATGGAAACCAAAGAGCTGTGCTGTTACCAGCAGATCAAGCTGCTCCCCACGAAACCAGCCAGTGTCCTCAGCTTCCCTATCACTTTACAGTTTTTACTCTCTGCCTGTTCTGCTCCGTACACACCCATTTCAACACTGGCAATACAGTCTCTGAATTGAAGTGGTTATGCCTTCTCACACCTTTTCTTTTTGAACTTGAATAAGCTCTGTTTATTCTATATTGACAAGGAAACCCTTTATAAATATAATATTTTCAGCCTGAACTTGCGTGCATTCTCCAGGGCAACATGGGAAAAGTTCCTCTTTCAAAACTGAACATCTCTATTATTTTTTGAAACAAAACCACGTTAGCGAAGACACCACTAAATTCAAGCTGCTCTTCAAATAGATTCATAAAATAGATTTACAATGTAACATACTGTATTCAAGTGTAAATAATGTTTACCTGGGAAAAGCTGGACACGTGAAACAGTGAGTACTTGAAATACCCTCTTTTCCCTCTCTTCTTTTGTTCTAAAGTTTCTGAAGACTGGACTGACATCACAATACTGTTGTTTTATAAAAACCCCTGATAACATTTTGAGAGCTAAATGAATATACACTCATTTAGAAATATCACAGCTTGAAGTTTGTCCTTTCTATTTCAAATTTCCTGACTGTGGCTTTTGTTTAGTTTTTACAAGACTGAACTGGTAGAGAGGCCCCCTTTGTTGCTTGTCTTTGTGTTTCTTGAGGGGCTGGCACTCCTCTGGGGCTCCAGAAGAGCTCTGTCAGTGCAGGAGGTACCAGCCTTGCTCATGTCTGCAACCAACCCACCTGTAAGCTTGGGTTCATGAGATGGTGACAGGTGAGTTGTGTTTCTTTGGCCTGGCTTTTTGGCATGTTCAGAAGATATCAACAACAAATATAACTATTTAAAAGATCTTTACTTACTGTGTGAATCAAGGAGAGATTGATTTGTGATATCTCATCTACACACTCAGCTATTTCATTTTGATCTCTGTAAAAGAGTAACACTTCTGACTGTCACTGTTATTGTCTTCAGGTCTTGGTTTAACAAAAGAGGAAATCCAGTTTTAGCATGCCTCATCCCAAACCCAACCACCAATGCTGCTTTGCACTGATACAATTTATTGCAGATCAGACAGTGTCTGACCAAACCACTCCAATGCATTGCCTAGGTGACAGCCTCAGGCCCTGTTCCTTTGCCCTTTTTTTCATGATGTAACAGCAAGAATTGTGGTTAAAGGTACTGAAACTTTTTCATTAAATTGTACCTGCACTGGCTGTTGCATTTCCTCTCTGGAAATTGTTCCTTGTTGCTGTGAGCAAATTGATCCCATGTTTGCAGCAGATCTGACATGATTGCTGTTGCAGTGTCATTTGCAATTTTCATTTCTTTTGGTTGCATGCAAAGCACAGACAACATGCTTTATGCTGCTCATCAAAGCCTGGATGAAGAGAGGTAAAAACTGGTTGAGGTGGGACTGAGTTGTCTTGGGGGTTCCCATCTCTCTTCTGCCGATGCTGTTCCCTGGACATGTGATATAGACTAGATACCTCATTTTGGGATGATTTGGGGGGGAGGTGAGATTGTCTTCATCCTCATTCTTGCATCGTCTGAAGATTTGGTACCAGTATTTAAACTAATTTGCACTATGTGTGATTCTTCTTTCTTATTAAGATTGGTACTATTTACCTGTCTTTGAAAAGCTGCTGAAATGAATGTAGCCTCAAGTATTCTTTAATTGAGGGTAGCAAAGTACATAATTTTAATAAGTAAGCATCCTGAAAGTAGTGGTTGAAGACTCATTTAATTCTCCATCCTAGTGCAATTCTTCAGTCTAAGTCAAATACAATTTCACAGTTCGTTCATGCTGAACTAAACATAAAATATTTTATACTTTTTCTGTGAAATCACCTCAGACTCTTACAAACTTATTATACTAATTACCTATTCAGTGAGCCCAACTGAAGAAACGTGTATACTTACAGGGTTCAGGGAACACTGAGAGGGAATTATACTATTCCTAGAATTTCAAGAGTGAATTTTGTTTCTAAGCTAGTAGAAAATTCAGCCCAATTTCAGAATTGGGTGGTGTGAAATCCCATAGTAAATGGTGGAAATTTATAATAAAATTTAAGGAATCATGCCTACTACCATACAAGAGAGTGAAGTTCTGAATATTCTTCTTTGATTACATCCATTTCAGTGGGCAGATTTCTTGCAAGAAGCAGGTTTTAAGAGGATGCAGAGAGGGTCAAAACACTGAGGATAACTCCAGCAAATTTAAGAGGAAGCATGTGAGATAGAGCTTCTTTTGCTGCCTCTCCTCCCTTCCCCTTCCCTTCCCTGCCCTCCCCTCCCCTCTCACACCAGTCTTCTGATGAAGAAAGGCTGTTGAAGAGTAACACTATTTTTGAGCAGCATATGGGAGAAAAAAAATTGTTAAAATGCAGTAAAAAAATTCTCCAAAGATGAATTTACAATGGGAAAAAATATGATCAAGGTGGAATTTCTAGACCTATAAGTTCTATTAAAAAAAAAAAAAGGACACACTTTGTGCTATTTCATGGATATTAGCAATAATACCTGTGCAACAAAGGTATCATCACTGCACATAATGGAAGGAACACAATGGATGCAGATTAAGACACAAGTATAGCTATTATAATACATTAATGTCTTCTATAGTGATAAAGGAATTTAGAAAGATAAAGAGAATGGCTGTTGCTTTTTGATGATATATTATTCATTCCCCTTCAACAATGGACATAGTGTAGAAATATCTGAGCAGAATGATGAGGCTGCAGGTAGAAGACAATTGCAATTACTTCAGAAAGGTGAAAAGTAACAGATGCTTTAACAACCCTGGGGAGCACATCTGATGGAGGCAGCTGCAGCTTTGCCATATTAATGTCTATCAGTAAGACAATTCCTTGTATGATAAGAAGTCATGAGAAAATAAGCTGTCATCCTCAGTGTTGTGACCCTGCCAACATTATCAGAGCATTACCTGTCTCAATTGCTGAGTCCCATCAGCTAGACAACAAATCAAGGTAATAATTATTCCCTAAAGTAATTTTTTCCCTGAATATCAACCATTCCTTCAGCTAGCAAAAATTGACAGTCTTTATTTTCTGATTGTACTTGTAATTTCTCATTTTTCAAAATACTGTCTATAGAATTTTTTCCCTGCTGATGAAAATACGTACAATGTTAAATGTGATCAAATTTGCTCCAATTTGCATGAGTGCAATAACAAATCATAGCTTTCAGCCATGACTGCACTACATTTCTGCACAGTAAATCTTCCTTTCTCACACACATTTGCCAGGCTGATGAACATTCCTGAATGCTATACAGTATCACACAATCTGTAAAATGACTATTAAGGAGCCCTGGTTATCATCTCAGTAATTTTCTATGTGGGACTGGGATGGGAATATCTGGCAATATTTGATTCTGCACCTATCACGACATCCTATCTTGCCTATGCCCTTCAGCCTGTTGTTATTGTCTGGAGTCATCAACAGGCAGTCTGGTACAGCTTGCTTGTTTTTGCCTTTTACTCTTTGAAGCTTTGCTTGAGCAAGCTCTGCTTTCATCCATTTTCCCCCCTTAAAGCTGTTGTCAGCTATCATTTGCAGTTCTTTGGTTTGGTGGTAAAGTGCAAAGGAATGCTGCAACCTTATCTTCCTTTGGCTAGACTGCAGTCCTAACAAGCTGGGAGTGATATATTCCCATTAAAATCTCATAGTATCATCTTCTGTCTGACATTCCTGATGCTTAGCACTACCAAGGCAGTGGCACCATGCAGGATTCCTCACAGAACTCTGTGTATCTTTCTGCTCTGACCTTGAGCACTTCTCTAGAGGAAGATGCTATGAAGTGATGCCTAGCTGCTGAGTTCCTTAAACAGGGTAAGGTGGCTTGTACCAGAATATCTATGTGCAGGAAGAAGAGTTTCTTCACCTTTTGATCCACACATCTTTCGTGCCCTCTGTGCATCTTTTGGATCCAGCTGCAGCCTTTGCACTGGAGATTAATGATACAAAGGTAAGGAAGCTACAAACCAGGCCTTGCAGGGCCCACAAAATGAAGCACACGGCCAGCATCACGGATACAGTGATAATCATGCTGTTGTCTGCACCTAGTCATTGTGTATTTGTTGGCCATCACTGCCTTACATCTCCCTGTGATTTACAGGAGCCTATCCCCTTCTGTTGTATGTATTCACAGATGTATTCACAGATGTCTGAGTGCAGCAATTTATTCTGCTCATTAATGCCACTAACTATTTGCTCCCTGCCCAATTTCAGTAGGAGAAAAGTCTAGCTACAAATCAGGGCTGGCATTGCTGAATGATCTGAGATCTGTAGTCAGCTTTGCCAAACTTCTGCTGTTAAATAGTGGGAAAAACAGGTAGGTTAATAGTTTATATTTTAATTTTAAATTATATTGATAGCTGATATTTTCCACTGTGGTTGTCTGAAGTCAGATGCATCCGAAAATGACTGGTGTGTGTAGATCCCTTTGATTTGATAGTTGGTGTCCATCAATCCTGTGAATCTAGATAGTCTTACGCTTTTCAGTGTAGACATCAGAAGTTGCTTCAGATCACTTCCTTTCTATTTCAGGATTTTCCCATGACTAATATGACTGGGGTGATATTCTTCTGGTACAAGGAATACAATGCAAGTTCAACATTGCCAAATAGTTCAAGAACATAAAACTGACACCAAAACTGCTGGAGAATTATGCAAGGGGAGAATTCCTTTAATGACGAGACTAAATTAATGGGAGATTTTTAGCTGTCAAGTCATAAAAAGCAAATTATAGTCTCATTTCCTCTATAATTGATAGAGAGCAAATTTCCTTGCTTTATGATCTCTGGTTTATGAGTAATTGTTTTATTTCTGCATACCAAGTCATTTCTTATGGGATTATCACCTTCTATGGTGTGGATTGCAGCCACAGTCTAAAAGTTTCCTTTTAAAGGAAACTATAATGTCCTAATCTATTTTTTTGGCATTATATCATTTATAGACAAAATGAACAGGATCAAACTACAGTTGAAGAATCATGGCATTTTTAGCTAAGGAAATGTTCCTGATGAAAACACAGATTTTATTAGTGATACTACAATTAAATAAGCCATTATCAACTTCCTACAGATCTCCTAAGAGCAGCTCTCTTTCATTCTGGAGCCCAAATTACGGAAGCAATCTTCATAAAGGCCACTTCCCCAGCTATAGCGCCTGCTGTGATATGATTCATGCCTTTTGTCTTCTGCTTGGAATTTGGGGATGTTTATGAAGGACTGTTATAAATACTGCATCTAATTCCTCTTTTCACAAGATGCTTTATTCAGAGAAAAAAAAAAAAAGAAAGAAAGAAAATCGCATCACATGTGTACGTCATATCATTTCCATTCCCATTGCCATCTGGCACTATTCTTGTTGCCTCCTTCATATACATATTGAAAGGATGTGAGACCAGTGCCAGGCAGACTCTCTGGAACACACGTTTCACTACTACAGCTGGGAATTTAATGGGGCACAGGCACATTTGGGACAATGAGTCTGTGTAAATGTGCATTTCAAGGCTGGAGCTGGAGCCATACGTGCTCGGGAGCAGAAGAAGTAATGCATAAGAATCCCACTTTCCATGCTGTGTATCACTAGTGATCTAACACAAAAGTTATGAAAGTGAACAGATTAAATATCTCAGCTGTTCTTATACTGTTCAAGCTTTCATTTTCCATAGAGAAGCAGTGGTATCATAGGTACCTGGAAAGTACCTGGCTGTTGATTTACCCTAAAGTGGTGTCTAAAAATGCATGTCAGTTGTTTTTGGCATGGCAACTTCTTTGAGACTGCAACTGTATCAGTACTAATTGCAGCAGGATCGTTTTTCAAAGAAAAGAGAGTTTTTCAAGGCTATAAAAATTATCTGCAGGATGATCAGTGCAGACCCACTGCACTCATCTTGCCTGCTTAAGGTGAAGGGTGATGATGATGGTTGCATTCATATTCAAGCAGTCTATTTATGTGAACCATTATGCTAATAAGTGGAACAATTATTGGTTATGAAATTCAGATGGGCTTCCAAATACAAAGCAACTGTGGTCATGTGACGGGGAAAGGGAGGAATTTAGGAGTCAGGAATTTCTTGGCTGTGCAAAATACTTATCTGAAAAGCTAGAGAAGTAATTTGCCCATAGATTCAGAGAGCTGATCCATTTATAATGTATATCTAGTTATAGGTTACAGTGCTATCATCCCTTCTCTCTGTTCATCCTAGAATCCTGACTTCTAGCAGCTGTGACAGGACTGGACATGCAAAAATAGTTGTCAGCAGACACATCCAGTCATTCATGGTCTGAGTTTGCTGCCTGAGCTTCTGCCTCCCTTGATGGGCCTGGGGCTCTGTAGCATTGACTCGGAAAGGCAGTTCAGCCGAACCAGGCAGCTCTAGACCAATGGCTCTGAGGAGCGCACACGAGGGACCAGAACCTGGAAGGCGGTGTTTAGGAGACCCAATAACTGCCTCAGCATCGTGAGCAGAGGCCAGCTCAGAATCACTGTGGAGTGCTCACTGTTTGGAATCACAGTGTTTGCCTGCTCTCAAGGACTGAAGCTTGTTTAAGCAAGAAAGGTGAAACAGCATCTCTAGAGCCTGCAGGCAAATGGGCCTCAGCGAACATTGATATGATGGAGCAGAAAAATGAAGCAGTTTGTGGTGGTTTGGGTTTTTTTGTTTGGAAGTTATTTTATCCTCCAGCTGAAAAAGGGACAAGGTGGATTATTACATGTCCTATTTCATGGTTTGGCATTAAATCATTAAAGTGATTTATATTTAGGAAGAGTGATTTTTAATCAGCTGGGTATGAATTACCCAAACTGCAATAAGCAAAACAAAAACTCATGAGTAACTCATTTAATGTGTCAAAGGCTCAATTCTCATCTCAGTTGCTTTGTTCTCTTCCCTGAAATCCCAAAGGACACAAAGCCCAGTGGTGGTTCTGGGGTTCCTCTGTCTGATATGTTAATCCTGGATACACAGGATAGATACTAGAAGAGAAGCAAAGGCTATTTAATTCCAGAGAAAAAAAATTGTAGCAAATGTGTCACAGTGAGTCGCATGACCTTCGCATCCTTAAAGCAGCACTTAAGATTATCAACTACAAATGAAAAATAAATGGAATTATTTGAACTTCAGGAAGTACTTCTGGAGAGCTAACCACATTCAGCTTCTTTGGCTGTGGGCTCCCCAGATGAACAATACCAGATTTTGAGTGCTGCTCTGACAGTGGCTGTATGGCATCTCACTCAGGGCAGGGGCTACTACCATGAGGAGTTAAACCCTGCCTGACAGTACCTGGCACTTGCCACTGATCATGAAGGGAGTCCTGTTTCTAGAGAGCTGGAGTTAGATTGGTTGGTTGTGCAACTGTAAAACAGATTTTCTGTTCATCAGCACTGATGAGATCAGGAGCGATAAGATCTAATCCATTCCGTTTTCATCCCTGAAGCTACCTGGCAGTAATAGATCCCCCTGAACTGGATGACATAATTTTTATGCAAAACCAACTCCTGACCTCTCTTTATGCTGCAGGAGTTATGCAGCTTGATGGTCCCATTCCCCTTTCCAAAACGACTTTGAAGCACTAAGGTATATCGTTTCAAATAGGATAGGAAAGCTGAAAGCTCCCACTGGTAAAGTAAAGGGAGTTGGATGCAATCTCCTCCTCTGAATTGCTTTTAAGAGCTGTGCTTTCCCCTGGTTTATGAGGGGAAAAGAGAGTGACTTTAAAAGTGGATGATGCAACACTGCCTCCCGCTGCTGCATCCCGTTCCTCTGGTGCCTCAGCCATGCTTCTGCCAGCACAAGGCCACTGCTGCCTCAGGGGGAAGGCAGTGGGGCATGATAGATAAATGCTGGGGCCTTTCTCTTTTTGTTTTCCGTGGTACTGATTCTACATGCCCACACGGATATATCTAGGTCCTTGTGCTGGGCATAAGTCTAAACGTTGCTGGCAGTTTTCTGGCAGAGCAGGAACTGAAACTGCCATCTCCCTTTGTGGAGAGGGAGTTACAATGAAGATATTCCAATTAAAAATCTCCAAAGGACAGTACAAGACAGTGTTTCTTGATTTTTTTTTTCTGATCAAAGGACCATTCCATCTCCTAGGAGAGCACATGCATGGAGCAGCCTCCACACTGCTGCCAACAATTTTCACATATAAATAAAAATCTATTAGGTCACGTATTATATATTTGTTTTTCATCCCAAATAACCTTAATTTTACCTTAAATATAAATAAGTATTTAATATACTTCCATGCAAAAGTATATACACATACATTTAAAAACATACCTTTGTCACCATCCTACCAAAGCCTGAGGCTGAGAGCAAAGCAGAGACTGAGAGGAAGCACTCTCCTGTTTCAGCTGATTGCTGGAAAGGCTGTCCTTGTCCTGTAGCAGCACCGTGGCTCGCTAGGGGATACTTGTTTTTTTTCTGAATTGGCCCTAATTAGGCAGGCTGCGGAATTCACTGTGGCAAGTACACTTGTATAGCCACTTGCTTCTACTACCCAGGACAGCATTTTCCTCCCCCACAGATGTTCCCAGAAATGAAAAATGCTCTGAAGGTACTTTTGAATCCAGTGTAAGCCACAGTTCACCTAGACAGGGATCCTGTTCTCCCTTCTGGGTTTTAAGTAAGAAGCTGAGCGATATCTTGTTCTGACATTTCACACCTTTCTTCTGACCTACCTAGGCTACAACAGTCAAATCCCAAAATGTCCTGCCAGGTGTCTTGAATTCTCATGGTTGTTGATGTCTAAAGAGTTTTTGGCTTTAAGATTGCTGTTTCTAGGCTATTAATGTAAGATCACCTTTCAGAGACCGTGTTACCCCATGTATCAGTGTCCTGCACCATCATACTCTCCAGATGTGCTGCATCAGGGGACACACTTCTGCTCTGCTCTCCCAAACCCACTCAGCCCGGGGGCAGCTGGCAGCAGAACAGCCCTTACAAAACCTGACCCTGGATTCCCCACTTGTTCATCACTCAAGTAGGTTTAACTTGTTTTGTAGATAAAGATTTTTTTTTTTTTTAAGAAATAACCACTCAGAGTAACTTTAACTGTTTCCTACCCCTTCTATGACAAAAATCAGTTTTCTAATCAAGCAGCTGCATGTTAGCTGACAGCTTTTTCTAGCTGAAAATTGTAGTATTTTTATATAGTTTGGGTTGGAGTCTGATATTCCAGTCCTGGAAGACCATAAAATTTGAGCATATGCCCCTTGACAAGCTTTAGTTTTTTTTTTTTTTATTTCATAGGTGGGTTTCCAGTGACATGTGAGGTATAATCCCTTGTGTCTGGTCTTTCTTTGATGAGGCTGCCTGTTCTTTTGATCCGGTGGGATGCTATTCCTGGCAGTCAACAATGTAACACTCATTAATCAGTTTTGAAACTGTCCAGTGTCATCTCAGAAAGCGGGCTCAAAAGACAAACGGTTGGGAAAAATAAATTTGTGACTTGTAGTGGTTTTTTTTCAGGAATTTCTGCTTTTTTCTGCCTTCACTTCTCCTACGATAGGGGACAGCAATAGGAAACGTGCAGCTGATGTATATTTTTTACAGAGCACGACAGTGCAGAGCAGCACTAACTCAAAGTGCTTTCTTTTGGGGCTGAGGTAGGTCGCATCCAGGATGCTGAAAAAACTCCCCGGTATCTTGCAGTTGTAGGCTCGTGATTCATCCTGGGGCTGCGTGCAGGGGCCGGGAGCAAGCAGAGGAAATCCTTCCTCCGCTCTCCCGGTACGTGTGGAGCAGCGCGCAGCTGGGGCCGCGCCGGCGCGCCTGCCGGCAGGCACGGCATCCCCGCCGGGCCGCGGGGCCCGAGCTGCCCGCTCCTTATCTGGGAGAA